>MUZC01004626.1:92325-105416 GCA_002072015.1 Radix auricularia | reverse complement strand
TTATCTGTTTGCCATGAAACTTGGACTTTTTTTTTTTGCACTTCAGTGTAGGTTTCTGGCAAAATTGTTTTTAAAACATATCACTCATAGGATTCTTAAATTGTCATTTTTAATGAGATCGTTGCAACGCACGACGGGTCTGCTAGTATAATAATAAAAATTTAAAACAAAATTAAATTTTGGGCCCCGGCCACAAGCGCGCAGTGTGGGGGGTGATAATTTAATATCTTTTTCGGCTGTTTTAGTTTTATTCATTGCGGGGGGGGGGGGNNNGGGGGGGGATTCGCTCACTTGTTTCCCAATGTTTAATGCTTTTACCTTCACGGAAAATGTTAGAATTAGTGATGAGTCATTTTTATATAAGGAAAAAACTACATTTTGAGCACTTGGCCATCCATGAGTTAAGGAGTCTTCTTGTCCATGAAGGACATCCACCGATCATCGTCGGCGTCTGCACTTCATCCTAGGACATAGGCTATCTACAAGAGACCTCCAGGCATCTCTATACTGGGCCAGTATCTCTAGAATATTCCATTAATTGCCAATTCTCTTGATGTCTGCCTCTAATTCTCGGCGCCAAGTGTTTCTTGGACGGCCTCTTTTCCGTTTACCTTGTGGGTTCCATGTCAGGGCTTGCCTTGTTGTATTAGAAGCAGGTTTTCTCCAACAATTTTGAAGAATCTCTTCCTCAATGGCAAAGGCGTCACCAGGGTTGGTTTCACCTCGGGCGGTAGCAGTGGCGTAGCTAAGGTCATCTGCGCCCGGGGACATGAAACAAAATCTGCGCCCCTTCTCGGACAGTCAGATTCTACTGAGTCCCCAAGAAAATTTTGAAAATTTACGGTTTATATGGTTCTTTTTGTAAAAAAACCCCTGATATTTTAATGATATATCATAGAGACTTAAAATTCTCTATACCATTGTAAACAATTTATTTGAAAAAAATTGTATATACTCTACTAATTATACACTGGGGATTGTAGGGCACCTACGGCACCCCCTTTTTTTTCAAAAGCCACCAAAATCTTATACTTATTTGATAAACACGCAATATTAAACTTCCTGAATGTACACAAAGTATTTTATAATTATAAATCCCCTTATTACATCGTTCCCTTTTCCAAATTTAAAATATAAGCTAAAAACAATGACGTCATATAAAGTAAGTAGCTTTTCCAAACGATTATGGGCATTAATAAGAATCCGTAACTACGTTCTAGAGTACTAAAATAGATAACTAGTTTCATGTAAATAGATAAGATTTAATGAACTATTTGAACAAGATTTGAAAGTGAGAGTTTACGTTATTGCGTCTTTCGTAAACGCATGTATACTTTCCAGCCATAAAGAAGAAATATTAACTCATGAAGATCTCCTACAATCAGTGGCGTAGTTAGGGGGGGTGGAGGGGGCGGTCCGCCCCGGGCGGCACTCATCTAAAGGGCGGCATTTTTTGGACATTAATTTGAAAAATAGAGCCATTCCCGACAACAGCCCTTTTTCTTTTGAAGGGGGAAACCAAGGTAAAACAAAAATACTCTTAATTTCGAATCTTAATTAGCGGATTCACGCAACATCTGTATAATTACATAGTGGTTGTTATAAATAATGCAAACCCGTTCAAAAAATAAAAATCGCTCAAAAAAGGAATCGGTTTATTTGGAAAATTAAGCGGTATGAGTCACAAATGGCGCTATTATAAGAAAACTGCACAAAAACAGCACATCACCGCTGGGCCTAATAATATGTACTATTAATATCAACAAGACAGTATTTGTGTGGAATTGTCGACATTCGCAAAATGATGCGCTAACAAGTACCTACATGACATGGTGGTTCAAATATTGTGTTTAACTTGCAATTAGTAATTTACATTACTGTTTCAGTTTTAGAAAGTAATTTTAAGGTAACTTACTAAAAATTAAATGTATTTTGCTTTTATTGCGTTAAAGTAGAACACATAATTTGTGTTTATCATTAAAATAATGTTATTCATTAAAATGCTACGTCTATCCAATTAAAGCAATGCATAAATAATTTGAATTTTTATATTTTATGGAAAATCATTAAGATTTAGCGCACGAACGTGAAAATATTCAAATTTATTCGCTAATAAACATCGATATAACATAAATAATTTCGAAAACGACATATTTCAAAAATTTGATACGTGTTGGAAAAAATTGACACCCGAAGAAGTAACAAGTAAAACGAGATCAGATGCTGGAACTTTACACATTTCAATGCAATATTTTTTCCTTTTCTATAGTATCTCAATTTGTGGGAACACATTTTCTTTAAAATAAATAATGACAACCCACTTCATGGAACAAAGTTTTGTGCTGTTATAGATTATATGGAGTTGGAGACATCAACTGAACGCCGTGTTGGAAGGAGAATAAGTATGAGTGGAGAAAATTCAAGAGACGGGCTCTATATTGAGAAATGTTTTCATCCATAGATGCAACTATAAAAGAAAGTAAAAGAAACAACTGATGAGTTGCATGTCCTTGCAAGAAAATAATCGTGTATAATGCTATCATGTAATCTACTCAATGAAAATTTTTACCACAAAATAAATGACTTTATTACCATTGACAAAGAACAGCTCAAATTGAACAAAAAAGGTTCCAGGTTTTTCATTGCTTTCCACAGGGCCAGTCTTTGCAATTGCGGCACCTTATGCAGCTTAGTATGCGAAAATGGATGCGCGGGGCCCATTTGGGTAGGGATAAGGTATTAATAAGGATAACAAGTGAAAATTTAAGAAATATGGGGCCTATGAAAGCGTGAACCCACTACGGCCGCATAGATGTATGGCAGTGGCCTAATACCAGCCAACGCTTTACCTACACTACAAGAAGAGGCTTATGTTAGAAAAACATGGGGGGATGTCCCCTTGATCTTTTAAATATATTAAATAGTATAGATTCTTTACCAAACATTAAATTTTGTTAAGAATGTTTTCAACAATTACCATCATTGTATCTAGTTGTGAAAGGAGCTTCTCCAAATTGAAGTTGATAAAAAAAATAGACCCTGTCTTTGTTGCACATTGAATTATTTAAGACTAAAAAATCTTGCAATATTGTCTAAAGATAGAACAAAATATTACAAATAATTTAAATTTTGATAACATAATACATGATTTCTCTATTGTGAAAGTTAGGTAAGTAAATGTATAAGTATGTTTACATACTAATGTATAAATTTCCTTGTTTATAAAGGAAATCATATATTTATAAATAAAAAATAAAAGCATATTAGTTTTTCATAATTTTCGGTGTAAATTTGGAATATATTTTTGTCTCATTTCGGGGGTTGGGGGGGGGCCTGTGACCTCAATAAATTTCTTGTGGCCTTTAATAAAAGCATCTTATATTTTTTAAAATGTGTACTTATAGGTATATCATCTTATTCGGGCTATTTTATTAATGCTTACATAAATATGGCATGGAATGGTTAACACGTTCCACACCTTTTACTTTTACAATGTACTTCCTTTCAATTACAATTATTTATTAATTTATAAAAACCATCATACGACTGACTTAAATGGCCGTCCTCAAATGACGTGTCGCGATTTCGGCTGAAAATTTACCCCCTGTTCCCCCCTGGTCACAGATGGTCACAAAAACGTAGACCCATTTCTTCAATGTGACATCACAAAGCCTCCCCCCACCATAAAAGCCATATTTTCTATTTGAAAATCAGCATGTTTCCAATTTATTTATTTTTTGTCAGTTAAATACTTTCTGTGTAAGGCTGGCCTCTAATATCGTAACACGTGTAAAACCCTGTAAAACTTTATTAAATTAAGTTTAGGTAATCATATATTTAAGTGGAACTTTTAATTAAATTTGCGCGTTTTTATTTGACTTCAAATGTGTGACACCCTCTCCCCCTCCCCACATGCGTGACGTCATTTATGGACAACCCTAAAAGGGCGGCAAATTGGGAGACCGCCCCGGGCGGCAAAAGCTCTAGCAACGCCACTGCCTGCAATCTATTATTTTAAGATCGTTATTTATAAAAAGTCATTCCAGAAATGTAAGCAGATTCACTTTTACTTCCATGAAATATTCTAGAGATTCTACAATGTCTACTTCTTTATTTTCAAAAGATCATTACATATGCGATAACGGGACTAGTTTGGCGATTATGTGAAATATATGAAGAGCTATGGAATACAATAAAACAATATGGGGTATCTTGTTCCTGAAAAAGGTTGATTTTTTTTTGCGATCTATAGCTCTTACAATTGCTATGAGCTCAGTTTGAATTTTAGATTATACTTTTTAAAACCTTTTTTTAAATACAATGTTCTAGGAGTGTTCGATCGTACTAGCTAGCAAATGCATTGGTTCTGAAATATTGCATTTATTCCCAAAAATATTTTCTTCTCTGTGACCGAAAAAAAACTATTTGCTTTTGCCAGGTATTAATAATGTCAATTTGTTTTATCAAAAACTTCATGCCACCTCGTTTTTTTCTTTCTTTCACAGCATATTGTTGTTCTTTGTCGAATTTTTAAAAACCGATTTCTGATGCTTTTCAATTAAAAAAAAAAAAACTTTGGAAATGTTGAGCACTTGTTCATGGGTGGCTACGTTTGGATATATGCCTGCAAAGTTTTAATTTCTTTAAATAAGCAATTTTGTTCATTATTTTTGTTGATGATTGGAATCAAAAGACATTAAAGTAAAAATAATAATGTTTTGGTAGAATAAACCATTAAGTACGCCAACAAAATTTTTTATTAGTTTATTTAAGTTAAAATCAAACTTGAATCAATTATATATACCAGAACAGTTGTGTCATATTCTTGCATTAATTCAACCCCTTTGTTTTCCACTTCAATAGCATTAATATAAGAAGACTTTAGATTCAGTAGGGAGTGTGAAGTTCTTGCATTGGAAATGTTCACTTATATTTTATAGTTCCTTTATTTCTATATTTTTAAAAATCTTTGCTTTTATTATTTTATAATCAACTTTATTCTTACGCTTTTAATTTTTGACGACAATTAAAAAGGAATAAGCCGCCTCCCCCTTTACACACAATATGCCGCCCCGAGCTTTGCTCATGTTTCATGTATAATAAGTTTTGTTTTCACAACAGGAATGGCTGTCAAATTTAAAGAATCTTTTAAGCTACCACTACTTCATTGATACATTACCTTAATACATAGGTTCTTTTCAGGACAGTAGCATTATTATCAGAATAATTCATATCCAAGAAAGAGTTTGAAGTTTTTACCTTTACAAAAATTTACATGCCTTAGGATAGATCTTTTATTAATGGCTGATTTATTTTCCTTTATTTCGATAAAAAGCTCGACTTTCTTATACTTTTTTTCCTTAGACAATAATTAACGACCAGGAATTTGCCGCCCCTGGCAAAGTGCCTCCCGGGGCATTTGCCCCCTTGCTCCCCCTTCGCTACGCCACTGCGTAGACCCAAGTCCTAACATTACCAATAAAATGTCGCAATTGACAATATGAAACATCTAAGTCATAAAATATGAATCCAAACAGTACATCAATGATATCATGTATATCCAATACATCTAGGCAATCATTACAACATAACATCATAACTCTATACTAATATCAAGTCTTAAGAATCTTAAAACCTCTCAACATTTTTTAATCTTATCTGAAATTAGAAAAAAAAAAGAACAAGTCAATAACAGAGATAAGCAATTTAATGACTTTAAGGGCACAGCTATTTATTTCTATTGTATTGATCCATCAAAAATGTTGGAAGAAAATAAAGATTCTCTTAGAAGTTGATGCAAAATTTACAGATACATTAACCTTGAAGAAGCAATCGTAAGAATATTTTACCTTCAAAGATATGTATGCATCACAACGTCCATCACAACGTCCATCACTATCTACAACTAGTGTGCAATAACTTAAAGACTTTCTACCATTCTTGTTTGAAAAATAAATGGCATCAGGTCTCCCTAATTTTTCAATGCTCTATACAAATTTACTTGAATCTTCCTCATAGCAATGATTGAAAATCATCAAAATTATTTGCGCTCAAAAATTAAAAACGAACTTCTGTCTGGATTGGCAATAATTTTAAATGAACATGAGAACTTTGACTGAGACTTGCATATTAAAGAATAAAGGGGGTGGTGATTACTTCAGTGCCATAAGCTACATTCTGACAGGAACAGAGGACAACCACATCCTCCTCAGAGATAAAGTAATTCAATACATGAACACTGGTTCTACATAAAAACGACATGGTTTATTGAATCAAAATATGGAATGGGTTGGCTGAGGAAACCAACATTCTATCAACATTAAAATTCTAATACAAATGCAAGACTAGACATAAAACAATGATAAGCGTAGGACGTAATGATCATCTGTAAAGAAGGAGTAGTGTCTTAAAATGTTAAGATATGAATCTTAGGTTTTCGCACGGGTTTGAAAAGCAACAAGCACAAGGACTCTCAAATTATTTTTCTAAAATAATTATGTAGTGCTTGTTGAGTTAATTTTAATTTAAAAAAAAAAAAACGCTGATTCTATATATTTGCATAGACTGTAACTTTTGATCTAGAATCGTCGAAATTATGTAAGATTTCATATTATTAATTATAAAAACGAGACAACGACATCATTCTCTTCAAATAAAATGTAATGCTGCTTTCAGTGCTGCTTTCATTCATCGTAAAATATTTTATTATTTTATTTTAATTAAAACAAGTTTTGCTACCTAAAAAGATTTTTCTTTGTCTGACAGAGCAAAAACATAAAGAGAATTTCTACAAATTTGATTCATCCGTTTTTAGCGCATTTTCGAGAAGTCGAATGCGCTATTGCACCCGTTTTGTCCGTCCGTCCGTCCGTCTGTTATCACCCTTGATCTCAGCATCCATAAGTCCTAGACCCATGAGGTATATATGTTTTTGTATGTCCTGACCTGCAATTTGTGCATCATCACTCAGTTACTCGATCCGTTAAAAAACCCCGTTAAAACTACCAACAAATATTTCGAATCGAGAGGTAACACTAGCGCAGGGAACGGCTGCCATTGCCGGAAGTCGAATACATAGTTTTTCAAGCATTGAAGAGTGGTGCGAAAGCGTGCAAAAGAATTCTTTTTTTTTAGTTGACGTCATTAGAATATGTGTAAAAGTTTAGAGAGTTTTACGTCATCATTTGTGGTCACTTGTAGTTAGATTAAAGAGAAAATAAAAAACTTTAAAATGTAAAGAAATGCCTTTTAAATAAAAAAAAATGTGAGGTATATTCATTACACAAGAAAATTCATAGAAATATGTCTAAAATCTAAACACAATTACTGATAACTACGTAATGCTGATATCTAACATAAGTACTCATACATAATACGAAAATGCGCTAACACGTCCTGAGTTCCAATAGGGACCAGGCTTAACATGCTTTTTTTTACAATATATCGTCATGTTGTCAAAGGGGTATATTCGGGCCTAGGTCAGTTTATACCCGGGTATATTCCGGTCAGGGGTTTAATCTGGCCTGTTACACCGGGTTCGATACCCAGCAGTGGAATTTAAAGTTTTTCTTTACACACTCAATTGTAACATATCGGCGAACACTTTAAACAGGTATTTCTTCGTGTTTGGGGTTTTTTTTTTCATTATTAATATTTATTTACAGTCTTATATTAGCTGTTAACAATCATTTTATTTAAAGGGACGCAGGCTGGATTGGCCCCCGTTTGATTGCAGCCCGGGGCCCAGTGCAGTCTTAATCCGCCCCTGATCTGGTCTCACGATCCAGTAATTTCCGGCTAATATACTTGACCGTGTGGAGGATCCCTCGCCTCTCATGCATTAGACAGGCACCTATTACTGTTGTAGATGCATCTATACTAATAACAAATGACAGATTAATATTAGGTGGCATAAGAAACTGGAAAGCAGAGTTCGTATTGTCCTCAATGTGTCGTCGGCAAGTATAGAAAATGCAACTGAATTATTTCCTTCACGAACATTGTCTTCATGCTTGAGAGACCCACACATTTCGATAAATTATATTGATTTGCATGGTTGCCGAGATATACTTGGCACTACAAGATACAGTTGACAAATGATTACCAAGATTTTCATCTCCAGATTGCACGAAACTCTAACAGGTCATAAAAAATACATGACTTTAATTCTTTTCCACGAAGTGCTAAATCATGCATAACTCAAACTAGGATTGTAGAAATTGATAAGACTCAGTTTGTTGCCATTTTCTTGAATTCGTCTTCTCAATGATGAGTCCAACTGCCCACCTTAAGAAACTGCTTTGGCTTTTTAATAATTCAACAAAATTGCTTGCAGTTTCAGTTGCATTTTTATGATAGCCCTTTTTATGTTTTTTGCGTGTGGCTACGTGGATCTTCGTTAAAATCTTTATATTTTTGCATGGTTTTATGACAAATGGCAACTGAATTCCACGAGTTAGTTTTTGCGGAAACAACACACAATAATTAAAATGGCACCTTTTAACATTTGCGAGTATGAAAGCAACGTGAATAGTTTGCTAACCATGCATATCTAAAAACTAAAAAATCTGTTTCACTCACTCTCAGCTCATAATCCATACATTTTATCAGGAACTCAACAATCACGAATCAGCTGCAATTTCAACTCATTTGAAATTTCGCGTGTCCATACATACCCTCCAATTTCCATATTAGAAAATGAATAAGTGTCAGCGACAATCAAATTAGAAACAGTAGCCTCAGCTGTGTCTGGCTGTTGACTTGTACTAATGTCCCCAATGCCAATGATAAGTGGGATGCTGCAGACGCCCAAAAATATTCTAATAACCGCATTTCGAAATCCCGTGACTGCTCTACTGTTTGTGTTTTTTTAAAAGTAAAAGCCTGTTAATAATTTTCTATCTCTTTGGCAATCCTGCAGTTTCTACACATGTATTATTTCATAGCAAAATTTAATATTCTTATGAGAACTTACGTTTTGGATTTATTAAATGCATTAATATATGTTATATTTTAGTTATTAAAGCACTATTTTGTGAGTCTTATTAATTTCTAAGACTTTTTGCGGCACTTATGTTCTACGAGCAGTATACCCGTGCTATGCTACGGGGTGGGCACAATAAAAATAACGTTATTTCGTTTTTGAGTCTCAAATTCCCATAAAATTTAGTGATGAGTTTAATCGCATCACGACATTTTTATAGCGATTAAAAACAACCAATTCTCCATAAAAATCACGATATTTGTATAAGAGACAATAGAAAGTATGATGAATTTAAAAATGACCCATCCATTTTTGTATTTTTTGATTTAATAACGCACAGTTTTCTCTGTATACTCTACACGAATAACACATGTCTTTAACAGTTACAAAATTCTAATGGGCAAGGCTTAATTTATTTTCAAATGAATCATAACATGAAAGCAATGTCTTTCCATATCATTCCTTTGGTTTTAGGAAAAAGATTTCTAAAGACACATCTTCCCTTTTATAGTCTAAGCATGAAATTAGTTCAAGACAAATAGAATATTCATTGAGCCAGTTAATATTTGTGAAAATAAAGGCTTGGAAAGCGTGGAAAATATGGTTCATCTGTTTAAAAGACACATTTTCTTTTCACAAGAATAATAATAATAAAAACAAAAAATGTTGCTTTAAAAAAAAAAAGGCAAATAGATTTTGATCTTCTAATAAATTTTATATCAATCGTAATGGATACGTAATCTTTTTTTTTTTTTTTTTTTTTTTAATAACAGTAACAATTCACTAAATTGGCGGAAACTTGAACCTCTAAGAGAATCGGATTAATTGTCTTTGTATTTACATACAAGCTTTTTTGTCATTATTATGATTGCATTGCGGTTTTTTCGTTACCTTCATAAATACCTGTTCTTAGGATTAAATTTTTCATGTATATTTCCAGGCTAAGCATGACCTTAGTCAAATGAATATGATATTGTTAAAATTTTTAATATTAATTATGTGAGTATTAATGCCAAAAAAGGTAAATATGGGGTTTAGTTGTCTTTAAGAAACACATTGAATCGTAAGGTTTGGGCTTAAAATTTACCCTGCTAGTTTAGTTTAAATTTCGCAAAAAGTATATAACGGTTACTATGCTATAGTTTTTATGCAATTCAGGATATTATTGACTCACCCCGACAACAATGAAAAGTGTATTTAAAAAGTAAGAAATTTACAACTCTATATAAAAATAACCGTTTTATTTATTAGCTACATTTATATAATTCCTACTTTTAATTCTTTTTCTTCTCTTATAGTACCGAACTTTTTATCATCCACATATTCCTTTGGAGCAGTTTATGGAGCAATCTTTCCAGAAAAAAAATCACGTAAACTATTTAAGCAACTGATTAAATAAATCTTCAACCTCACAAACACTTTTATTGCTACTTGCTACATTCACAAATCCCTTGTTTCATGCATTAAATACTGTTCTGTGTGCAATTTCGATTTATAAAGTTAATTCTAGAATTATAATGTTTTTTATTCGCTTGCATAAATTTGACTGATTAATCAACAAATTTTTTTTTACCAGCTTGCAAAATAATGTTTTCTGATGCCAAAAATTGATAATATCTTACAATTAGGAAATCACAGTCAAGATATGAATTCAAAGAAATATGAATTGTTTAGGAAGATAAATACTGATAGTCTTGTTAGAGGTTCAACATAAGAAGACATAGAAATAACCAAAACACATACACTCACCCGTCACCCATATTCCCCAAACATACACACACTTGCAACAATAGACAACTCTACAGTAATTAACCGAAGCAGGTACCATGTCATTAGATTATTCGTTCGTCCGTCGAATCGACGAGGACCACTTTAGTCATCCGAGGGTTGCTGAGACTTGTTTTGCCTATGTGTGCGCAGATGGCTGACAAGGCCGATCCTGGCACGGAAAGTTCGGGAACAGAAGGGACATTGGATGAGTTGATTGTCTCCTGGAGGGTTGACAGCACGGGCCTTTCGGGCTTGCCTCTTTTTTTCTTCTAATCATTAGATTATTCTAGAAATGTCCAACATATGTTGTTGTTTTTTTTTAAAATTATTTTTTAAAGTTAAGCTGTACTGTTTGTCTACCCGTTAATCCACAACATCCACTCCTTTACTGTTTATAATGATCGTTATTCAGGAAATTGTGTGTATATTTTTTATTGAGCTATATAATACGTTTTCACTGCCTTGGGTAGAGGGGATTTGGGATATTGTTTAATTTTTTAAAAGACAGACGTTAAATCGCAAGGTTTGCGCTTATATTTACCCTGCTTGTTTAGTTTAAGCTTTGCAAAAAGAATACATCAGTTGCAAAGAAATAGTGTTGTTGCCACCCAGGGTTCGACAATATTATTAACTCATGCCCCTACAAATGAATAGCACCCTTCAAATATTTCAAAAAGGTGCCCCCATTTATAGAATAAATAACAATTCCACTTATTAGCCCCATTCTTACACCAGTGTATTTAACACCTATACATATTCCATTTTCTTATTTAAATCCCTGAGCGATTACTCCCAATACACCTTTCCTTGATGTCAGTTCATAGAGAAATCGATTCAAAACACTCATCTGTATTAGGTAAGCGCAAAAGGTAAACTTTTTTTTTTACACCTTACATATATTTGCTATTGTTTTCATGACAAATCACTTATTAAATGCTTCAACTGCGGTTCCGTGTGCATTTTTCCATTAAGAAATTTAATTTTATGTAATTTTGATGTTTTTATAAGCCCGTACAAAATTTGTCTCCATCCGATTATATATGTCATTCATAATTGCTTCCAGCTCTTTTTTTTGGAAAAATAACAATTCACAAAATTTGAAGATATTTGTTTCTCTGAGATAAACGGATTATTTTTCTTTGTATATTTACATCTAAGTCTAAGATTTTTTTAAAAAATTATTATTTTCCATTGTAAGTTTCTTCAGCTTATAAAATAACATATTTTTTTTTGGTCTGAATACATAACATTTTACTAAGTCGGGGCCGTTCATAATGTACGTCATGCAATTTTTGATCATTAAAGTACGTCAAACTTTCTTAGAAAAAAAAGTATATTTTCTTAACAAAATAATTAAATTTAACATAAAACACTGTGACACCCCTTACCCCCAATCACAAACTGTCTCACTTTCTATCTTAGATATACAGACGCTCCTTCTATGCAGATAAAAGCGTCCACAGACCATGAAAGATGATCTTTTGGCAAGTGATGCAGCGGTCACAGGTCTCAGCTATAGGGGTTCCACGCATTGCCCCAGCCGCCTAACTATTGTCTAGTTAGGTACCCATTCAGAGCTGGGTGACTCGGGGACTCCTCGGGCCCCGGGAACGAATCCTCTCCTTCGTGTGGATTCGAACTCGTGACCATCGGTACAGCTGTCGAGCGCGCTACCCCTCGACCACCGCGTCTTACACCCCCTCTGGAGCGTTACGAACTTTATAGACGGCCCCTGAGGGGATAAAGTAAGTTTATAGACTTAAAAAGAAAACTGACGTTTAGTTAAGCGCATAATAAGAAGCACGCATTGGCGGATTGTTGTGTTCAGCAAATTAACGGAATTTTTAGTAGTCCAGTTGTGGCGATAAAAGATGTGTTTCTTGTAATTTGGTTCGTTGTTTAGGGATAATAGATAATGATTATAATTAATACATTCTCGCCTACAAGGATACAACTTTAGTGATCTCACAATTGATTACAACAAACAAGAATAGTGTAAAGTTAAACGAAATACAAGTTTATTTACACTATGTACATTATATTAAGAAACTAGCAATTTACCCGCGCTTTGCTGCGGAAATTAGGGTTTCAGCTAGCGTTGCGAACCCGCGTAACACTTATTAAAAACACCATTTGAGTTTAATCTGAATGAAGATGGATATACTAAATATATTAACTTCAACCATTCAGGCTTCTACGTACACAAGAACTTGGAGATTTAAAGATGCGTCTTTTTTTATAAACCTCACATTGGGGAAAAAAAACTATATTTCGACAATCGTCACCCTAGTGAGAGGTGATTTAATCTTACCGTCGCGGGAAGGAATGGGGGGGGGGG
>MUZC01004626.1:80110-92210 GCA_002072015.1 Radix auricularia | reverse complement strand
GGGGGGGGGGGGAGTTTTGGGCCCCTTGCAGCCCATGAGTGGAAATTTTTAAAATTTATATAAATATTTTTCCTTGTCTACCCACACGGGAAATAAAAGAATGATAGATTTTCAATTTTTATATTTCTTATTAGAAAAAAAAGGTTTTGAGCCCCGGGCTCCATGAGTGTGTATTTCAAAATTCTTTTACACCAACTTACGTTTTGAGAGGGTACTTAACAATTTTCCCAAAGATTCATGCTCCTACCTACACGGCAATTTGAAGAATTAATGATAAGTTGGTTTTAATATAAGAAAAACTATATTTGGGCCCCCGGCCCCCATGAGAAGGAGTAGTAACATTATTTTAGCAAATTTACGTTGGGAGCGTGTCCTCAAAAAATTGCCAGTTTCATGCTTCTACCTATACGGGAAAAAGGAGAATTAGGGATTTTCAATTTTTGTATAGCTCATATATGGAAAAAAGATTTTGGGGCCCCGGCCCCACATGACGAGATTTTTAAAATTATTTTTCGCCATTTATTGTCCCAAAATTTCATGCTCCTACCTGCACGAAAAATTGGAGAATTAGTGATCAATTGGTTTTTAATATAAGAAAAGCTCATATTTGGGCTCCCGGCGCCCCATGAGAGGGAATTTTTTTTAAAAATGTGGCCAATTTTTGCCGAAAGCGTGTGCTTAAAACATTTCCAAAGGTTCATGCTTCTACCTTTACGGGAAATAGGAGAATTGGTGATATTTAATTTTTATATAGCTCATGTAAAGACAAAAAGTTTTATGGGCCCCGGCCCCCATGAGTCGGGAATTTTTTTTTTTGGTTTAATTATCGTCGATAGCATGTACTAAAAAATTACAAAGTCTTATACTTCTATCTACACGGGAAATAGGAAAATTTGTGATTTTCAATTTTTATAGAGCCCTTATAAGGAAAAAACTTTTTGGACCCCCGGCCCCACATTAGCAAGATTTTTAAAATTCTTTTTCACCAATTTGCCTCGATAGTGGGTACCCAACAACTTCCCAAAGTTTCATGCCTCTACTTACACGGGAAGTTGAAGAATTAGTGATTTGGTAAAAAAAAGTTTTTGGGCCCCCGGCCCCACAGGAGTGAGATTTTAAAAGTTCTTTTTCGGCAATTTACGTAATGAGAGAGTACCCAACAACTTCCCAAAGTTTCATGCTTCTACTTACACGGAAATAGGAAAATTGGTGACTTTCAATTTTTATAGAGCCAATATAAGGAAAGAATTCTTTTGGGCCCCCGGCCCCACATGAGCGAGATTTTAAAAATTATTTTTCGCCAACTTTTGTCGTTAGTAAGTACCTAAAAACTTCCCAAAGTTTCATGCTTCTACCTACACGGAAAATTGAAGAATTAGTGATGCACAGAAAAAATGATTTTGGGCCCCCGGCCACACATGAGCGAGATTTAAAAAGAAAACAAATTCGCTAATTTTCGTCGTGAAATAAAACCCAACAACTTCCCAAAGTTTCAAGCTTCTACCTACACGGAAATAGGAAAATTGGTGACTTTCAATTTTTATAGAGCCCATATTAGGAAATAATTATTTGGGGCCCCCGGCCCCACATACGCGAGATTTTAATAATTATTTTTCGCCAATTTTCGTCTTTAGTAAGTACCCAACAACTTCCCGAAGTTTCACGTTTCTACCTATACGGAAAGTTGGAGAATTAGTGATGTAGGCAAATAACGTTTTTGGGCCCCCGGCCCCACATGAGTGAGATTTTCAAAATTCTTTTTCGCCAATTTTCGTATTCAAAGGGTACCCAACAACTTCCCAAAGTTTTATGATTCTACCTACACGGGAAGTTGGAGAATTAGTGATGAATCAGTCAGTCAGTCAGGGCTTTCCCTTTTATTAGTATAGATATTTTGTTATTTCTATGTAAAGCGCTATGAGCCTGGCTCCTTGCTGGGATACTGCGGTATATAAATTATCATTTTATTTTTATTATTATCTAATGGTTAAGTTATAATTGGAGAGTTTGAATCAGCACGTGAGAACTTTTAGGCACAGATGAAAGTATCGTCATCTCTAGCTCACCAGCAATAAATAAGTCGTTCATGACAGGGTCGACAGTACATATGTAGTCCCTATATGAGGCTTATTATGTAAATGGATTGCGAGCGGCCCAGTCTGATCCAGACTCTGGGTAGGAATAAGGTTAATAAGTACATATTAAGATAAGCGGGCGGATGAAAGTACGAGGCCCGCTGCCCAGTCTAATCAAAGCTCTGGGTAGGAATAAGGTTAATAAGTAAATATTAAGATAAGCGGGCGGATGAAAGTACGGGGCCCACTGGGCAGTCTGATCCAGGCTCTGGGTAGGGAGAAGGTTAATAAGTAAATTTAAGATAAGCGGGCAGATGAAAGTACGGGGCCCACTGGCCAGTCTGATCCAGACTCTGGGTAAGGATAAGGTAAATAAGTAAATTTAAGATAAGCGGGCGGATGAAAGTACGGGGCCCGCTGCCCAGTCTGATCCAGACTCTGGGTAGGGAGAAGGTTAATAAGTAAATTTAAGATAAGCGGGCGGATGAAAGTACGGGGCCCGCTGCCCAGTCTAATCAAAGCTCTGGGTAGGGATAAGGTTAATAAGTAAATATTAAGATAAGCGGGCGGATGAAAGTACGGGGCCCACTGGGCAGTCTGATCCAGGCTCTGGGTAGGGAGAAGGTTAATAAGTAAATTTAAGATAAGCGGGCGGATGAAAGTACGGGGCCCACTGCGGAACATAGGTTCAGTGACTTAAGCCCGGTCCTAATTCTTGCCATTTTTAGCAATCATATTCTAATGCTGGGATCTCCAAATTACGGCCCGCGGGCCAGAGGAGAACCTCTCTTGGCCCATGAAGACTTCTTAATCTAAAGAAATATACTATCTTTTTTTTTTACTTCTGCAATTTTTTTTTTATTCTAGGGCATAGTCAGCTCCGAAACTGCTGTTTGACTGTTAAAATGCTCCTCTGACTGAAACGTTTTAAGACCCCTATACTAATCCATTGAAGCATAATTCACTGATCAGATATTAACAACTCATTAACGACTAAAAATGACAATGATTTCAGATCGATTCATTTAAAAAAGACAATTTTCTAAAATGTTCAAATTGAATTGATTTTCCCAAACTCTAAAAACTCTTTTTGCTATTTAAGAGTTTTTTATAATTCATTATTTCCTCTCTATTAAAGAAAAACATAAAAAGTTAATGTTTGTATTAAATCTGACTATTTCTGTTTGTTATAAACGTTTACTTAATTTCTCTGTACTATAGATGTCGACGATGCCATTAGGGCCCTTGTTGAGGCGAAGCGGACAGCAAGTGAGTAAAAAAAATAATTAAAAATTTGATAAATTTTTTGAAAAGAAAATTTCATCTGTTTGAAAAGTCTTGTCCACTTTCACTCGTATCACTCTGATTGTCCACTTTCACTCGTATCACTCTGATACAAAGTATAGTCCTACGATAACACTTCCCTCGTTGCAGTAGACTCTATCAGGAGCGTATTAAGGGACTGCACAGGGCCCCTGGCTCCACCTAAACGTGGGGCCTATCCATTGGCGTAGCTAGGTTATCTGCTCCTGGGGACATGACAGAAAATGTGCGAACCTTTTAGGACCGACATAATTTGGGGTTTACTTTTCAAAACAAATTGTATTTTTATGAAATAAAACACAGACGAATAATATTTTACGTGATTGTAACTAAATTATTTGAAAAAAAATATGTTAAGGCCAAAGCATGAAGTTCCATTATTTAGGACAGTGGCTGTCAATTTGCGAAGTGGCAGGTATACTTGGCCAAAGCCCGTTGTGCTAGGGGAAGACTTCCTGGCTAGCGGTATATCTGTCACTTCTGGTATGTTGGCGTGTACGTGGTAGAAAAAGGGTACCACGATGTGACGATGCTAATGCCTTAGTCTGTCCTTTTCGGAAAAGACCAGCTTTTGTGATTGGTAATGTAGCTACGGTGGAAGACATCATCATCGCCCAATAAGAAAGGAAGGATGCCGGAATGAATGCAGGGACTGCCTCTAGAAATAGAGATGCTGCCGTGCTGGCGATGGAAACATCGGAAAGCTCAGACCGTTTGTATGACTATAATCATGCGAAAAAGGTTTGTATAGTATGTCAGAAAGAGTGCAGTTTGTCCCTTTTGTGTGGCTACTGCGACAAATATCTGCATGCGATGCGTGGAACCTGCAGTGAATCAGACGAAGGATAAAAACATGAAGGTTATGTCCCAATAAAAAAAATAAGGAAGACGAGAACAGCAGCTCACAAAAGTTTACAAAGTCACGCTGTGAAGAGGCTTAGAAATTCAGATGCTAAATTCCCACCAGTGAAAATGAGAGATAATGACCACGTTCTTATAACAGGTGATGACAGAGGTCACGGTGACCTACGAAGCGTTCTTGTAGTTGTCATGAACTTTGAGGATGGTTTTTACAAGCTAGGAATAGAGCATGATGTTCTCAAACAACTGAATTCCAGAAGTCAGTTTACCATTGTAAATGAGAAACTGCTCACGCTATAAACCCTAGGCACACAACAAAGATTATTACGAACCATCGCGTCTTCCGAATTACTGACGGGTGGCCAGGTCGATGCGTTTGCAGTAAAAAATGTTTACAAATGTATAAAGAATAAACGATTATTTAATTCAAAATGTCATAAAACTTCATCTGTTGTAATAAGTGAAAACAGATTGAAATGTATTTACTAGATTTAATATGTTTCACACAGTGACATTAGCCACTTCTCCAATTGGCCCATTTCGGGCTTTGGTCGTAATATTGTAGAGAACCTGATTGCTTTCATGGTTAGTGTCTCTAACTTTTTCACTCTAATCTTCACACTGCACACACTCTTGGTTACTTCTTGTTCCAACAAAATCCTGCAAGCGTTTCTGGACACAATCAATTTCCCAATTATGATGTATGAGAAATGTAACAAAACTGGGAATTTAAAATTTAAAATATCTGCCAGCAAAGATTTTTTATCAATTCTGGTTTCAGGCGGGAAAAAATATATAGATCTACTTTGAACTAAAAAAAAAAAAGCTAACAATTGGATCCTGTTTAGCTGTACTTCTGTTAGTTTAAGTTTTGCTTGTCACAGTTGACGAACAATGCTCTGTGATTTCTTGCACATATTTGCTGTTGAAGGCCGTATATATGCACAGTCATTACAGCAACATTGTCCTAACAATGGAATCGACAGTCGATTAGAGTTGTGTTTTAAGATCCAGTTTGTTTACGATAACACTTCCAAGGCTTGCTGTTTCTTTGGAATGTATCTGAACAAAACCTTTAAAAAATGATTCCTTGATGGTTACTTTTTTAGTTTGGAAACGTAAAACAACCACAAATCTGATGATCCGAGAAAGCTTTTCCTGGTGTCCTAGATCGGCTTTTGAGTGTTGAGTCAAGTAAGATATCATATTGCTTGTTGTTGTTTTTTCCTTATTTCACTAGCAGCTGATTCCTTACAGTCGAAGTAGGTGGATAAATTCATGTTGGATTTACGGTGATAAATAAGATATTAAACCTGTAATTGCTCGGACATGTCGCAGTTTTTTTTCTAACTGTCGATCATACTAAAGAAGAGCAACGAATTTGATCACAGAGAGAAAGTTACCAACATTATCATACTGGTCCTTATGCAGATGTTCCGCACGGCTACGTGATACCAAATTTGGTGCAACTGGCAATTTAATAGAAATAATTATTCTTTTCAAAATATCGCACCAAAGTTGTTCTTCCAACTTTCCAATACAGTTTTAAGACAATTTGGATATATAATTTGTTTATAAGTAGAATGCACCCCTTTATGCTCAATAAGGGCGCGAAAATCATGCTTAGCTACTGGTTTGAAATTTCAATCGTATTTAGGATGTATTAGTTGACATATAAATAATTTGAATAATTAGTTTTAAGGCTCATTTTAACGCCCCCCAAAATGGCGCCTGGGTACATATGTCCCCCCTGCACTACCCTAGCTACGCCACTGGCCCTCTTCACCCAGCGTCCCTTTAAATAAAATGATAGCTAGCAGCTAACATAAGACTCATAAGATTGTAAATATATAGTACATATGTTCCTTGAACACGCTTTTTTGTACTACGGAAACGTCTTTCCCCAACCTAAAATATTAAACACAGAAAAAAAGAGAAGAAATAACTGCTTCTAAGTGTTTTCTTGCATATTGATATTGAGTGTAAATAGAAAATTTTTTTAAAAATCGTGTGTGTGTGTGTGTGAGCGCTCTAAACAATGATCGGAAATATACGTTACCGGCTAGAGTATATGTCAATATTTTTAGACCAGATAGTACATCTCCCAGTTCACCGACTCTATAAGGGAGGAAGACGCTAAATAGATGGAGAGTCACTCAGGGTATATTACAAAAGGCCCCCGGCACCTAGGCAGAATAGGTCCTAGGCAGTAGTAGAACTGTATATTGTGTATCCTGCTAGCATAAAGTTAGAAATCAGTTTCGACCTTAGAAGATATACAAATATTTTAATGCGGTGGTCGAGTGGTAGCGCGCTCGACTGGCGTACTGATGGTCACGAGTTCGAATCCACGCGAAGGCGAGAATTCGCTCCCGGGGCCTGAGGAGTCTACGAGCCCTCAGCTCTAGACAATAATTAGGCGGCTGGGTAATGCGTGGAACGTTATAGCCGTGGCCTGTGACCGCTGCATCACTTGCCAACAGATCATCTCTCATGGTCTGTGGACACAATTATCTTCTGCATAGAAGGAGCGTCTGCATATCTAAGATAAGATAAGATAAGATATTACATCTACAGTTCTCATGGCCTGCATATCATTTACCTGTTCGTAAATTGTGAAGTAGTTAACAATCATTATAACCACCACTCGGATACATATAGTTAAATATTAAATAAGATGTAAGTCTGAGAGATAAAAGATATGTCCTAATATAAAATATGCACCCCAGCACACCCCTTCCCCCAATTAACTCACCTAATAGGGACCGGAGAATGTCCTTTAGTTATTAACTCGACATTTTTTCACTCATCATAGCAAGTTATTAACTCGAGATTTTTTCACTCATCATAGCAAGTTATTAACTCGACATTTTTTCACTCATCATAGCAAGTTATTAACTCGACATTTTTTCACTCATCATAGCTAGTTATTAACTCGACATTTTTTCACTCATCATAGCAAGTTATTAACTATACATTTTTTCACTTATCATAGCAAGTTATTAACTCGACATTTTTTCACTCTTCATAGCAAGTTCAATAATAAATAAAGCGTAACCAATAAAAATGTTGAATTTAAAATTTAGGATGATAGTTACATTTTATTATATTATCACGATGTTTTAAAATTATTCTATCCCGAAGTCAT
Source organism: Radix auricularia (assembly GCA_002072015.1). Taxonomy (NCBI): domain Eukaryota; kingdom Metazoa; phylum Mollusca; class Gastropoda; family Lymnaeidae; genus Radix; species Radix auricularia. The sequence goes on along the minus strand of MUZC01004626.1, from coordinate 84,803 downwards.
GTATATCATATTTTCATGAAACCGTTTTCATAAAAACGAGTATGATATAAAGGACCGTCCAGAGGCGTCGCTAGGGTTGGTGTCACCCGAGGCGGTAGCTCATGGTGTCACCCGGGGCGGTAGCTCATGGCGTCACCCGGGGCGGTAGCTCATGGTGTCACCTGGGGGTGGTAGGTCATGGTGTCACCCCCTCATGATTTAATCCATAGAACTCCTCCGTGTTTTCCAGTGCCAAATAACGGGAAAATATAGAATTTTACAGTCTGGTATCACCACCCTGATGGTGTCACCCGGGGCGGACCGCCCCCTCCGCACCCTTCTAGCGACGCCACTGGGGCCGTCTATAAAGTACGTCCCGCCCCAGAGGGGGGGGTGTAAGAAATTGTGACGATTCGTGGCACGGGGGGAGGGAAGTATCCGGCCATGTGTAATTTCACGGTGTTTAAATTAAATGTTCATTATTTGGTTAATTTAAAAAAAGGTTTGTCAAAAGTGTGACGTGCTTTGGGGGAGGGGGGTGGGGGTCCCAAGATTTGTGACAGGGGGAGGGGGTAGTTATAATGTTTAAAAAAAGCGTGACATACATTATGGACGGCCCCCTAATAGTTGTCAAATTGTAACAAGTAAATATAATAGCATTTTATTATTTCAATCATTTACGATTTTTAAAAAAAAGTTAATGTAAAATTACACATTCTCAGTATAAATTTAAAGCTAGAACAGTGTTTCTCAAACTTTTCGAATAAGAATATTCGAGAATTTTCGCAATGCACAAAAATAATTTCGACATATTTTATTTTTAAAGATAACTTTAAAAAAACAACATATCACTGTGCTGTATATTACCTGTGTATATCAGTGTGATGGGTATACCTGCTTAAGGGGACAGATCATATTCCATCGGGGCTCCAAACGCGCAAATCATCATCAGCTGTAAGGAGTCTCTCTTGTTTCTTGGACTTGATTTCAGAAAATGCCCAAAACCCCAAATTAACTACTTTCAAACTGACCCAAAGATAGGCTTTTAAAATCGTAAGCCAGAATTCTTCTAAAGTCTTGTTGGTGAACGTTGTTTGATTGAATTTGTTATGTCGTAATTTTATCTGTCCAAGCCAGGGGTTTGTCGGTTTCAGTTCGTGGTGTGCTCCACGACCCTACTCGTCTGTCGAACCACGTAGAGGTCAACCCTTCGCGACAGAGACACGTTTTACTAAATCTCGCGACACACTAATGTGTCGATAAACACAGATTGAGAAACACTGATCTAGAAAGTGTTTGATAAATATGTAATCTCTTACGTTTTCAATTTTAACTGTAATATTTAAATTACTCCACAGTTCCAATTGAGTATTTTTTGGCGTTTTTCGCATTGACGACATTAACAGCGGTCCTTGCTGTCTTTCTGGTTTACTTTATGATGAGCTCAGAGAAAAAGGAAGACGATGCTGATATCTTCGAGCCATTATAAAAAAATTGTTAGGATATTAAACAATATGTTATTTTGTGAGTAAGCGAGGAACTGGTGTATTAATACAGAGCTGAGGAAAAATGTATACATTATTTTATTTCCAACATAGCACTACAAAAATGGGTGTATTAGAGGTCCATATATGTTTACTCTCAGCTATTAGTAATGCTGTTTCAAGTGGCTTGTCAACACTCTTACTCTTATGTTTAATATGTTAGCCTGAAATTAGAGTGTTAATTTAAGTCCATAGCCTGATTTTGTCTCAGCTTTTATGAATGAAAGTGAAGACATTTTATTTTATATTCTGAAACTCAATTATGTTATGTAGTCTTGCATTAAATTAAATGCCATGTCAACTATCTGCATATTGAACATGTTTTGGTGATTTGCTATGTAGTCTTGCATTAAATTAAATGTCATGTCAACTATCTGCATATTGAAGATGTTTTGGTGATTCTGTTATCAGGTATGCAAGTATTGCTACTTTAAATTGATCTACCATTTAATCACACATCCTCCACATATTCTGCTGTATTCAGCCAAGGAATTGTATCAAATAAAATTAAATGTAGTCAAGTTAAATTGTGTCACAAATACATACATGATAAATTCTATTGCACTTGTCACTGAGATGATGAAAACATACAGATACGTTCACACAGACTCGACTTAAAGCTCTTGGGCGCCGCTGTCTACACTTGAATAAGTTGTATCCCAATTATATCAGTTATTAGGTTTTCTGTAAATATTAAGCTAAGCCTTAGCATAAACATTTTATACAGAAAATTACCAACTAAATGATAAATTTAGCCTTACAGAGTTTGTGCAATCTAATTATGATGTTTACTTTTATGATGACGTGTATTGAAAAGACTATAAAATGAAATTTATATATTTCTTGAATTTGTGTTTTATCTAAAGCAAACCAAATGATTTAATTTTAAGCTTTAAGTAGCTCCTTAAAATTTGATGAATTTTAGTACTGGTGGATTTAAGTCAAACTAATTTTCCTCAGTCATGAAAAATCAATTGTTGATGCAGTCTACAAATTTTGCAATATTGCAAACAATCATTCAAATTTCAATCACCACATAATCAACATATTTTAGTGTTTGAATTTGATAGTTTTCTCACCATTTATTTCACTAATCATCTTAATGTTATACTTCCACTATGCATCTAAAATTATTTCATAACATTATGAAGTCAATACAAACCTGGCCAAACTGCTAGTCAGCTGCACACAATGAGCATTTAAAGTACATTGTCATGTAATGTTGTTTATTATTTTGACTCTTTGAACTGTATGCTATGTATAGACTTCTTATTTGTAGAAAAATACAACACGTATATACATAATGTATTTATGCTTTTCAGAGACACTAATTCAGATGAGCCTAGCAATATTCCTGTTAATTCTTTGTACATAATGCGAGAGCTTCTAATTTATATTTGAGCTATCTTAAATATATTATGTGAGAGCAATAAAGATAAATTTATTTGAAAAATATACCTCACTTGATTCTCATGAGAAGGGTTGTGGCTAAAGTCAAATAAAGATTCTGTACAGAAGGAGAGTCTGTAACATATAAGTATAAGATAAGATATGATTTTCAAAGAATGGCAAATGTTGTGATGCGTAATTTATTAAATTGTTTATTTTTAATTACTCTTAAATAAAGTTGTTTGAAACTTTGTGGTCTTCTTATAAACATGACATGTTTTTTTTAATGATTAAATCATAAAGGCCTTGTGGAAAAAAACGCACCGCAACATTCAATATCAATATTTCTTTGTTCCTCAGTTTAGTTAATAGATTTTATGTGTGTGTCATACCCAACTGGAAAAAAAAGTTTAACAAAATTTATGTGTTGGTTTTTTTTTTTTTTTTGGGTGGAACTAGTCAGCAATAAACAATATGTAACTACAAACATAAAATATTTTGACAAAAAGATTCATGTGGAAGGCATTTAATTTCAAGAGATCTCCAAATAATCAATCAAATCAAAACTTACTTATCTTTTTACGCTATTCTGACAAGGCACTTCACTATTCATATATTAAAATCTGATAGTTTAGAATTCAAATAACACAAGGGGAAAGAATTATTAAAACAGTGTACATTAATTTCACATTTTAATACATTTTAAATTTTGTTTTGATCTTTATAGTATTGTTACTGGGGTAACTTTAAAAAGATATATTACTTCCCCATCCCACTTTGAAGGGAGTTAAGTAAGGGGAGCGGAGGGAAGGTGTCTCCTATCACTGGCTTGTGGGCCTTGTGTCGGTATGTCAAAAAAAGTAGGCTTCCTTTCATATCAGACACTACCATTCTTTCCTGTCAAGCCTTCTAGCCGGTATGGCTGTTCCCCCCTCTATATCAACATAGTGTTTGATTAATCTGTGCCTATTATGCCAGCTGGGGGGCGCGGTGGTCAAAGTGTTAGTGCGCTGCGGCACCAAAAAATTCTAAAATAAAAATAAAAATCGGTCACGAGTTCAAACCCCGGTTCTGGCACCGCTACGGGTAGATGATGCTCGTTAAAACCTTGGCTGATAGTTCATCTAGGAGAAGGAAACTCTGAATTCAAATCCTCCGCTGCTTTGCGGCTATACCTGCCTTGCTGGAAAGGCTAAGGGAGCAAACCCTGAAATCAGGAATTGGAGCACCTACAGGCGGTCTAAACATAAGACTTATCTACATACCGGCTGCTCCTGCGACGGCAATGCCAAGCTGCATCGACTGCTGTATGGGCAGCAGCAAATTCTCCATAATACCCGCCCAGGCTGGCATCGCTAAAACTCAATTGACGTAGAGCTAGGCGCCAGAGGCTGCTTCCGACGGTGGGAGAGACTACCAATGTCTCACTGGATAGCTACCGCCCGCCTCAAACTGGGCAGCCCCCAGTCAAATAGGTGCTATCCCGTCATGGCCTGCCTTCTCAACAAGTGGGCCACTGCACCAAGAAATACAAAAAAGAAAAAGAAGAATCGCTAGCTGGAACGTGAGGACTATGTGTCCCGGCATCACTGGCATCACTGATCATCTGAAAAATTGGTGGGTTTTATAGTAGAAATGATTTTAAATATTATATCTTAAATCTGTAGCAAAATTTACTTAAAATATTTTCTGAAAACTTACTACATATCTTAAAACTTTCCTGACTTGGTATTTGCTGACTCTACTAGTACGGCTTAGCTGCTGAATCTTACTAGTGCTAG
>MUZC01004626.1:55974-69083 GCA_002072015.1 Radix auricularia | reverse complement strand
AATCATGGGCCAGACTACCTAAGTCGCCACCCTCCTGATTCAAAAATGGAAGGAACGCAATAGGATAACCAGAGTCACTCAAACTAGACAACCGCTAGGCAACATTCCATGATTACTTCGTCTTCATCGTCCTCCATTTGATGATTAATCATGATGAATCATCTTAAATAGGCGCTTTTGTGATGAGATTTGTGCGGACTTTAAAACTCAGTAACCCCTAGCACTTGAACCACCCCGAGAGGAAGGGGGGGGGGTAACCAGCCATCGCAAAAGTTGACAGAAATGCGTGCATACTTTCCGCTACGGGGCTGAATAAAGGAAGTCCTAATACCATTGGTCATATTTTGGACACAACCAATCCAGGATAAGGGAAATCACATGACCATCCAAAATATAAACCGTGCACAGACACCAATTCAGTCTTTTCCACTGCCCAGCCACGGGGTATTCGTCAGACAAGATCGGTCACCGTGCTATATCTAGGAAGAGCCAGCAATCGCCAGTCTAGTAAGAGTGAACTCTTATCTTATTTTATTCATGCATTATTGATTATCACTTGTATTTTGTTATGGCCGATTGATATCAATCCTGTCAGATTGACATGGTTTTATTACCCCACGGGACACATTGTACCGTGTTGGGACCCATGTATATGCTCTTACAATATCATGTTTGCTTAAATTATAATATGCCTGCACACGCGATCTCCACCAAATAGGTGGAGCAGCGTGTGTGGATGTCTAATTATATCTTTAGTTATGTAGATTGTTTTATTAAATTGCTGAACTCACGTGAGACGTTCGCCAAATAGGCCGACGCCCGTGAAAGTAAGCATACAAAATTAATCAAATTAGTATGTCAAAATTGTTATCCCCTTCTGGCGGCTTGCTCTGAACGGCTTGTCGTGGAAGGAGGAAAGTCATAGATCTATGGAATAGAAGATTCCCCGAGTCTTATTTCTATTTTCATAGACTGGTTCCTGGTACGCCCGAGTCAGATAGCCTACATCTGAATTCCCGGAATACGACCAGAGGTACTACACACTTGAAGCTGTCGGACCACCGTCCCCCTTCTTGTGTATGATTGCTGTAGAGAGGAGTGCTACCCTTGCCACGAGACAGCAACTGGCGTCCGTGTCAGCTAGGACACTAGCAGATCTCCTAAGGCTACATCGGACCTAATCACCTGTATCTCCGTGAGTTAGGCCGATAAGCACAATCGTCACAGAGCCCTGTGCTCTGCAACCTTCCGGCAACCGGTGTTTTACGCCGTTGAGCCGATGCCGTCCTCGACGGGCGAAGTTATCATTTGAAAGCACGAGGATAGAAGTGCCAGCGTGTACGATCGATCCAGATCGATATCGCATCCTACACCTTATTTGTCAACTCAGCTGACCGCTTCATTGTTTATCAACTCAGCTGACCGCTTCATTGTTTATCAACTCAGCTGACCGCTTCATTGTTTATCAACTCAGCTGACCGCTTCATGTTTGTCAACACGAGAAGCACAACAGTCCGAGAGTGCAGTCATCACGTCACCTGGAGACAGAACTAGGTCGCTGCGTGATACAGACACCGTAGAACATCTCAGCGCTAGGGGCGGGACTGACCTCGAGAGCTGACGTCATCCAGCACGGCGCAGCAGACCACCAGTGACCGGGGACTACACACCTTTAATTTAAGTATTATATATAAAGAAACATTGGCATAGGGCAGGCCGTAATGATGACATCTAGATAGCCTATTCACTATTTGTTTAAATAAGTTAACATAAGGGCACCTCGTTATCCGCCCAGTAATTGGTCATTGTATATATTGTAAATTAAAGATTATAATTTGTATTATACTACGGTTCTTGGTCTTAATCATTTGCTAAGATCACTGAAGCGTATCCTTGTGTGTGCAAACTAATAATAATAATAATAATACCCTAGACAACATCCACATAACACACATTTCACCACACCCACCCCCCTTTTCTTTGCCCTATCTGTGAGCAATTATGAGACATATGCTACGCCGCTGGTCGAATCTAGCTAATTTTATTTACAAAATGGGTTAGCTTCGAACACGCCTCTGAATGTTACTTTGAATATGCACCAGCTCATTACGGATATTAGGGTCACTGTGACATTGTGGTTCGTAACCTGAGTTTGATCGAACCCAGGGGGGGGGTCAGAGATTCGGTCGAAGTGGTCAAGCGGATGTCAAGACACACGCCCAACTCATGAATCATGATGACACGCCCCTGCTTGAGAAATAATTGGTGAGGTTTGGTGTAACTGGTGGGTTTGGTGTAAGTGGTGGGTTTGGTGTAACTGGTTGGGTTTGGTGTAACTGGTGGGTTTGGTGTAACTGGTGGGTTTTGTGTAACTGGTGGGTTTGGTGTAACTGGTGGGTTTGGTGTAACTGGTGGGTTTGGTGTAACTGGTGGGTTTGGTGTAACTGGTGGGGTTGGTGTAACTGGTGGGGTTGGTGTAACTGGAGGGTTTGGTGTAACTGGTGGGTTTGGTGTAACTGGTGGGTTTGGTGTAACTGGTGGGTTTGGTGTAACTGGTGGGTTTGGTGTAACTTGGTGTAACTGGTGGGTTTGGTGTAACTGGTGGGTTTGGTGTAACTGGTGGGTTTGGTGTAACTGGTGGGGTTTGGTGTAACTGGTGGGTTTGGTGTAACTGGTGGGTTTGGTGTAACTGGTGGGTTTGGTGTAACTGGTGGGTTTGGTGTAACTGGTGGGGTTTGGTGTAACTGGTGGGGTTTGGTGTAACTGGTGGGGTTTGGTGGAATTGGTGGGGCTTGGTGTAACTGGTGGGGCTTGGTGTAACTGGTGGGGCTTGGTGTAACTGGTGGGGCTTGGTGTAACTGGTTGGGTTTGGTGAAACTGGTGGGTTTGGTGTACTTGGTAGGGTTCAGTACTTTCAAGGTTGTCCCTGTTTTAGGATCAATGTGTTGTGCTTAAATAATAGATTACATTTTCTGCGCCCTTTGCTAATTTATTTTTGGCGCCCTTGGCTAACGGATATTAACAAACCCAAAATGTAGGAAAATTCTACATTTGAATAAATTGAAGCATTAGCCATCGGCAGCTTTGGCACCTGCCCGACACCAACATGTTGTTACGCCTCTGCATTACATTAAAGATTTGCTAATAAAACCATGTTTTTAAAACATAAAATTCCGAACGAATACGTCATTTTCAAACACCTTACAGTGTTTTGTTGATCCCTAATGGAAAGGTCTAAATCCAGGGGCGGTGTTGGGAAGGTCCAAATCCAGGGGCGGTGTTGGAAAGGTCCAAATCCAGGGGCGGTGTTGGAAAGGTCCAAATCCAGGGGCGGTGTTGGAAAGGTCCAAATCCAGGGGCGTAGTTCGTTGTCAGGATTACGATATTCAGCTTTAACATGGCCAGTAGAGAAAGTTCTTCAAATATGAAAATATATGTGTGGTATGGGGTAAACGTGAGGGAATTTGTCAAGTAAACATGTTGGATATCTAGTGTCATCTCAGATAAACACTTGTGAAGCTGAGTGTCTTTTCAGATTTGTTAATATAAGTCATGCCGTATATTTTGATTGCATACTTCTTTGATGACTTTAAATACAGATGATAAAAGTCATTTCTAATCCTCACAATAATATTGTTCAGCGAAAAGAAATAAGAGAATATTTGGTATAATAAATTAAGGCAACTCTCAAGTTTTTCTCCTTATAAAATATATCGGGGAAAAAACGTAAAAAAACCCAAAGTTTTTCACTATATATCCTTTAAAAAACCAGACATTACTAAAAGAATGTTCATTATATTATGCATCGAACGACAATCCAAAAATCCAAAAGTTATGTCTCATAAATATAAAGGATTTATAGTTTTATAAACACAAACTACTACAGTCTACCTGCTAAATTTAAGCTCGTTTTGATCACGGGAAAAGGGTTTTGAAATACCGGTAAAATAAAAACTTGTTTAATATAGTGCGTATCGCGAGACAGACTAGAATAAACATTTACGGATCGGAAATATATTTTTAAAACGTAGTGTCACTATAATACACACTGCAACGCGAAACAGGAAAATATTTTTTTTAAAAAGGTTGTTTAATATAATAAGCCCTGCAACACTATATCACCAAAATGTGCATGCTACTAGAACTAAGTGATACAAAGAGATAATCTAAAAATTAATTAATTTCACTACGGTACATTCGATCGTTCTGAAATTTCGACAGGTCATTTTTATCGTCAGCAAGAGTCTGCCTGCAAAATTCGATAGCATACGGGAAAATAAGTTAAAAATCGTTCAAAAGTTTTTTTTGGCAAACAATCATGTAGACGCAACAAGTTAAAAAGGATATAAAAATGCATGAAACAAACTAAACATATTGCTCGTAAAAATAACTTTTTATTTAGGAGTAGCAAGACCTGTAGTCTTTGGGGGCCATTTTAAAACATTTTTTTTCTTAATTACAGAACCACATTGAAGCAACATGGGTTATTTAACCTTACTTGGAAATCTTCCAGTGTTGATTTTCATGAAAGTGTAGATAAGTGTAGGTTGTCATATAAGTGTAGTTTGTCATAGAAGCGTAGGTTGTCATAGAAATGCAGGTTGTCTAGGTTGTCATAAAAGTTTAGGTTGTCGTAAAAGTGTAGGTTGTCTAGGTTGTCATAGATGCATGGGTTGTGTAGATTCTCATGATAGTGTAGATAAGTGTAGGTTGTCATATAAGTGTAGCTTGTCATAGAAATGTAGGTTGTTATAGAAATGTAGGTTGTTATAGAAATGTAGGTTGTCATAGAAGTGTAGGTTGTCATAGAAGTGTAGATTGTTATAGAAATGTAGGTTGTCATAGAAATGTAGGTTGTCATAGAAGTGTAGGTTGTCATGGAAATGTAGGTTGTCATAGAAGTGTAGATTGTCATAGAAGTGTAGGTTGTCATGGAAATGTACGTTGTCATAGAAGTGTAGATTTTCATAGAAGCGCAAAGAAGGTTGTCAATGCTAATTTACTCGGCGGCAGGGTGTGCCCACAAAACCAAAATCTTGCCCACTAGCCAAAGTGTTTGTGCACCCCTTGTCTACACTAAATGGCTCTAACAACCCCACGCGTGATGTTGCCGTTTGTTTTTTCTGGTCATGTTCCACCTGTGACAACAATACGCCCGCCCATCAACTTCTCAGCGCGTGCCGTGGCCAGTGACTGACATTGATTTTACTCTAAAATCTCGTTCGTGATGGTCTTTTCAGTGCCAGTCACGATACCATCTATGGTTTGTTGAATTGTTTTGTACTGTGTTCCCAATGCTGTGATTGCACCAGCAGCTGTTAGGATAGAACATTCAGTGTAGCGCAGTTAGTTTAATTTCATGGTTGTCCAGAATCCGGCCCGTGGGCCAAACACAGCCCGCGCGTAAATTTTAACCTCATCCTAGATAATAAACTAATTGACGTATGATTCTAAAAAAAACTTTATGTTTATATCAAAAATTAAAATTTGTTTCCCTTTTGAGCACGTTAAGTGATGTCAAAATCGATGAAGTTTTATTGCTTACAAAATACTTGACCGTCAGAGACCAAACATTGGAAACATTTATTTGCTCCATTTTTGTTCTGCTGTCAAAAGCAAGGAGAATTCGTAGATATTTTGTATCACAGTGATGAAAGATGGCTCAGTTTACGGGCTGCATTTTAGCGCTACTGCAAACTTTTTTTTTTAAAAGAAGAAAAAATGTCAATTCGTGGCAAATGAGAAATAAACAAGTCCATGTTATATGATCCTGATTGGCAGGAAGATTTTGTATTTTTATTTGATGTATCAAGACATCTAAAACATCTTAACACAGTTCTTTAAAAGTACAATGAAGAAGTAAGCCAATTTGTGAACAAGCTGCAATTTTTCAATGGCAACTTTCTCAAATTAAGCTTAACACAACAAATTCCTCTCCCTCCCGGAAAAATCATGAAAATTTTTCCAGAAAGAAATTTCAATGAGCAAAGATCTCTGGCTGATGAATTTCAAAGATGCGTTCAGAACTTTGCAACTGTTAGAAAGAAAATAGTGTTTTTTTCTGATGACGTTTTCTGAGGACCCTTGCAATGCGTCAGGCCATCTGCTACTAAAACTCACTGAATTGCAAAGTACTTCTTAAATGTCGTAGCAGCAAACAACTAATTTCTTTAATTGACTCTTAATTTTACTGCCTGCTGGACAATGATAGACTCAAATTTCCTAAGAAAATACTCGGCTTGTATTGCTCGACATGTGTGAGAGACATTTTTAGTTAAGAATTTAAACACCAAAAAACGTGTGGGACTAAGTGACTCTTACCTGAGTGATATCATACTCATCAAAGCTAATGACATTGAGCCTGACCTTGAATATTTACTGCAGTAATAATTTCCCCCTTCAAATTATATTTTGCCATAAAAACGCCTGACCTTGAATATTTACTGCAGTAATAATTTCCCCCTTCAAATTATATTTTGCCATAAAAACGCCTGACGTTGAATATTTACTGCAGTAATAATTTCCCTCTTCAAATTATATTTTTGCCATAAAAACGTCTCAACATTTGGCATATTTATTTATTATTGTGTTAGTAGACAACTGTGATTGGTGAAACAATGTTGTGTTAGTAGACAACTGTGATTGCTGAAACAATGTTGTGTTAGTAGACAACTGTGATTGGTGAAACAATGTTGTGTTAGTAGACAACTGTGATTGCTGAAACAATGTTGTGTTAGTAGACAACTGTGATTGGTAAAACAATGTTGTGTTAGTAGACAACTGTGATTGGTGAAACAATGTTGTGTTAGTAGACAACTGTGATTGGTGAAACAATGTTGTGTTAGTAGACATCTGTGATTGGTGAAACGATGTTGTGTTAGTAGACATCTGTGATTGGTAAAACAATGTTACGTTAGTAGACATCTGTGATTGGTGAAACAATGTTGTGTTAGTAGACAACTGTGATTGGTGAAACAATGTTGTGTTAGTAGACAACTGTGATTGCTAGGAGTGTACCGGATTTCGGCTCCTGTTTAAAAAAAAAGGTTATATTGAATTACAGCTGTATTAATGCAAACGATACAAGGACTAGCTATTTGTTAGACCCTTAAGTATAATTGTCAGAATAAAAAAAGCATGACAAAATATTTAGTGCCAAAATTTAAAAGAAATCAGAAGTCAGTGACAATCTTTCTCTCTTCAATAAGTTACAATCTTTCTCCCTTCAGTCAGTGACAATTATGCCCCCTTCACTCAGTGACAATCTTGCTCCCTTCACTCAGTGACAATTATGCTCCCTTCACTCAGTGACAATATTGCTCCCTTCACTAAGTGACACTTTTGCTCCCTTCAATCAGTGACAATCTTCCTCCCTTCACTAAGTGACAATCTTGCTCTCTTCACCCAGCGACAATCTTGCTTCCTTCACTCAATGACAATCTTGATCCCTTCACTCAGTGACAATCTTGCTCTCTTCACTCAGTGACAATCTTTCTCTCTTCACTAAGTAACAATCTTGCTCTCTTTACTCAGTGACAATCTTGCTCCCTTCTCACCAGATCAGAAATTCTTGGGGCAGTCTTTGCAAGAGCACAGCAAAGATCATCTTATTCTACAACAAGCCTAATTTTATATTTAGACTTCATAACCAGCAAGCTGGAAAACCTTTCATAGCTCTGGCGATTCTGAGCGCCACCAGATATGAAGCTTCAACAGCTGCTGCATTTTGTGTGCACTACTTGCCACCAGTGTCTGGCTTTCTTGAGTGCATCAGCTTTGCTTCTAAAATAGTTGATATCCCTGCTGGCAAAGCTCGGATGGTTGCTATCAAAATGACGTTTCAGTTTGTATGGCTTCATAGATTCGGCTGATAAAACTTCACAATAAATAACACATTGCGGTTTCTCAATTCTGCCGTAACTATTGAACTAAAACCATACTATAACAAATCCCAACAATGTTTTCCTTTTTTAGGCATCTTCTCTACACGATCTATTGTCATGGGATGCTTTGTTATATAAATTTTAAAAAATATAAGCAAATAGCGGATGAATAATAATTCAAGTTTTGTCCGATCTTACCTTCAGTGATTAAAACACAGTAGCTGTTTTCGACAGTACCTGCACATGTGTGACCGTGCAAAACCAAATAGATACCTGTAAAATAAATTATAAATATAACTTAAACCACTTAGTTACAGTAGTAAAAGAATAACCACGGAATATATTGAATTGACAAGTAAACATCCCAGGCAAGACCGGCTATTGACGTGTACACACACACCCTAGTCACCCTAGGCAAGACCGGCTATTGACGTGTACACACACACGCTAGGCATGACCGGCTCTTGACGTGTACACACACACACCCTAGGCAAGACCGGCTATTGACGTGTACACACACACCCTAGGTAAGACCGGCTATTGACGTGTACACAAGCACACCCTAGGCAAGACCGGCTATTGACGTGTACACAAGCACACCCTAGGCAAGACCGGATATTGACGTGTACACATACACACACCCTAGGCAAGACCGGCTATTGACGTGTACACACACACCCTAGGCAAGACCGGCTCTTGACACGTACACACACACACACCCTAGGCAAGACCGGCTCTTGACATGTACACACACGCGCTAGGCAAGACTGGCTATTGACGTGTGTACACACACGCACCCTAGGCAAGACCGGCTATTGACGTGTACATTCACACACACACCGAAAAAAAAGAAATAGACAGGAAGCTCCTGATTTTCTTTAAAATGAAACTGTCACCAACAAAATAACCATATCAATCCCAGGGATAATTACCATCTTCTTGATCGGCGCTCTCTTTTGCTTTACTAGTGGGCCTCTGTGCTCCACTAGGCTTTCCTGATGGGCACTGAGGAGAAAGGCTGTTCCATCTGGTGCAGCCATCCCTGATCCGACTACCACGCATGTGCGGTAGGTCAGAGGGTACCGCTGATGGAACAGCCATCCGTCGCCTTGTGGGGCCGGAAGGCCTAGTGGCGCTCGTCGGTGCCCATTGCTGGACTCCGAATGGCTGCCTGCAGAGAAAGACCGGAGAGAGAGAGAACAGTCCTGGGCGCCCTGCCTGTGCTATGTAAGTTGCGCTCGCCGCTAGCATCGATGCACCCGCAGCGCCGCTTCTAGGACACTCACAGTCTGAGCCCCGGCGAACCCCGGGAAAGGGCTGATCGACCCCCAAAGGGGTCGCGGGCCCTAGGTTGAGAACTACTGCTCTAATTTAAAGGCAACATTTCAAAGTCCAGCAGATCGCCTGGTGTATGAAATTTTTATAAGTTTTCTAAATTGTACATACCTTCCATTAAATTTTACATACTTGCTTGTTTTTACAAGCAGATGTTATAGGCATGAATAAGAATGCGTAACAGCATTCTAGTGAACTAAAATAGATACTTCGTTTCGTTTGGATTATCATGTAAACAGATTTTAGTTAATGAAATATTTGAGCAAGACTTGACAATGAGAGTTTATGTTATTGGGCCTTTTTTAAGTGCCTGTATACTTTCCCACCAGAAAGAAGATTTATTAACACATTAACGCATGAAGATCCCATGCAATTGATTATTTTAAGATGGCCATTTATTACAAATCATTTCAGAAATGTAAGCAAATTCACATTTACTTCAATGAAATATTTTTAATATTCTACAATGTCTACTTCTTTATTTTCAATCGATCATTACATATCCCATATATGTAAAATGTATGAAAAGATATCGAATACAGAAGAACAATATGGGGTATCGGTTTCCTGAAAAATGGTGATTTTTCGCCATCTATATTTCTTAAAATTGCTATGATCTCAGTTCGAATTTCATATGAGACTTTTTACAACCTCTTTTCATACAATGTTCTGGGAGTGCCGGATCGTACTAGGCAAGCTAATTCATTGGTTTCGGAATATTGCCTTTATTTCCAATAGTATTGTCCTCTCTGTGACCGAAAAAAATAATTACTGTTGCCAGGTATTAATAATGTCAACAATTTTATCAAAAACGTCCTGCCGCTTTATTTGTTTTCTTTCACAAATTATTGTTGTTATTTGTCAATTCTTTCTTATCCGATTTCTGATGCTTTCCAATTTTTAAAAAAAACGTATGAAATTTTGAGCACTTGTTCCTGGGTGGCTACGTTTGGATATATGCATGCAAAGTTTTAATATCATTAAATAAACAATTCTGTTCATTATTTTTGTTGATCTTGGAATCAAAAGACAATAAAATAATAATGCTTTGGTAGAATAAACTATGTAATTACGCCAACAAATTTTTCCAGTAGTGTAATTAAGTTAAAATCAAACTTGAATCATTTATATATACCAGAACCATATTACCATATTCTTTCACTAATTCAACCCCTTTGTTTTCCACTTCAATAGCATTAGTTTCAGAAGACTTAAGATTAATAAAGGAGTTTAAAGTTCTAGATTTAGCAATGTTCAATTACATAATATAATTTCTTTATTTCTTTGAATTTTGGTATCTATGCTTTTATTTTATTTTAATAAAATCTATTTTTGACGCTTTTCATTTTTGAATCTTATTTACGAGGAATTAGCCCCCCCCCTTTTACACACAATGTGCCGCCGCCAGATTGGCTCATATATTGTATGTACAAAAAGTTTTGATTTTACAACAGGAGTGACTGTCAAATTTTACGAATCATTTAAGCTCCCACTACTTCAGTGTTACAGTATCATACTACTTAAGTACTTTTTCAGGACAGCAGCATTAGTATAAGAAGAATTTATTTCCAATAAGGAGTTTTAAGTTATGACGTTTGAAGAGTACACATGCCTTTGGATATATAATTTATTTCTGTTATTAATTGATTATTTATTTTCTTTGATTTCAATAAAAAGCGCGACTATCTTATGTTTTTTTTCTTAGACACTGATTATCAAACAGGAATTTGCAACCCCTGGCAAAGTGCTGCATTTACCCCCCCCCCCTTTCGCTACGCCACTGCACGCCACTTTGCTTTATAAGCATTGTTGAAAGTTACATTCAAGACCTAACTTAATACTGTGAAGAGCAGGCACATTTTTATTCTAACTCAGTCAATAAATATTTTTTAAAGAAGCGCTGAGACTCACAGTTTCTGACTGTTCCTTAGTGTCATTCATGAAGTATTTGGAGAACTTGCCAAATTTAACAAGCTGTTATAAAGGAAAAATCTAATGACTTGGAAGGCATTCCTTTTTAAAAAGGAAGGACCTATAACATAAGAGAACATCACCTTGGTGAAAATGTTCATTGGTCTGTAGAGGTTGTTAATTGATACTTCAATGAATATCTGAGTTGTAAGCGTTATTCGACACGTCGATTTTTAATTTTGCCCTAGTTTCTAAATACAAAGTTCCGGTACTCTAAAAGGCCATGAAGAAATTGCGGAGAATTGTATGGATCAGTATCATAATTTTAGATTTGTGCTCGAAGAGAAAAAATAAAATGTGGGTTGATTCAGACTTTCTAAGAGGTGATTCAGTTTGTCATGACTGAAGAATAATTCAGCGACATTGCCACCCTGTTTGATATTTGTGCTGTATTTCTTGCATCGAGCGCTCATTGCGAACGTGGATTTAGCCTAATGAATTCTAGAAAAGTATAATCTAGAAATATGTTGTAAGAGTTACATTTAGAGTTGCTCATGAGGATTATATCTTGTCAGAATGATGGACATCAGATCAACCTTGACAAAGTCTATAAAATATGGAACTTGTTGACAGACACCAAAGTGTCCCACGAGTTTTGTTATATTCAGCACAACAACCGGCAAACGTTACAGAGAAGATTGATCCCCACTAAGCTGTTTTGTGTTTACAAACGCGGGCCCATAAAGCGTAATATTACGCGCTATTTCGTCATTAACATTAAAAAAAAATTATGGGGTAACGAATTGTTTTCTATATTTGAATTAATTTGTATTGTCAAAAACTAAATTTATGTTTCGGGTGCGTGGCGGAAAAAATACGCTTTTTTAGCGCATTTTCGAGATGTCGAAATCGCTATTGCCCCCGTTTTGTCCGTCTGTCTGTCATCACCATGATCACAGGATCCATAAGTCCTAGACCCATGATGTATATATGTTTTTTGTATGTCCTGACCTGCCATTGGTGCATCAACACTCAGTTACTCGATCCGTTAAAAAACCCCGTTAAAACTACCAAAAAACTTTGCGAATCGAGAGTTAACACTGGCACAAGGAACGGGCGCCATTGCCGGAAGTCGAATACATAGTTTTTCAAGCATTCAAGAGTGGTGTGAAATCGTGCAAAAGAATTTATTAGTGTTTTTTTTTAGTTGACGTCATTAAAATATGTGTAAAAGTTTAGAGAGTTTTACTTAATCATTTGTGGTGTCTTGTAGTTAGGTTAAAGAGAAATTTTTTTTTTTTTTTAATGTTAAGAAATGACTTTTAAATAAAAAAATGTCAGGTATATTCATTACACAGCAAAATTCATAAAAATATGTCTAAAATCTAAACCTAATTACTGACAACTATATAATGCTGATATCTAACATAAGTACTGATACATAATACGAAAATGCGCTAACACGTCCTGAATTCCAATAGGTACCAGGCTTAACATGATTTTTTTAATGTAGGACGAGGAAGATGTTTAGGGATTATTCTGGTTATTTACACATCGCTCTCTCTCTCTACTGTTTTATCTTTTAAAAAATTTTTATGTGATAAATAATTTGTTTTTCTTTTAAACATAATTCACTAGAGTGGAGCGAGAGATGCTGACCTCACCGGGTGACAAAATAAAATAAATTATTTATATTCCCTTTACTTGCCACTGGAAGACTGAAAGGAGTTTTATGGATTAGATTCCGCGCATACATGCGTGCCTAGGGGGGGGTGTCATGCAACTGTGACGATGTGTGGCGAGAGGGAGGAATGCGTTTAAAAAATGAGAAATCACCCCAAAACGCGCAACTATAAATAAATAAATAATTTTCACCATGATAATTTTTATTTAAAAGATACTACGTAATTTGTGTGTGTGTGTAGGGGGGGGGGGGTTTAAAGGTCTTGCGCACCAGGATCCAAAAAACTGTCTGGGTCC
>MUZC01004626.1:30486-53554 GCA_002072015.1 Radix auricularia | reverse complement strand
GAGGACACAGACATTATGGTGGTTGTGATGGTATGAGGACACAGACATTATGGTGGTTGTGATGGTATGAGGACACAGACATTATGGTGGTTGTGATGGTATGAGTACACAGACATTATGGTGGTTGTGATGGTATGAGGACACAGACGTTATGGTAGTTGTGATGGTATGAGGACACAGACATTATGGTGGTTGTGATGGTATGAGGACACAGACATTATGGTGGTTGTGATGGTGTAAAGACACAGACATTATGGTGGTTGTGATGGTATGAGGACACAGACATTATGGTGGTTTTGATGGTGTAAAGACCAGACATTATGGTGGTTGTGATGGTATGAGGACACAGACATTATGGTGGTTGTGATGGTATGAGGACACAGACATTATGGTGGTTGTGATGGTGTAAAGACACAGACATTATGGTGGTTGTGATGGTGTAAAGACATAGACATTATGGTGGTTGTGATGGTATGACACAGACATTATGGTGGTTGTGATGGTATGAGGACACAGACATTATGGTGGTTGTGATGGTATGAGGACACAAACATTATGGTGGTTGTGATGGTATGAGGTCACAGACATTATTGTGGTTGTGATGGTAGGAGGACACAGACATTATGGTGGTTGTGATGGTAGGACACAGACATTATGCTGGTTGTGATGGTAGGAGGACGCAGACATTATGGTGGTTGTGATGGTATGACACAGACATTATGCTGGTTGTGATGGTAGGAGGACGCAGACATTATGGTGGTTGTGATGGTGTAAGGACACAGACATTATGGTGGTTGTGATGGTATGACACAGACATTATGGTGGTTGTGATGGTATGAGGACACAGACATTATGGTGGTTGTGATGGTGTAAGGACACAGACATTATGGTGGTTGTGATGGTAGGAGGACAGAACTCGTGTGTAAAAACTGTGGCAAAGACTGTCACTTAAAGATAGGACTGCATAGTCACTCTAGGAAAATTCAACCCAACGGTGATGCACCATCGTCTCTCGAGACGAAAGGATGCCGCAAAGGAAAATCACAGAATATTCAATGTAATAATAATTTTACTTTTCAGTTCACTAAAATCTTTTGTCTATGGTTATCAATTCCTGTTTTTACGCACTAAATTTTTTTTAAAAAATTACTTTTGAAAACATGCGACCGTTCAACACTGAATCGTACGATATAAAAACACTGCTATGACAACTACATTTGTTGTTGCTACATTAAATCTTAAAAGAGTAAGCTGTCAAATTTTTCAGTCAAGAAACAGGAACATGGTTGATCCCTTCAATCAGTTGTTCAGTCTAGCCAAGGTTCTCTGAGTAATATTTAATTTCGTCAGAGTTTAGTTAATTTTCAATAAATATAACTATTAAAATATCAAAAGACTTTTGTAAATAATTAACATGAATTTGTCAAAGTTTGTCTTAAAGGCCAAAGAGAAATTTCAGTTTTCATATGAGCACGATTGATTTTGATAGAGGGACTATTTCTTTATCTTTTTTTTTTTTTTTAATTAACAATTAAATTTTTTTTTTTAATCTACTACTATTGCAGACGGCTCAAACTGATGCAGAGTATACAACTGTATGCATTAAGTATTTTTTGGGTGTATTCTTGGAGCCCCCTCAGTCAGTCTTAAATTTGGTTAAGTCCGAAGGGAAACTCTGGAGATCATGCAAATGCCTGCTCGTCGAACGTGGACCGGAAAGAAGGATTAAAGTAGGTCTTTCGTTACTAATATTTTAAATAGCTCAAAAATCTGGCTGTTAAGTATGTTTTCCTATAAGTTTAAATGATAAGTTTTTAAAAGTTACTTTTATGCAAAAAATATACATCTTGATTTTAATAACCAAATTTAATTTATTTTGCCTATTACTTTCTTAGGGACAAATCTTATACAATGATTTTATACTGCTAGAAAGTAATGGTTTTATTCAAATAAAGTGAATTCACGACACATTCGTTTTTTTTAATAAAAATAGTTCTCTTTATTTTATTTAGCCACATGAAAATATCTTTTTTCCAGCTGGCAGAGAGACGCAGTGAACCTCACGTTCATTTTACTCGACTATTCCGCTTTCCAGAGGCCTTAGAAGAAAATTTGGGTTTTGCGCCCTGGTGCAGATATCCAGCAAACGGAAGTCTACCGTTTGTGTGTGTCAATCCCTGGCATCATTTCTTGGTGCAAACTAGCATATCAGGTTAGTTATTGCTTTATATAACCCGTGTCATCACATCTTGGTCGTACAAAGATATTCATGTTAGTTATTGCTCTATAAATTGCACTAATTCCTGGGTATCAAGTTCCCTTCTACAGCTGTCCGTCCTCAAGAGCTCGATGTTAGACAAAAATTTTACATATGTTTGTCATCGTCGTCGGCTTCAGTGCTCCACCATATCCCTCAACCACTTCCTTAATTTGGAAGCGATTCTTACCTTTCTCCCCCCATGCGTGGTCACCCTACTAACGTCAAACCGTGTCTATAACATTGTCGATCGAATCAGTCCTTACGGAATGCAGTGACTTTTTACTGAAGACTATACTTTAGCCTGTATACATAGAACTTAAGGGTCCTTGTCAGGATTATGAGAATCACTGTTAAAGGATATGTCTGCCTGGACACAAGCTCATGTTGATGTTTGTGAGCGAGAATCACGTGGGAGGTGGATCAGAGTCCGTGCAAGGTCAGTTCATGCCCATGGGGGGTGTGACTCGGGTGTTTCTCGGTGGGGAGAAGAGAAGTCGAAGTTAATGTGAACGGGGTACAGAAATCGACACGGCACACGGTAGAGGGTGAAAAGCAAGCGAATGTCCTAGGTCGGTCAGTTGGACCGAGGGCTGACACAGAAATCGACACGGCACACGGTAGAGGGTGAAAAGCAAGCGAATGTCCTAGGTCGGTCAGTTGGACCGAGGGCTGATATATGTTGTAGTTATGATACACGGAGTTGGAGGGATTAAAACAGATGTATATATGTGACAAGTACATGTGTTTTTAGTACAATGACTTGTGTTAATTTACTGTACGAAAAGTGGAAGTAAACTCTCAATAGGAACCACTAGACAACGACACACTGCAGACACATAGGTACAGTGACTTAAGCCCGGTCCTAATTCTTGCCATTTTTAACAACCATATTCAAATGCTGGGGTCTCCAAGTTACGGCCCGCGGTCCAGATAAGAACATCTCTTGGCCAATGAAGACTTTTTAATCTAAAGAAATATACTATCTTTTTTTACTTCTGCTAGTTTTTTTTTATTCTAGTGCATAGTCAGCCCCGAAACTGCTGTTTGACTGTTAAAATGCTCCTCTGGCTGAAAAGTTTAGAGAGCCCTATACTAATCCATTGAAGCATAATTCACTGATCAGATATTAACAACTCATTAACGACTACAAATAACAATGATTTCAGATCGATTCATTTAAAAAAGACAATTTTCTAAAATGTTGAAAGTGAATTGATTTTCCCAAACTCTAAAAACTCTTTTTTCTATATTCAAGAGTTTATTTATAATTCATTATTTTCTCTCTATTAAATGAAAACATAAAGTTAATATTTGTGTTAAATCTGACTATTTCTGTTTGTTATTAACGTTTACTTTATTTCTCTGTAATTTAGTTGTCGAAAGGCCGCTGACGACAACAGATCCCATGAGTCAAGGTGAGTAAAAAAATGATTAAAAATTTGATAATTGTTTGAAAAGAAAATTTCGTCTGTTTGAAAAGTCTTGTCCACTTTCATACGTAAGTATTAGTCTATGATACAATGTATAATTCGACGATGACATTCCATACGCTGCAGTAGGTTCTTTGGATCACGATCTAATGACTAAGTTATAATTGGAGAGTTGTAATCAGCGCGTGAGAACTTTTAAGGACAGATGAAAGTATCGTCATCTCTAGCTCACCAGCAATAAATAAGTCGTTCATGGCAGGGTCGGCAGTACATATGTAGTCCCTATATGAGGCTTATTATGTAAATGGATTGCGAGCGGTCCAGTCTGATCCAGGGTCTGGGTAGGAATAAGGTTAATAAGTACATATTAAGATAAGCGGGCGGATGAAAGTACGGGGCATGCTGCGCAGTCTGATCCAGACTCTGGGTAGGGATAAGGTTAATAAGTACATATTAAGATAAGCGGGCAGATGAAAGTACGGGGCCCACTGCCAAGTCTGATCCAGACTCTGGGTAGGGATAAGGTTAATAAATAAATATTAAGATAAGCGGGCAGATGAAAGTACGGGGTCTACTGCGGACGCATAGGTACAGTGACTTAAGCCCAGTCCTAATTCTTCCCATTTTTAACAACCATATTATAATGCTGGGGTCTCCAAATTACGACCCGCGGGCCAGATGAGAACCTCTCTTGGCCCATAAAATCTTCTTAATCTAAAGAAATATACTATCTTTTTTTACTTCTGCTAGTTTTTTTTTTATTCTAGTGTAGAGTCAGCCATGAAACTGCTGTTTGACTGTTAAAATTCTCCTCTGGCAGAAAAATTTTAAGAACAAAATATACTTATCCATTGAAGCATAATTCACTGATCAGATATTAACAACTCATTAACGACTACAAATGACGATGAATTAGAATCGATTTATTTTAAAAAGACAATTTTCTAAAATGTTCAAAGTGAATTGATTTTTATAAACTCTAAAAAAATCTTTTTTATAAGTATTTATTACATTTATAATCCATAAAAAATAAAATAACAATTTGCACTAAATATAAATTTAATCATTTTATCGTTAGCATTTATTTTTATTTTGCTGTATTTTAGGTCAGTCGACAGTTTTGACCACATCTGGGATATTCCAAACATTCGGTGAGTAAGAGAGCCACTTAAATAAGCAAAGTTAAGGTCTGCTAATAGCCTGAAAAGAAAATTTCGTCTGTTTGAAAAGTCTTGTCCACTTTCATACGTAAGTATTAGTCTATGATACAATATATAGTTCGACGATGACACTCCCCACGCTGCAGTAGGTTCTTTGGATCACGATCTAATGACTAAGTTATAATTGGAGAGTTTGAATCAGCACGTGAGAACTTTTAGGCACAGATGAAAGTATCGTCATCTCTAGCTCACCAGCAATAAATAAGTCGTTCATGGCAGGGTCGGCAGTACATATGTAGTCCCTATATGAGACTTATTATGTAAATGGATTGCGAGCGGCCCAGGCTGATCCAGGGTCTGGGTAGGGATAAGGTTAATAAGTAAATATTAAGATAAACGGGCGGATGAAAGTACGGGGCCCACTGCCCAGTCTGATCCAGGCTCTGGGTAGGAATAAGGTTAATAAGTAAATATTAAGATAAACGGGCGGATGAAAGTACGGGGCCCACTGTCCAGTCTGATCCAGACTCTGGGTAGGGATAAGGTTAATAAGTAAATATTAAGATAAACGGGCGGATGAAAGTACGGGGCCCACTGCCCAGTCTGATCCAGGCTTTGGGTAGGGATAAGGTTAATAAGTAAATATTAAGATAAACGGGCGGATGAAAGTACGGGGCCCACTGCGGACGCATAGTTTCAGTGACTTAAGCCTGGCCCTGATTCTTGCTACTTGTAACAGCCATAACCTACTTCGAGGAGTCTCCAAGTTTTCAAACTGCTGTCGCGGGCGGATGCGGAACCTGTAGACTTTTAATCTAAAGAAATACACATTGTTTAACTTAAAGTATTTTTTCTTATTTAGACCTCTAGTGTGTAGTTGGCTTGACTACTGCTGTTTGACTAGTAATACGACCCTCCGGCTGAAAAGTTTAGAGAGCCCTATACTAATGTATTGAAGCATAATTCACTGATCAGATATTAACAACTCATTAACGACTACAAATAACGATGATTTCAGATCGATTCAATTAATTAGACAATTTTTGTAAAATGTTTAAAGTGAATTGATTTTTCAAAACTCTAAAAACTCTTTTTTGCTATTCAAGAGTTTTTTATAATCCATTATTTGCTCTCTATTAAAGAAAAACATACAAAGTTAATGTTGTATCAAATCTGACTATTTCTGTTTGTTATTAACGTTTACTTAATTTCTCTGTACTTTAGCCATTGACCAGCCACCGAATAACTCTGTGCAAAGGAGGCAAGGTGAGTAAAAAATTACAATGATTTCAGATCGATTCATTTAAAAGAGACATTTTTTAATAAGTTCAAAATGAATGGATTTTTTAAAACTCTAAAAAACAAACACACTCTTTTTTATAAATGATTATTACATTTATAATCCATATGAAATACAATAAAAAATTTATATTAAATATAAATTTTGTCGTTTCTTGACAACATTTATTTTTATTTCTCTGTGTTTTAGCCGTTGAAGCTTCGTGCTCGAAAGCAGAGGAAGTGGCAGGTGAGTAAAAAAGCACCAAAAAGTAAAGGTATTAAAATTGTTTGAAAAGAAAATTTCGTCTGTTTGAAAAGTCTTGTCCACTTTCATACGTAAGTATTAGTCTATGATACAATATATAGTTCGACGATGACACTCCCCACGCTGCAGTAGGTTCTTTGGATCACGATCTAATGACTAAGTTATAATTGGAGAGTTTGAATCAGCACGTGAGAACCTTTAGGCACAGATGAAAGTATCGTCATCTCTAGCTCACCAGCAATAAATAAGTCTTTCATGGCAGGGTCGGCAGTACATATGTAGTCCCTATATGAGACTTATTATGTAAATGGATTGCGAGCGGTCCAGTCTGATCCAAGCTCTGGGTAGGGATAAGGTTAATAAGTACATATTAAGATAAGCGGGCGGATGAAAGTACGGGGCATGCTGCGCAGTCTGATCCACGCTCTGGGTAGAGATAAGGTTAATAAGTAAATATTAAGATAAACGGGCGGATGAGAGTACGGGGCCCACTGCCCAGTCTGATCCAGGCTCTGGGTAGGGATAAGGTTAATAAGTAAATATTAAGATAAGCGGGCGGATGAAAGTACGGGGCCCACTGCCAAGTCTGACCCAGGCTCTGGGTAGGGATAAGGTTAATAAGTAAATATTAAGATAAGCGGGTGGATGAAAGTACGGGGCCCACTGTCCAGTCTGATCCAGGGTCTGGGTAGGAATAAGGATAATAAGTAAACATTAAGATAAACGGGTGGATGAAAGTACGGGGCCCACTGCCCAGTCTGATCCAGACTCTGGGTAGGGATAAGGTTAATAAGTAACTAATAAGATAAGCGGGCGGATGAAAGTACGGGGCCCACTGTCCAGTCTGACCCAGACTCTGGGTAGGGATAAGGTTAATAAGTAAATATTAAGATAAGCGGGCGGATGAAAGTAGGGGGCCCACTGCCCAGTCTGATCCACGCTCTGGGTAGGGATAAGGTTAATAAGTAAATATTAAGATAAGCGGGCAGATGAAAGTACGGGGCCCACTGGCCAGTCTGATCCAGACTCTGGGTAAATATTAAGATAAGCGGGCGGATGAAAGTACGGGGCCCACTGCCCAGTCTGACCCAGACTCTGGGTAGGGATAAGGTTAATAAGTAAATATTAAGATAAGCGGGCGGATGAAAGTACGGGGCCCACTGTCCAGTCTGACCCAGACTCTGGGTAGGGATAAGGTTAATAAGTAAACATTAAGATAAGCGGGTGGATGAACGCACTGGGCCCACTGCCCAGTCTGACCCAGGCTCCGGGTAGGGATAAGGTTAATAGGTAAATATTAAGATAAGCGGGCGGATGAAAGTACGGGGCCCATTATGGACGCATAGTTTCAGTGACTTAAGCCCGGCCATGATTCTTGCAACTTGAAACAACAATAACCGACTTCAAGGAGTCTCCAAGTCTCCAAACTGCTGTCGCGGGCGGATGCGGAACCTGTAGACTTTTAATCTAAAGAAATACACATTGTTTAACTTATAGTATTTTTTCTTGTTTAGACCTCTAGTGTGTAGTTGGCTTGGCCACTGCTGTTTGACTAGTAATACGACCCTCCGGCTGAAAAGTTTAGAGAGCCCTATACTAATCCATTGAAGCATAATCACTGATCAGATATTAACAACTCAATAAAACTACAATTGACGATGATTTCAGATCGATTCATTTAAAAAGACAATTTTCTAAAATGTTGAAAGTGAATTGATTTTCCCAAACTCTAAAAACTCTTTTTGTTATTCAAGAGGTATTTATAATTCATTATTTCCTCTCTATTAAAGAAAAACATAAAGTTAATGTTTGTGTTAAATCTGACTATTTCTGTTTGTTATTAACGTTTACTTTATTTCTCTGTAATTTAGCCATCGACGCGCCACTGGAAACTGAAGCACCCAAAAGGCAAGGTGAGTAAAAAAAATGATTAAAACTTTGATAATTATTTGAAAAACAAATTTCGTCTGTTTGAAAAGTCTTGTTCCCTTTTAAACGTAAGTATTAGTCTATGATACAATATATAGTTCGACGATGACACTCCCCACGCTGCAGTAGGTTCTTTGGATCACGATCTAATGACTAAGTTATAATTGGAGAGTTTGAATCAGCACGTGAGAACTTTTAGGCACAGATGAAAGTATCGTCATCTCTAGCTCACCAGCAATAAATAAGTCGTTTATGGCAGGGTCGGCAGTACATATGTAGTCCCTATATGAGACTTATTATGTAAATGGATTGCGAGCGGTCCAGTCTGATCCAAGCTCTGGGTAGGGATAAGGTTAATAAGTAAATATTAAGATAAACGGGCGGATGAAAGTACGGGGCCCACTGTCCAGTCTGATCCACGCTCTGGGTAGGGATAAGGTTAATAAGTAAATATTAAGATAAACGGGCGGATGAAAGTACGGGGCCCACTTGCCACTCTGAATCAAGCTCTGGGTATTGATATGGTTTATAAATAATTATTAAGATATGTGGGCGGATGAAATTACGGGGTCTACTGCGGACGCATAGGTTGAGTGATTTAAGCCCGGCCCTGATTCTTGCAATTTTTAACGCCCATATTATAATTCGAGGAGTCTCCAAGTCTCCAAACTGCTGTCGCGGGCGGATGCGGAACCTAGAAACTTTTAATCTAAAGAAATAGACATTGTTTAACCTCTTGTATTTTTTTAGACCTCTAGTGTGTAGTCGGCCGCGAAACTCCTGTTGACTGTTGATACGACCCTCCGGCAGAAATATTTGGAGAACTCTATGCTAATGCATTGAAGCATAATTCACTGATCAGATATTAACAACTCATTAACGACTACAAATGACAATGATTTCAGATCGATTCATTTAAACAACACAATTTTGTAATAGGTTTAAAGAGCATGGATTTTTAAAACACTAAAAACTCCTTTTTTACATTTAAGCGTTTTTATAAGGGATTATTTCCTATCTATGAAGGAAAAACATAAAAAGTTAATGTTTGTATTAAATCTGAATTTTTTTTTTTTTTTTTTTAGTATTAACGTTTACTTTATTTCTTTGTACTTTAGGCGTGTACCGGAATCATTTCGGTGAGTAAAAAAAAATTCAAATTTGATAATTTTTTTAAAGAAAATTGCGTCTGTTTGAAAAGTCATGTCCACTTTCACTCGTATCACTCTGTTACAAAGTATAGTCCTACGATAACACTTCCCTCGTTGCTATAGACTCTATCAGGAGCGGATTAAGGGACTGCACAAGAATCCTGGCTCCAATCAAACGTGGGTCCTATCCAGTTCCGTAGCTAGAGTAACTTTGCCTGGGGACATGACAGAAATATTTCGCCCCTTTTAGGTCCGACATAATTTGGGGTTCACTTCTCAAAACAAATTGTTTTTTTTATGAAATAGAAGACACACTAATACTATTTTATGTGATTGTAAACACATTAAAAATATATATGTTAAGGCCAAAGCATGAAGTTCCATTATTTCGGACAGTGGCTGTCAATTTGCAAAGTGTCAGGCATCATTGGCCAAAGACCGTTGTGCTAGGGGAAGACTTCCTGGCTAGTATATCTGTCACTTCCTTGGCCAAAGCCCGTTGTGCTAGGGGAAGACTTCCTGGCTAGCGGTATATCTGTCACTTCCTTGGCCAAAGACCATTGTGCTAGGGGAAGACTTCCTGGCTAGTATATCTGTCACTTCCTTGGCCAAAGACCGTTGTGCTAGGGGAAGACTTCCTGGCTAGTATATCTGTCACTTCTGGTATGTTGGCGTGTTTATTTTATTCTGACATAGTGTTTTATTGTGAGTACATGTGGCCTGAACTAAAACTGGTGCACGGGAAACCGAGGCATAGTCAAAGCCAGGTTCCGTCAAACGTGCTAACCATGATGGTTAGAATATGATGACAAGGATGTAGACAAATGAATCAAGATATTGGGCTTAGAATATCAGATTTGTTCAATTCATGAACATTTTCACCAAAGTAATTATTAGTCAATTCATAAGGTCATGTTTGGCTGGTAAGCAAAAGTTGGGCTGAGTACCTCAAAAGTGCCTAGAGATGTGATTGGTAATGTAACTACGGTGGAAGACATCATCATCGCCCAATAAGAAATAAAGGATGCTATGAATGCAGACTAAAATGCTATGACAAACTAAAATGCTGTGGCAGACTAAAACCTTGTGTCAAACTAAAACCTTGTAGTAAACTAAAACCTTGTGACAAACTAAAGCCCTATGACAGAATAAAACCCTGTGACATACTAAAACTTTGTGATGGACTAAAATGCTGCGACAGACGAAAACCTTGTGACAAACTAAAATGCTGTGACAGACTAAACCTTGTGACAAACTAAAATGCTGTGACAGATTAAACCTTTTGATGGACTAAAATGCTGTGACAGACTAAACCTTGTGACAAACTAAAACCTTGTGACAAACTAAAACCTTGTGGCAAACTAAAACCTTGTGTCAAACTAAAGCCCTATGACAGAATAAAACCCTGTGACATACTAAAACCTTGTGATGGACTAAAATGCTGCGACAGACGAAAACCTTGTGACAAACTAAAACCCTATGACAGAATAAAACCCTGTGACAGACTAAACCTTGTGATGGACTTAAATGCTGTTTCCATAATGTGGGGCGCTGGAACAGCCATTGATGAACTTCCTCCATATTTCATGGCAAGAGCAGCTCGTTTGTCAGGGACAGAGTTAGAAGATGATGAATTTGAAGAAATTAAGGAGTTACTACATGAGAAGACCAGACATCTTGAAGAGATGGTTAGGTTTTTGTATTTAGTGATGATTGTATGCAGTGTATGGGTGTATGGGGTGCTAAGGAGGGGTAGTACCTCTGGTGGGGGGACACGTCGTACTCTCTAGGGGGTAGTTCTCCCACTCTTGGTCCCCACTTGACACTCAGCTCTCACCAGTCCTAGAAACTGTAGCGTGCGCAATGGCCACACCCCGGACAACAGCTTCGACTGCCTGGCTAAACCTGGTGAGGGTAGCCGTGGGTCTCAAACCCTCGGTGACCTAGGTATGTCTACCTGTGCACGTGAAGACTGGACTCGATGGGCTGAGCGGAGGAACCACTAGATGGTCAACGGTCAAGAAGGCGAGTCTCAGCAAAGTGTGGTGGAAAGCTAAGGGCATGACAAGACAGACAGGACATCATGGCCATCCATTGCACCCGTCTCCATCACCAGCCGTCTCGACTCTGTCGTGCCTCTGGATCATGATGGGCTCGGGCGAGAGAGTGAGATCGACGAACTGCGCAACTCTTTCTCACTTAAATCCTAGTCACCGCGCAAGTCACTTTTTTCATCCATCCCATCCCATAACTCACATCACCACCAAGTCCTGTGGCGACAGGCAAGCGACGAAGCGGCAGGTGTGGGTACACTGGGAGCCGTAGCCGCGACCCTGCACACAGGCGGCCCAGGGCAATGGGTCGTTCTTCACCGACACGGAGCAGAGGTGGAGTCCGGCAGCCCCCTGGGTGACTGAGCAGCCCTTTTTAGGAGTGCACTGCTAACCTCCATGGCATGAGGAAGGGGCTAGAAAAGGTGCCCTAAACATTGCCTGCTCAAGCCTTCCCTAGCCAGCTTACCGCGGCTGGTGGTGACCCTATACCAGCGGTCGAAATATAATAGAGAAATGGAGGATAGTTCCTCTCACATTGGGCGCATGGAATGTGCGCACCCTCCTGGACAGAGATGATGCAAATAGACCTCAAAGGAGAACAGCCCTGATTGGTAAAGAACTCGCAAGGTATAACATAGACATCGCAGCCCTGAGCGAGACAAGGCTTGCGGGCGAAGGTGAGCTTTGTGAAAAAGGCTCCGGCTACACATTCTTCTGGAGTGGCAGACCCAACGAGGAGCGGCGTGAAGCAGGAGTTGGCTTTGCGGTGAGGACAACCCTTGTCGGAAAAATGACTGGACTACCCAATGGACTGAATGACAGGCTCATGACCATGAAACTTCCACTGTTAGCTGGTAAGAAGCATGTCACCATCATCAGTGCATACGCCCCAACCATGACCAACCCAGATGAAGTCAAGGCAAAGTTTTACGAAGAACTTCACGCACTCATTGCCGACGTTCCAAAGGAGGACAAGCTCATCTTGCTAGGTGACTTCAACGCAAGAGTTGGCAAGGACTACTGTGCCTGGGAGGGAGTACTTGGACACCATGGAGTGGGCCAATGCAACAGCAATGGCCTTCTTCTGCTTCAGACTTGTGCTGAACATGAACTGCTAATCACCAACACGATCTTCCGCCTCCCTACCCGCAATAGGACATCATGGATGCACCCCCGCTCGAAGCACTGGCATCTTATTGACTATGTCATCGTTAGGAAGAGGGACAGACAGGATGTAAGAGTGACCAAGTCCATGTGCGGTGCTGAATGCTGGACAGACCACCGCCTCATCCTCTCCAAGCTCGACATTCGTATTGAGCCTAAACGGCGCCCGCAAGGGAAGAAGGCCCCCAAACGGCTGAATGTTGCCAAGCTGAAGACCACCAGTGGCAAGCAGTCATTCGTGATTGCTCTGGAGGAGTGCTTAAGATCCACCTCCCCGGAAAACCAGAACGTGGAGGCAGATTGGACATCGCTTAGAGAGCTGATTTACACCTCAGCTACAGAGACCCTGGGGCCCCAGACCAGAAAAAATAAGGACTGGTTTGACGAGAATTGTGAAGTCATCAAGCAATTACTGGATGAGAAACACCAACTCCACCAAGCTTACCTCAATAACCCAAAATCCACTTCAAGGAGAGAAACATTCAACAACATACGTAGAATTGTACAGCAGAAACTCCGTCAGATGCAGGACGATTGGCTCAGCAAAAAAGCTGATGAGAGCCAATGCTATGCAGACAGGCGTGATTATAAGCACTTCCACGAAGCCTTGAGAGAAGTGTATGGCCCAAAGTACTCAGGCTCAAATCCACTTCTCAGCGAAGACGACAACACGCTCATCTCGGACAAAGGGAAGATCTTGGAGAGGTGGGCTGAACATTTTAATAACATCCTTAATCGCCCATCGGCAATCAATGAAGAAGCCATCAATCGTCTCCCCAAAGTGCCAACAAACAAGGCACTGGATGACCTACCTACCTTGCTCGAGACCCAGAAAGCAATCTGTCTACTTTCAAGTGGCAAAGCACCTGGTTCAGATGCCATACCAGCTGAGGTATACAAGGAAGGGGGACCAGCCCTATCTGAAAGGCTCCACCACCTATTTCTCTTGATATGGGAGCAAGAGAGGATCCCGCAGGATTTCAAAGATGCATCCATTGTACATCTTTATAAAGGAAAGGGAAATAGACTGGTTTGTGACAACCACAGAGGCATATCCCTGCTTTCTATCGCAGGAAAAATCCTAGCCAGAATCATGCTAAACCGCCTCACAGCTCATCTTGACCAAGGTCTCCTGCCTGAAAGCCAGTGTGGCTTCCGAAGAGAGCGAGGAACCATCGATATGATTTTTGCTGACAGGCAACTACAAGAGAAATGCCAGGAGCAGAACTCTGACCTTTTCTCCACCTATGTTGACCTAACCAAGGCATTCGACACAGTTGGCAGAGAGGGTTTGTGGAAGATCATGGAGAAGTATGGTTGCCCAAGCAAATTCATTTCCTTGGTTCAACAATTCCACGAGGGCATGCAGGCCAGAGTCCAGGACAGAGGAGAGTCATCTGACCCTTTTCCTGTCACAAACGGTGTCAAGCAGGGATGCGTCCTGGCCCCAACGCTATTCAGCATCATGTTCTCTGCCATGCTGCCAGAGGCCTTCAGAAACGAAGATGTTGGTATTAAGCTGAGGTACCGTACGGATGGCAAACTGTTCAACCTTCGGAGGCTTCAGGCAAAAACCAATGTCAGGACAGACACAATCAGGGACCTGCTCTTTGCAGACGATGGTGCCCTCAATGCTTCCTCAGAGGATGACATAAAACGCAGTGTTAGCCTGTTCTCCAGCGCCTGCACTAACTTTGGTCTGACAATGAACACAAAGAAGACTGAAGTCCTTTATCAACCCGCGCCTGGAAAGCCTTATGTTGAGCCCATCATCACTGTCAACAACCAGAAACTCAACGCAGTGAAACGCTTCACATACCTAGGCAGCACACTGTCACAAAATGTCACCATCGATGACGAAGTGAATGTCAGAATTTCAAGGGCCAGCTCGACTTTTGGCAGGTTGTACCCGAGTGTCTGGAAAAGAAGAGGCATTACCATCCAGACCAAAGTGAAAGTATATAGGGCAGTTGTGCTCCCTACACTGCTTTATGCATGCGAAACTTGGACCGTATATCAACGCCATGCTAAAAAGCTGAACCACTTTCACACAACAAGCCTCAGGAAGATTCTGGGCATAAAGTGGCAGGACAAAACTCCAGACACCACGGTACTAACCAGAGCTGGTCTCCCCAGCATCTTCACCCTACTGATGCAGTCACAGCTTCGCTGGGCAGGGCACCTAACCCGAATGCCAAATGAGAGACTACCAAAAAAACTCTTCTATGGCGAGCTCCAGGATGGCCAGCGGTCCCATGGTGGACGAAAGAAACGCTTTAAAGACACATTGAAAGCGTCTCTGAAAGCGTTTGCAATAAACCCAGACACGTGGGAGGAAGCTGCGTTGGACCGGTCCACCTGGCGCCAATCCATCCATGAAGCTGCAAGGACATGCGAGGCAAAAAGGATTAACGCCGCAGAAAAGAAGAGGCAAGCCCGAAAGGCCCGTGCTGTCAACCCTCCAGGAGAAAATTAACTCATCCAATGTCCCTTCTGTTCCCGAACTTTCCTTGCCAGGATCGGCCTTGTTAGCCATCTGCGCACACATAGGCAAAACAAGTCCCAGCAACCCTCGGATGACTAAAGTGGTCCTCGTCGATTCGACGGACGAACGAATGATGCAGTGAAATGCCTAATAATTCAAAGCTGTAAAGACTCCAGAACATTATACCAATTGGAACTCCTGATCATGTCTTGAATTGTGTTATTTATTCATTATTTATTATGATAAGTGGCGCGGTGGTCAAAGTGTTACTGCGCTGTGGCACCAAACAATTCTAAAATAAAAATAAAAATCGGTCACGGGTTCAAACCCCATTTCTGGCAACCCTACGGGCAGATGATGCTCGTTAAAACCTTGGCTGGTAGCTCTTCTAGAGAAAGAAACTCCGAATACAAATCCCCCGCTGCCTTGTGGCTATACCTGCCTTGCGGGAAAGGGTAAGAGAGTAAACCCTGAAAGAAAATCAGCACCTACAGGCGGTCTATACATAAGACTTATGTACATACCGGCAGCTCCTGCGAAGCCAATGGCAGCCAAGTCGTTCCCTTGGTTACACCATTGACGTGGAGATGGGGGATATGCTGTATGGGCAGCAGCTAATTCTCCATAATAGAGGACACTCCAGCGTCGCCGCAAGGTGTCGACAAAACACGGGAAGCAGCAGTTACCGGTTATAAGCCAAAGCTCAATTGACGTAGAGCTAGGCGCCAGGGGCTGCTTCCGACGGTGGGAGAGACTACCAATGTCTCACTGGATAGCTACCGCCCGCCTCAAACTGGGCAGCCCCCAGTCAAATAGGCACTATCCCGTCATGGCCTGCCTTCTCCACTGGGTGCGTGGACCAAGAAATAAAAAAAAGAAAAAGAAGACCCCAGCTCTTCGAATCGCTAGCTGGAACGTGAGGACTATGTGTCCCGGCATCACTGATAATCTGTAATTCATAAACGACACACGGAAGACAGGAATAATCGATAGAGAACTTAAAAGGCTAAAGATTGACATAGCATGCCTTCAGGAGACCAGGCTCCCAGACAACGGTTCACTCAAAGAGGCCAATTACACCTTCCTCTGGCAAAGCAGACCGAAAGACGAACCTAGACAGCATGGTGTGGGTTTCGCTGTTAAAAACACTCTTCTACCATCCATTGAATCCCCGTCATCAGGCACGGAGAGGATCCTCACTCTAAAACTCAAAACAACTGCGGGCCCAGCAAACATTCTTAGTGTGTATGCCCCAACACTCTATTCAATTCCGGAAGAGAAGGACCAGTTCTATGGAGCGTTAGATCAGGCAAACGCCAGCATCCATAAAGACGAGGCAATCTATCTCCTAGGAGATTTCAATGCTAGAGTGAGGAGCGACCACGAAGCCTGGCCCACCTGCCTTGGACTATTTTGAAGAGGAAAGTTAAATGAAAATGGACAAAGGCTTCTGGAATTAAGCTGCTCGCGAGGCTTGTGTCTGACCAACACTTTCTTCAAGTGCAAGGATATACATCAAGTATCTTGGAGACACCCTCGATCCCACTAATGGCACCAGCTGGACCTCATTATCACCAGGCGTGCACAACTAGCTATTGTCCTACTCACTCGCAGCTATCACAGTGCCGACTGTGATACGGATCATTCCCTTGTCGCCAGCAAAGTACGAATAATGAGGAAAAACTCGTACCACACAAAGAAAAGGAGAAGTCCACACATCAATACCTCCTGCATGAATGACACTGCGATAGCGCAGCTGTTCTAAGACAAGGTGAAGGAAAGTCTCTCAAAGATGTCCCCATGCGTCACCATTGACTCCAAATGGACGCACCTGAGAGACACAATCTATACATCCGCAGTACAAGCCTTTGGCACAAATCTCACAAAAAAACGGACTGGTTTGAAGAACATTGGGATGAGATGAAACCCGTCACTGAAGCAAAAAAGAAAGCTCTTATGGCTTACAAGGAAAAGCCTACACCCGACAATTTGCGTGCCTTAAAAACAGCTAAGTCACGTGTCCAAAAGGTTGCACGTAAATTGTGTCAATACCTACTGGCTTAAGCTCTGTTCCAGTATACAATCAGCTGCAGACATGGGCAATGCAAAAGTCATCTACGAAAACATCAAAAAGGCAACGGGCCCCTTGACGTCAAAAACTGCTCACCTAAAGTCCAAAAATGGAGAAATTATTCAAGACCAGGCAGCACAGCTAAAACGCTGGGTTGAGCATTATCTGGAATTGTATTCAACAGTTACCACAGTCTCCAGCACCGCTCTAGATGACATCCCAGATATGCCACTCATGGAAGAACTTGATGTCGTGCCCACTCAGGAAGAGCTGAGCAAAGCAATTGACAGTCTAGCTTGTGGAAAAGCGCCTTGGAATGATGGAATACCACCAGAGGTTCTAAAGAGTAGCAAGACAGCTTTACTCCAACCATTGCACGAGATTCTGTCCCTCTGCTGGGAACAGGGCTACATCCCCCAAGACCTAAAGGATGCAAATATAGTGACTCCATATAAAAACAAAGGTGATAGGAGTGATTGCAACTCCTTAGTATTGTAGGAAAGACCTTTGCCCGCGTTATACTAACACGTTTACAAAGCCTAGCATCCCGTGTCTATCCAGAATCTCAGTGTGGTTTCCGGTCCTGTCGGTCTACCATAGACATGGTGTTCTCCATACTACAGCTCCAGGAAAAATGCAGAGAGCAGCAGATGCCACTATACATTGCATTTGTGAACATTACAAAAGCCTTCGACTTAGGCAGTTGCAACGGGCTATTCCTAATACTGGCAAAAGTTGGCTGTCCCACTCACCTACTTGCCATCATCAAACAGTTCCATGAAAATATGCTTGGCACAGTGCAGTTCGATGGAGCTAAGTCAGAGGCCTTCCCTGTCAGCAGCGGAGTTAAACAAGGTTGTGTACTCGCACCAACACTCTTCGCAATATTCTTGTCTGTACTACTTCGATACGCATTCCAGGATAGCAGTGAGGGAATCTGGTTACATACCAGAGCTGATGGAGGACTTTTAAACACTGCCCGCCTCCGAGCCAAGACCAAAACGACGGATGTCCTAATTCATGAGCTATTATTTGCGGATGATGTGGCACTAACATCACATACAGAATCTGGATTGCAACAACTCGTGTCAAGCTTCTCCAATGCCTGCAAAGAATTTGGTCTGCAAATCAGCTTGAAAAAGACAAACATCATGGCCCAAGACACTCGACCTCCTCCTACCATAAATATCGATAATGAAAACTTGAAGTTTGTGGACAGCTTCACCTACTTGGGATCCAAGGTCTCCAATACTCTGTCCATTGAAGAAGAAATAACCAGCAGAATTGGCAAGGTAGCCGCAACAATGGCTACACAAAATTAGCGGGTCTGGCAAAACACCAATCTAACGGAGAAAACCAAACTGTGCGTCTATCGAGCCTGTGTCATCAGTACACTACTACATGGGGGAGAGACATGAATCACTTATACATCACAAGAGAGTAAGCTTCACAGCTTCCACTTAAGATGCTTGCGCCGCATCCT
Source organism: Radix auricularia (assembly GCA_002072015.1). NCBI lineage: Eukaryota > Metazoa > Mollusca > Gastropoda > Lymnaeidae > Radix > Radix auricularia. The sequence continues at coordinate 34,821 of MUZC01004626.1, read as the reverse complement.
TGGTATTAAATGGCAAGAAAAAGTGCCTAAAAGTGAGTTTTTTTTACGCGGGCCAATACCCAAAGCATGTTTTCAATTCTTAGTGAAAGACGCCTGAGGTGGCTAGGACATGTCAAAAGAATGAGCTCCGGCCGCATCCCGAAGTACGTCCTATATGGTGAATTTGCTTCAGGAAAGAGAAAAATAGGTCGCACACGCTTGCGATTTAAAGATGTCTGTAAAAGAAACATGAAAGCAGCCAAAATACATACAAGTTATTGGGAGTGTAAGGCAGAAAACCGATCTACGTGGCGCACAGTTGTCAAAGAGGGCGTCATAGTAGCCGAGGAGCTAAAGAATGGAGGAGGCTGCAGATAGAAGAGCTAGGAGAAAGGCCAAAACATTTGGAAGCACAGATCTCGTGTGTAAAAACTGTGGCAAAGACCGTCACTCAAGGATTGGACTGCACAGCCACTCGAGAAAATGCAACCCAACCCAACGGTGATGCACCATCGTCTCGCGAGACGGAAGGATGTCGGAATGAATGCAGGGACTACCTCTAGAAATAGAGATGCTATGAATGCAGGGACTGCCTCTAGAAAGAGAGATGCTATGAATGCAGGGACTACCTCTAGAAATAGAGATGCTATGAATGCAGGGACTACCTCTAGAAATAGAGATGCTATGAATGCAGGGACTACCTCTAGGAATAGAGATGCTATGAAAGCAGGGACTACCTCTAGAAATAGAGATGCTATGAAAGCAGGGACTACGTCTAGAAATAGAGATGCTATGAATGCAGGGACTACCTCTGGAAATAGAGATGCTATGAATGCAGGGACTACCTCTAGAAATAGAGATGCTATGAATGCAGGGACTACCTCTAGAAATAGAGATGCTATGAATGCAGGGACTACCTCTAGAAATAGAGATGCTGCCGTGCTGGCGATGGAAACATCGGAAAGCTCAGACCGGTTGTATGACTATAATCATGCGAAAAAGGTTTGTATAGTATGTCAGAAAGAGTGCAGTTTGTCCCTTTTGTGTGGCTACTGCGACAAAGATCTGCATGCGATGTGTGAAACCTGCAGTGAATCAGACGAATGATAAAATCGTGAAGGTTATGTCCCAATAAAAAAAAAATCAGACAGACCAGAACAGCAGCTCACAAAAGTTTACAAAGTCATGTTGTGAAGAGGCTTAGAAAATTCAGATGCTAAATTCCCACCAGTGAAAACGAGAGATAATGACCACGTTCTTATAACAGGTGATGACAGAGGTCACGGTGATCTAAGAAGCATTCTTGTAGTTGTCATGAACTTTGAGGAGGGTTTCTACAAGCTAGGAATAGAGCATGATGTTCTCAAACAACTGAATTCCAGAAGTCAGTTTACCATTGTAAATGAGAAACTGCTCACGCTATAAACCCTAGGCACAGAATAAAGATTATTACGAACCATCGCGTCTTCCGAATTACTGACGGGTGGCCAGGTTGATGCGTTTGCAGTAAAAAATGTTTACAAATGTATAAAGAATAAGCGATTATTTAATTCAAAATGTCATAAAACTTCATTTGTTGTAATAAGTGAAAACAGATTGAAATTGATTATTATATTTAATATGTTTCACACAGTGACATTAGCCACTTCGCCAATCGGCCCATTTCGAGCTTTGGTCGTAATATTGTAGAGAACCTGATTGCTTTCATGGTTGGTGTCTCTAAATTTTTCATTCTAATTTTCACACTCTTTGTTACTTCTTGTTCCAACACCAACTTCAAGACTGATGTACAAATATATTATTTTTAATTCAGTACTTTCTTAACTATCTTTACTCTAACTCTCGTCCTTCTCTTAGTGTGTGTCCCTATCTCAGTCCCTATTCCAATCTCCGTCTCACCACGTGTCTGTGTGTCCGGTTCTTATCCTTGCGTCCCCTCAGTCTCCACCCCCAAATGCCCATTGTCCAAAGTCAACAGTTAATCACTGCATAACCCCTCATAAGACATGGTGGGGCTGTTTTGACGTTATCAGTCTCTGGTGAGACCCCCCCCCCCAAGGGCAGATGACCGGTGTGTTACGGCGTGAGTTCATAGGTCCCTCCGACTCAATGTCTGTTCTTTGGTCGGTCGTCGTCTACATCAAAAGACTCATGGCGGTTCCGTACCGCCTCAGACTCCTTGATTTCCTCAAGATAAGATTTTGTGCCAGGGTGTCACTTTCCAAAGCTCTGGCCTGCTGGGTTGGACACCGTCAGTCCAACCGCCATCAAAGGACGAAACGTCTTTTAGCGCCAATCAGTCGACCTCTTGTGCATATTAAACAATAAAACCAAGACAACCGGTAGAACTTCAGTCCGGGTACCGAGCCTCATTTTGCAGTCTCCTATTATGTGTACAGTTCGTTAAAATTGCCGTCAAAATCTTAGAAATTCCCAAAATCTAAATAATTTTGACGAAGCGTATCTTCAATTGTCTCAGTGAGAACAGTTTTGACGTCCAGCAAACTTCGAAATTTGGTGTCAAGGTTTTTTAGAGGTAAAACGCGTATTGACATCTCTTGTTGGAGTCATATCAATTATGCTGCTAAAAGCATGTAAAATTTCTTGTTCTACAGAAAGTCCTGCATCTCTTTCCAATTCTTGATCCTCCAAGTTGTGCATCTTGTTTTGTCATTGCCAACCTCAACCTCGCTCAAATTATCACGAATGTTGACACGTTCTTGCTTAAGTTTCAAGATCAGATGCTGCTTCCTTTAAATTCATAGTATCCTCCTGCAACCGTTTCTGGACACGATCAATTTCCCAATTATGATATTTGAGAAATTTAACAAACCTGGGAATTTAAAGTTTAAAATACCTGCCAGCAAAGATTTTGCACCAATTCTGGTTTCAGGCGGGAAAAAATATATAGATCTATTTTGAACTATTTTAAAAAAATGCTAACAATTGGATCCTGTTTAGCTGTACTTCTGTTAGTTTAAGTTTTGCTTGTCACAGTTGACGAACAATGCTCTGTGATTTCTTGCACATATTTGCTGTTGAAGGCCGTATATATGCACAGTCATTACAGCAACATTGTCATAACAATGGAATCGACAGTCGATTAGAGTTGTGTTTTAAGATCCAGTTTGTCTACGATAACACTTTCCAAGGCTTGCTGTTTCTTTGGAATGTATCTGAACAAAACTTTAAAAAAATGATTCCTTGATGGTTACTTTTTTAGTTTGGAAACGTAAAGCAACCACAAATCTGATGATCCGAGAAAGCTTTTCCTGGTGTCCTAGATCGGCTTTTGAGTGTTGAGTCAAGTAAGATATCAGATTAATTGTTGTTTTTCTCCTTATTTCACTAGCAGCTGATTCCTTACAGTCGAAGTAGGTGGATAAATTCATTTTGGATTTACGGTGATAAATAAGATATTAAACCTGTAATTGCTCGGACATGTCGCAGTTTTTTTTCTAACTGTCGATCATACTAAAGAAGAGCAACGAATTTGATCACAGAGAGAAAGTTACCAACATTATCATACTGGTCCTTAAACAGATGTTCCGCACGGCTACGTGATACCAAATTTGGTGCAACTGGAAATTTAATAGAAATAATTATTCTTTTCAAAATATCGCACCAAAGTTGTTCTTCCAACTTTCCAATACAGTTTTAAGACAATTTGGATATATAATTTGTTTATAAGTAGAATGCACCCCTTTATGCTCAATAAGGGCGCGAAAATCATGCTTAGCTACTGGTTTGAAATTTCAATCGTATTTAGGACGTATTAGTTGACATATAAATAATTTGAATAATTAGTTTTAAGGCTCATTTTGACGCCCCCCAAAATGGCGCCTGGGTACATATGTCCCCCTGCACCACCCTAGCTACACCACTGGCCTTCTCCACCCAGCGTCCCTTTAAATAAAATGATAGCTAGCAGCTAACATAAGACTCATACGATTGTAAATATATAGTCCATATGTTCCTTCAACACGCTTTTCTGTACTACGGAAACGCCTTTCCCCAACCTAAAATATTAAACACAGAAAAAAGTGAAGAAATAACTGCTTCTAAGTGTTTCCTTGCATATTGATATTAAGAGTAAATAGAAAAAATTTTAAAAACGTTCCACTCCTGTGAATCGATCCCGACACCGCTTGGATCTCAAGCCTAACCTCGTTCACACGGTTTGCAGATCTTTTGAAAAGTGTTTTTTTTTAAATTTAAGCATTATTCTGTATGTTCTCTTAGTGAACCTTTCAAATCGAGTTTTTCGATTATTAAGACTATCGGGTCTGAAGATGGATCAGGTTAATAGATAAGATTTATTAATTTATTTGATTTATTATATTTTCAAAGGTTGGT
>MUZC01004625.1:353393-369970 GCA_002072015.1 Radix auricularia | reverse complement strand
ATAAAATCTCTGGTGTAGAGTGTCGTTTGATCTGATTAGAGACACAGTTGTAAAATGTCACTTTCTTTTACTAGGCATTCGATGATGCTCTATAAGTTTTGAACAAAATTTTCCATGGGGCAAATTGTGTTCATATATTTGATAAGTCTGTCCTGTCTGTTCGAGCTTGCACAAGCAACTCCTCTTGAACCATACCAGATAGAGAGTTCGGGTCTTTTGCACATTCGTTAATGAAGTGCCAGGGATGTACACTGGGGGAAAAATGTATTCTGGATTTCCGAGGGGGAAAAAAAAGAATTTTGTCATTTTTACGCCAACCATAACATCTATCGAGTTGACACAAAAACGTTACCTAAATAATATTTAGAATAATTTTAGAGAAGGAAATGTTGAGAATCTCTTTTGATCGACTCCCGAAACTTAAACAGCAATTTGTAGAAAGCAATTGTTTTGTTTACTTTCAAAATTATTGATTGGAAATTACCTTATTTGTAATCTAGAATGATATCCTTTTGAATAACAAAGTTGGAAAATTATACATATATATTTTTGGTAATAGCCTTTACAATACTCATTCGAATTTTTATTACTTGTTTTTTTTTAATGTTTGTGTGTGTGTGTGGGTAGATGGGTAGGTGGGGGTTAATTAGAAGGACATTGGCTTTGTTTTATTTTTGAACCCGCAAGAATAGGTGGCATCGTTTTGTGTTTATAAGTTAAGCATTTCGTTTTGCGTAATATTTGTTCGGCATTTTTACATGTAAAGGAGTGTAATCTGTGACCCAATTGGACTTCAGATCTATGTGTACCTATTGCGGATTAAGCAAGGGGCTGAACGGGCTATAGCCAGGGGCCCCCGATGATTTAGGGGCCCCCAAACTTTTTAAGCTCTGATGGCTATATAGAAGAGTATAGGCCTGTGGTGCAAGCTATTTTTTTATCAATTCCCAGAGATGGATTTTTTTTCTTTTTTACACTCAATTTTAGTTTACCGGTAAACATATCAAACAGTAATTTCTTCGTTTTCTTTCTTTTTTTTCTTTCTCTTTTTCATGATTAAAATGTTTGGCTGGGAAGGCCGTTCCCGTATTACAGACAAATCATGAGCAAGGGACCAATGGACTATTTAGTTACAGTCTTATATTAGCTGCTAGCAATCATTTTATTTAAATTGACGCTGGTTGGATAGGGCCCCCGTTTGATTGCAGCAAGGGGCCCCATGCAGTCTTAATCCGCCCCTGATGTGTAGTATGTTTTTTAAAAAAATTCGGTTTCATGGGTGCATTTAATAGAAGTTACTTACGGCTGTTTATTCTATTACGTAATGTTTTCCGTTCTAATTTATAATAATTTTTTTTAGAGCTACTAAATAATGTTTTCTGTTATCTTATTACAATAATGCTCCTCTGAAACTTTCTTGTCCAATTCTGATCTTTATTTTTCCTATTGTAGTGTACATAATTTATAATTCTTTTTATTTATTTTTTTCACATGATTTTGAAATCATTGCACACAATCTTCCAGTATATTCGGAGCATCTGTTAAAGATACTATTTATGTTTAGACAGTTTGAAAATCAGAGGATGACCAGACGCTCTCCAACAAGCGATACTCTCTGTAAAACAAATTAATAACTGAAATGGAAAAAAAATGAGACTTAAAGCAAGAGCTACTTTAAACATCTCGCTTATGTCAGGTGTCTTCCTGTTGGCTAAACTGTTTTGTTGTTCTGATCATATGCAGGTGTGGAAGTGAGTTTTATTTTGTAATTTGAAAGCAAACAAGCATGTGAAGATTAAAAGGGAAGAAACGGCCAAGTCACAATTTTGTAGTTTTGAGATATTCAAGTATTAAAGTTCAAAATTATAAAGATTTCTTATAAATTAACGAAATACATTTGAACATCTAATAGGGCTAGAGACATAATTTTAAAATAAAACCTCATTTAGAGCATTCATTTTTTTAAAATCCTCTATCAGATACAGGTGATAACTCAAAAATTTTTTAAAATGTCACATAGCCGTTTCTTCCCTTGTTCTCTTTATTTGTTTTCATACTTTGTTCAACAGCAGAAAACGTGTCAGCCGTCATGAATATATTATATTAGTTGTTCCTAAATATTTACATAATATGCGATTCGACGACATATTTGAAAATTATATAAATTCATTGATACAATGCCTTATAATATACAATTATGAGATTTAAGATGCTGCGTACAAGTTTTATCGATTCAGATTAATATTTGAACATTTAAAGACAAAAAACGTCATATGTGAATATTTCACAATGCTAAAATGGGAAAGTTATGATGATTCAGAGAGACAAGAAGGTAGTAATCTTTCGTTTCGTGATAAAGGGAGATGACGGCTTAATTTGAATACTGATATTCGGTTTTCAAAGAGAAAGTAAAAATTGTTTACTAGGTAGCCAGCAAAATACCCAACCAAAACAACAAGAAAATAAATTTTAAAAAAAAATAAAAAAAATAAATAAACACACGATTTCAAACAAACATAAACACTATGTCTCTCTCTCATTCTCTCTCTCTCTCTGTCTCTTTCTCCCTCCTTCTCTCCCTCCCTCTCTACTCCCCTCTCTCTCTCCCTCCCGCACCGTTCGGTCTCACTGATGCAATAAGAAGTAAAAAGAAAAAACATTTTTATGGCGTTCCTGGTTACAGAATTTCATCACTAGCTTCCTGCCATATTTTCCGTTTGGGGTTAAGCCGGAAAAACGTAACGGAAGTAGCTGTGTGATTTGTAGACCCATAGTAATGCGTTTCAACATAAGCTCGTTCAGACACAATGAAGCCTTAAAACACCTTTTTTGTGGCATTAAATTTTTTGGTGTGTTTTCGTTCTTAAAATCATGGATTTAACATGGCTGCTTTTGCTTATATTATTTGCTAGACGAGACTTAAACACCAATTCATTGTTACAAGACGAGTGTGTCTAGCGTGTATTGTCTTATTAAAGTAGCTTAAAATAGCGTTTCCCATAAGATAGTGAGATACACCAATATTTACCAGATGAGCTTGGTCATCACATGGACCAGAGGCGTCACTAGGGTTGGTGTCACCCGGGGCGGTAGATCATGGTGGCACCCCCTCACGACTACGCCATAGAACTCCTCCGAGTCTTCAAGTGCCAAATAACGGAAACATACATAATTTTAATTGTTGTCGTCACCCCTTGGGATGGTGTCACCCGCCCCACCGCATGGACTCTGGTCTTGGGGAAAACACCAACTATACGTCTTTAAAGTTAAAAAATGAACCCATTATCTAACTTTTTGAGTCATAACAACACTTATTCTGTGAACAATAGCCGTATTAAATGAGAATATGTTATAAAATTCCGTTAATATTATTGTTGCTAGGTCTACAGGTTCAGCAATAGCCTGCTTTTTAAACAATTGATACTTTGTGTCTCTGTAAGAGTCTATCACCATTCCATAATATTATGCTAAAATATGTGAATGACCATAAAACGTATTTCACATTTATAACAAACTAAATTCGAAACTATTTAGTTAACTTACACGAACAATAAAATTCTGTAAACCTTATGTTACACTTTAGGAAGCTATTCCTAATAGAATATGTGTTGGTAATCATGACACAAATAATTCTGAATAAAAATTTATATAAACTTCCATAATGTTAAACCGTCTCAATGTATTTTTTTTCAACGTTAAATAAGTCTCCCCTCAGACCCTGACAGGTTTCTCCTCAATAAATACCCATAAGTCCTTAATCTTGGAAAAGCCCTTAAATCTGTGGCGTGTTGTTTTAATTTTATTCTTGTAGAATACGCTTAAATTTGCCTTTCTTGATTTTCTTGTAATAAATTACTGCTGCTGAAACCTTTCCATCTGAAATTCGTGTTTCAAGTTATTCGTTATTGTTTCTTAGAAATATTAAATCAGTACTAACTTTGTAATTCTTTTGGGGGTAGGGGTTTGGGGAGGGGGGTTGGGGTGTGGGAATGATGCAATCATCGAACGTTATTGTAATCATATTAGAGCCAGTTTTATCTCTTATTTAGTAAACACTGACGATGTTTTCAGAATCTAACGCTATTCCGAAATATAATTTTACCACGATGTTTGAAAATGCTGAAGGATCTGAATTTTCCTGTAGATTTCACTTAGCTGTAAAAATATCAAACAAACAAAACCTGAATTATTTAACAATACACCAACCTCGGTTCACATATGTGGCTCCACGGTGCTTTGTTCCACCTGTATCAGGAACCGAAGATGCACAAATGCGGTGCTTTGTTCCACCTGTATCAGGAACCGAAGATGCACCAATGCGGTGCTTTGTTCCACCTGTATCAGGAACCAAAGATGCACAAATGCGTGCTTTGTTCCACCTGTATGAGGAACCGAAGATGCACCAATGCGGTGCTTTGTTCCACCTGTATCAGGAACCGAAGATGCACCAATGCGGTGCTTTGTTCCACCTGTATCAGGAACCGAAGATGCTCCCATGTTCCAAAATGATTGCAAGCTTTTAGTGTTTAAAAGAAAATTTTATGTAGAAACACATTTCACCATATGGGGGCCGATCTGAATGATACTCAATATAAAAAAACAGCTTACTAAGCTAAATCCATTTATTAGCACAAATCAGTGGCGTTTCGTAAATATAAAAAGCACAGATCCGATTACTCACTGTCCCACTGTTCGATCTCTGGACATGGTTTGCTCTCTTTATTAAATTGGAAAGCATAAACAAATCTAAAGATTGCATAGCAAAGCCAGACTCAGAGACGCATGAATCATGAAGTTTTGATTTTTTTAAATGTTTTTTTAATTTAAAAAAATGGGCTTGATAGAGTATGAACGAATAAAGACAATAAAATCTTTATTGATGTGTCTTTTTAAATTGAAAAATTCTTTGATTATTGGTTCTATGAGAATCTCTCTTTAGATGTAGAAATCTGAGAAGGTCATTAATGATATAAATAATATATATATATTGCGCGTGTGTGTGTTTATATATATACCTGCCATATTTTCCGTTTGGGGTTAAGCCGGAAAAACGTAACNATATAAACACACACACGCGCAAGACAATTTTAGGATCGATTTCACTGGTTTTAATAAGGGTTGTTAAATGATAATCGGAAATCTGATTATCAATTTGAATTTCAATTTCCCAAACCATTAATGGAAATTAAATTAATTTTTAAAAAAAAAAGTATTTAGATCTCCGTACTGAAAACTTTTTAAAAAAAACAAAAAAAAAACTGAAACAAATTTTATTCCTACACTTGCTGACATTTTCATGCCATATGGCTGCCAAGGTGAGTTTCATTTATAAGTTTTGAGCTCTACGTGCAGTGTGTTTGTCAATTGATACATTTATTGTTGAGTGCGAAAAAAGTGACGTTATTAAGTCCATTGTGGGTTTAAAATCGATCCATTTTTTTTCCGCAAGCACGCATGCACGCACGGTCGGTCGGTCGCACGGGCTCAGACACCATACGTTAATATAGAGGATTTAAAAACACAATTTTTAACATGTGTGTGTGTGTTATATTCCGTTAAAAATAGTTTTTTTTTGTGTATACACATTTATTTATTAGAAAAAATTCTTTTCCCTTAAAAAAATTCTGAAAAAAAAACAACTGTTAAACAACTCAAGAGAAAATAGTATATATAATCACTCTTATACTTGGCCTGAATATTTCTAACTGGCCGTGTTTATCAAATTAACCATTGTAACTCATTTAATTTAGCCTTGATGTTTTATGCACTTGACCAGTCAAAGCTATTATTAAACAGGAAGTTGTCAGAATAGAAAGCTGCTAATAGCTCCTGGAAACGATCCGTCAACTTTGATATTACGCCTCATGACTAAATAACGAGGAGCCGACATACAAACGACCCGCATTTACAGTGAGTGGTTTTGAGCACAAAAAAAGGGCAACACATGCCAGTGAGTAGATGTATATTTAAGTTGTGAATGGGCCTAATAATTTTTAAAACAGAATTTTAAATTCTAAACGATATTACGTTGCTCGTCTACCCGTTAAAACACGTAACATGCCTAAAGTAGCATGCCAGAAAGCTCCGCTGATCAACTAGGTTATAGGGATTAAAAACACTCAATGCGTTTATTAATCCTCAATAAATATTTTTCTCTTAGCCAGCTGACGTAGTTTTTAACAATTGGCTACTCTGGCGCTAACATGATCAAAGAGGTTTTCGGATTTCAGTACCAGTAAACAAAAACAATTAATCAAAAACAAATAATAATAAGACATCAAAGAAAGAGAGAGAGAGAGAGAGAGAGAGAGAGAGAGAGAGAGAGAGAGAGAGAGAGAGAGAGAGAGGGAGACTGTGAGTGAGAGAGAGACAGAGAGAGATATAGAAAGAGAGAGACAATGAGATTGTTTGAGAGAGTGATCCAAAAGAAACTATTAATAAGACAACAAGGTCAATGGATTTTACATATCTGAACAAAGGTTAGCGTTACTAAAATATCACATGATGTGAAAATCCCTCCCACGATATCAAGTGATTAGAAAAACTTAAAGTAAAAATCAACATAAAAATAACAGCCACCAAACCCAACCTCTATGATCTTTTCCAATGATTATTCTTTTTTCAATGTTGATCAAAAGACTTGAAAAATCAATGAAAAGCTCTTGTATTGAAATTTAATGAAAACAGAATTTTCACAGAATTAATTTTTTTTTTCAAAATAAAATAGCGAATTTATGTTTACACTCTAGTCTTTTCTTTTTTTTTTAAAGTAAAGAGTTTGAGCTCCTCGAGTGGGGGATACATTTTTCAAGGTTTTGCCTCACACTCCTTCCACTCTCACCCACCGATCTTAACCACCCACCAACTACTCTCACCCACCGATCTCAACCACCCACCAACTACTCTCACCCACCGATCTCAACCACTCACCAACTACTCTCACCCACCGATCTCAACCACCCACCTACTACTCTCACCCACCGATCTCAACCACCCACCAACTACTCTCACCCACCGATCTCAACCACCCACCAACTACTCTCACCCACCGATCTCAACCACCCACCAACTACTCTCACCCACTACTTTCACCCACTTACCTACCACTCTCACTCACCTAGCTCTCTCTTTCACTCACTTACCTAACACTATCATTCATTTAGTTACCACTCTCATCACTCACCTAGCTCTCTCTTTCACTCACTTACCTAACACTATCATTCATTTAGTTACCACTCTCACCCACTCACCTACCACTCTCACTCACCTAGCTCTCTCTTTCACTCACTTACCTAACACTATCATTCATTTAGTTACCACTCTCACCCACTCACCTACCACTCTCATCCTCCTAGCACGTACCAATCTCACCCACTCACCCACCACCTAATCCACTCACCTACCACTCTCATCCTCCTAGCACGTACCAATCTCATCCACTCAGCCACCACCTCATCCACTCACCCACCACTCTCATCCACTCACCTACCACTCTCACTCACTCACTCACCTAGCTCTCTCTATCACCCACGCACCTACCACTCTCACTCACTCACTCACCTAGCTCTCTCTATCACCCACGCACCTACCACTCTCATCCACGCACCTACCACTCTCATCCACTCATCTTCCACTCTCATCAACTCACCTACCACTCTCACTCATTCACTCACCTAGCTCTCTCTATCACCCACGCACCTACTACTCTCATCAACGCACCTACCACTCTCATCCCCGCACCTACCACTCTCATCCAATTACCCTCCACTCTCATCCACTCACCTACCAATCTCATCCACTCATCTTCCACTCTCATCCACTCACCTACCACTCTCACTCACTCACCTAGCTCTTTCTTTCCACCACTTGCTTCATCTCTCGCTAATTTACCTACAATCCTCTCTCAGTCATTAATCTACCACTCTCATTCCCTTAGTTACCACTCTCACCCACCACTTTCACCCACCACTCTCACCCACCACTCTCACCCACCACTCTCACCCTCCACTCTCACCCACCACTCTCACCCACCACTCTCACCCACCAATCTCACCCACACACCCACCACTCTCACCCACCACGCTCACCAACTCACCTTCCACTCACATACCATCACCTACCAGNCACCACTCTCACCCACCACTCTCACCCACCACTCTCACCCACCACTCTCACCCACCACTCTCACCCACCACTCTCACCCACCACTCTCACCCACCACTCTCACCCACCACTCTCACCCACCACTCTCACCCACCACTCTCACCCACTCACCCACCACTCTCACCCACCAACCACTCTCACCCACCACTCTCACCCACTCACCCACCACTCTCACCCACCACTCTCACCCACCACTCTCACCCACCAATCTCACCCACACACCCACCACTCTCACCCACCACGCTCACCAACTCACCTTCCACTCACATACCATCACCTACCAGTCTCGCAACCTAATACCACCCTCGATTATCTTATCTCCAAACTCTTAAATTACCTTTAAAGGACAATTATTTGAAATTTTTATATTATATAACATGATTTTTTTATATGAACTTTGATTGTAGAAAATAAAAGTAAGTCTGCTTACTCAACTTGTTTCCTATTTAAACTCAAATGTTATTTTTTTAAAAATTGTATCCTTCAAGTATATTTTGTTTAAAAATCAATTCAATCTATTATTCAACGTACGTTTAAAAAAAAAAGTTCTGGAAATAGGATTGTTATAAATTCTGCAACTTTGTTTATTCTTAAATTTAAATAGGAAGACTTTGATGGGGACGTTGTAAGGGGTATTAAGACGATCTCACAAGTGGTTGCGATTAATTTCTACTGAAAATGAACTATTTTTATTTGGCCCTGAGGTTTATCTCTCAACACCTCTATCTGCTGGCCCGTGACGTGTATTATTGTGCTGGCGGCACTATTTCCTGTGCCAACGGTTCTACTCTTGCTTATTAAATGAGGGGATTTCATGAGAGTCGTGAATGATCGACTTCCTAAACATCCTGGTCAAACTTAAATCGATGTTCCGCAGCTCTTTCTGCCGTCCAAAAATCTTCACTACTTTCTTATTTAATTTTTAAAAACACACACACACACACACACACACACACACACACACACACACACACACGCACACACACACACAGAGAGAGACACAGACACAGACACACACTGACACCCACACACAAACACACACACACACACAGACACACACACACACTGACACACACACACACACACAAACAACAACCCACGAACTGTTAGTCTCGGATTTCTCTCTGTTAAAAAAAAAATCAACAAATCAACACTCTCTCACTGTTTTACAACAATCAAAAACTCACGGATCATTTAAATACCTCGAAACTGCGCGCCAAGCAGATCTTCCTAATACATCTTACTACGATTTTTCAAATTTGCCTCTTATCACCTGTCTTCACGTTTCACACAACTTCCCGTCAACTCTTAACTCCCAACCAACTACACATATTTCATTATTACCTATTTACAAACGTGTCTTCTTATCACCTCTATCTTCACCCTTTTACATATGTTCCAATAAACTATTTTCTCCAAATGTCACAAATCTTCTTTCCAGATTTCACTAATTAACCAGTTACCTCTTTAAAAACAAGACTAACGATTCTCCCTGTTACATTTTACCTACACGTCTCTCAAATTTCCCTGTTATATCTTGTCTCTAGGTCTCACAAATCTCCTGTAACATCTTGTCTCTAGGTCTCACAAATTTCACTGTTACATCTTGTCTCTAGGTCTCACAAATCTCCTGTAACATCTTGTCTCTAGGTCTCACAAATTTCCCTGTTATATCTTGTCTCTAGGTCTCACAAATTTCCCTGTTATATCTTGTCTCTAGGTCTCACAAATCTCCTGTAACATCTTGTCTCTAGGTCTCACAAATCTCACTGTTACATCTTGTCTCTAGGTCTCACAAATCTTCCTGTTACATCTTGTCTCTAGGTCTAACAAATCTCCGTGTTATATTTTGTCTCTAGGTCTCACAAATCTCACTGTTACATCTTGTCTCTAGGTCTCACAAATCTCCGTGTTATATTTTGTCTCTAGGTCTCACAAATCTCACTGTTACATCTTGTCTCTAGGTCTCACAAATCTCACTGTTACATCTTGTCTCTAGGTCTCACAAATCTCACTGTTAAATCTTGTCTCTAGGTCTCACAAATCTCCGTGTTATATTTTGTCTCTAGGTCTCACAAATCTCACTGTTACATCTTGTCTCTAGGTCTCACAAATCTCACTGTTACATCTTGTCTCTAGGTCTCACAAATCTTCTTGTTACATCTTGTCTCTAGGTCTCACAAATCTCCGTGTTATATTTTGTCTCTAGGTCTCACAAATCTCACTGTTACATCTTGTCTCTAGGTCTCACAGAATTCTCTATTGTCCCTTATCACAAGATTCATAAGTCTTCCGGTCACAACACAGCTCACGTTTTACAGGTCTCCCTGTTACCTCGTATCCCCAGGTCTCACTTAGCTCCTTGTTACCTATTATCTCTATTTTTCAACCCTCAATCCCCTACCACCCCAAACCCCACACACCTCCCCAAACAGCCCCGTTCCATCGTCCACGCCCAGCGAACATGTTTGAAAGATTCAATTATTTTAGGCCGAATGTTTCATGAGAACAATTCCTCTGTGAACCCGGAACATCGATCTATCAATTTATCATCCTCTTGTTTTGTTACCGCTTCGCACTACAGTCTCGTGAAATATTGACAATTTTATATTTAAGCAGAATAAAATTGCCTGTCTTCCCTTGAAAAGCATAGCCGCCCTTTAATCAGAGTTATTCAATAATCAAATTTTACTCGTTTGAGAAATTACAACAACAAAATAATAATAATTTTTAAAAAATCAATAGATATAAAAAAAAGGTGTAGAACTACGTATATTGAGAGAAAAGCTAATGAGGTCGAAAAACGAACATAATAACTTCTTGAAATGCAGATTTCTTTATTTCCTTCTTTGATCTGTGATTAAATACTGATGACATGACAGCTTGTCTGGAGCACTGTGTCACACAGACATTGTGTCTTGCCCATTAAGTGCCGTCTGTAATTTCTTACGCTGCATTTTCATACCTCGAAACGGAAACCTTTAACAAGACACTCGATTCAGTGGCGGTTTTCTGTGATCTGCGGTGTTGTTTGAGGATCATCGATATCTTAACACTGCAACAAAGAAAAAACACGATGAGTTATGTCATTTTATAAATAAGAACATGGTTGATTGATCTTAAGATGATGTAAACTGTCTCAGATTGTCCTAAACTGTTTTAAATGGTTTGTAAAGAAAATATCATATTTATATGTTAGGTATTTTGAATGAAGAAATTCGTCTCTTTCTGATGACGTTCATTTGCAATGTTACATGCAGTAGGTACCTGAAAGAAATGTTTTAATGGCTCTAACGTTCTCTACTTTTAAAGACAGATTACTTATTGATTCGCTCTCCATATGTAAATAGCTATGACTCACACCAATCCACCCACCCACCACTCTCATTCATCCACCTACATTCTCATTCACCCACCCACCACTCTCATTCACCCACTCACCCACCACCCTCATTCACCCACCCACCACCCATTACTCTCACTCACCCACCCCTCTCATTCACCCACCCACCACTCTCATTCACCCTTCCACCCACAACTATCATTCACCCATCCACCACTCTCATTCACCCACCCATCCACCACTCTCATTCACCCACCCATCCACCACTCTCATTCACCCTCCCACCAATCTCAAATCACTACTTCAACATTCGTATTAACTATACCTACTTTAACTTTATATGAATGATACAAACTAATTTGAGAACCTTTTTAACTAATTTCAAAATTAATTACTCCACCTTAAATAACGTATATAAACTTTTAACTTGATTGCCAAGCGGATCACTTGCCGTATAGTTATACTCTTGCCTTTAATCATAGGATTTTTCCGTTCTTGTTACCCAGTGGCGATAACTGACAAATTGACGTAGCGAAGGTATAAAAAGGACTAATTTGTTATTAGTTTTCATGAACTCTCTGCACCTGCTAATTGAGTTTCTGAAAAGACATACGGGAGCTGTGTTGATTACTCGCGTCATATTTAACTTGCAAGTTAAAACAGTGTTTTTAATAAAAATGTACGCTAGCGTCAAAGAAAGCGTCATGTAATATTCTTCACTTCCTCGTACAAAGTATATACCAATGGATACAACGCTAGGTAATATAAAATCTCTAGATTCATTAAATGTTGAAACAAAGTTCAAACGTTGTTTAATCAGAAACACCGCACTCGGTTACAAACCTTCTGGTTCTAAATACTTTTATTTTAACAACTCAGGGGATTGGTTTAAATACAAGAAACTAATTTAAAAGCTGGAGATTTCCATATTGAATTCATGTAAATATCTTATGACTGGCTTTCAAAAATACTTCTAGGCATATCATTAGACAAGAAGTATACTTTTGATAGATCAATTAAAACATTTTTTTAGCCAGATATGTTATTCCGTGGCTATGTTTCAAATTTCATAAAGATTATTAATAATGATTTGTCTATAATACACTTGGAAATCGTTTTTTAAAAAATCGGTTAAAATTTTCGAAAAAGTTCTTAGTCAAGATACATGGTATCGAAACGAAATATTTTACATTAATTCATGTTTAAGTAAGGTTATCAATTTATTGAAACAGGTGTAGCTTTTGATCATAATCCAGGTGAAATTCGGTTGTTATCGATATATTATTACTGTGTTTAGGGCTTTTCGTTGAATAACTTACTGTGATGATCTATAAATAAGAATACAGATCATCAGCCATCAGCTAATGTTTAGCAAAGTTCCACAAGAGACTCTTGGTTTTCGTGGGGGCTAAGAGATCTTGATCATTTACAAAACACGGTTCTCTCCCCTTTTGTCTGAACTCGGCTGCCAGCACACGCTGACGCCATGGCCAGCATGGTTGAAAAAAGGCGAGGCTGAAAATGAAGATTTATTATTTGGTGAAAAAATTTTTTTTAATATATGTGTAAATGCTTCATTGTTTTTTTTTTTTTTTGTTCTAGATAAGACACATACATTTAACTCGCAGAAGTCTTGACTTCTTAAAAATCTGAAATAAATGTAAAAAACTAAATAACCGAGATAAAATAAAATGGTGTTTTACCTGTTGCCTTCCTTACGTTGTTATATCCAGAATGATTCCTAAAATAACCTGTATTAGTCTTAGTGCAAAGGAAACTTCAGACTCACTGAGTACACTATTATCTTTTGGAATACGTTCTATGGAATACTTATAAAAAAGGGCCTGAATTTTTAAAAAGCAGATGGTATGAGCCACCGGTTCTTAATCTATAAATATAATTTTTTAAAAACCCGTAAAAAAATCAAGTTTATTACTATAAAAATAAATCTTTATATACGAGACATAACTAGAAAATTGTTCAATATAATACGCAGGGCAAAACAATCAGAAAAAACAAAATTAGAGTTAGATCTATGTCTCGTAAAATATGTTTAATATAATGTGCACCGATCATGAATATATTTTAAAAAAGTATTGTCAATATAATGCGCAGCTTATTGCGCTACAGGAAAGGTTGTTGAACATAATACACACCACGACACACTATCTAAAAAATTAACAGATATATATAGATAAATAAAATAATTTAAAAATTCAATAATTCAATTACTGTACATTTGATCGATCTGAAATTTTGAAACCTAATTTTTATCATCGGCACGAGTCTGTCTGCAAAATTTCAGCTCACTAGCTTACGAGGAATTGGGTTACAAATCGATTCAAAGTTTTTTCGACAAGCAAGAGCGCACGGGCTCAGACACCACAAGATAATATAAAGGATTTAATTTTATAAAAAAACGTTTTTAAAAAAACTTAATTTTACTATAACTCCTTAATATATGAGACAAAACTATAAGGATGTTAATTTAATACGCAGGGTAAGACAATCCAAAATTACAAAATTCTAGTTATGTCTCGTAAAACGTTTTTAATATAATGCGCACCGATCGTGAATATATTTTTAAAAAGTATTGTCAAGGTAATGCGCACCTTTTTGCGCGACAGGAAAGGTTGTTGAACAGAATACGCACCACGACACTATCTAAAAAATTAACGTGATACATAGAGATAAATAAAATAATTTAAAAACTCAATAATTCAATTACAGTACATTCGATTTATCTTAAACTTTGAAACCTAACTTTTATCATCGGCACGAGTCTGCTTGCCAAAGTCTTTTTTTTTCTTATATGAGCTATATAAAAATTAGATTATGCGTTAGCTACTAGCTAAATTGATAGATCTTAACCAAACTTTGTATACACATAACTGATAGCCAATATTAATATACTATAGGGCACTAAACTCCTAATGACAACTCCTTTAGGGCTTGTGGCCCAAAATACTTTTTTTCTTAATCGTTTAAGAGGTTTTTTCCCCAATTCAATTATTAAAGATCTTGACAAATAATGATAAATGTATCCATTATTATCCATATTCAAATGAACAGATGTTTGGAGCTTAACATCTTGCACAGAATGGGCTCTTTTGCCGTTAATGTCGTTTTTGCTTATATGAGCCATATAAAAAATTAGTTTATTCGTTGGCTACTGAGTAAATGAATGGATCTTAACCAAACTTTGTATATAAAAACTTGATAGCCAATATTAAACTAATATAGGGCCCTGAATTCTTACTGACTATTTCTTCGGAGCCTCAAATTGTTTTGTTTTTATAAATGTTTAAGATATTTTGCCCATTCAATTTATAACAATCTTGACAAATAATTACAAATATATCCATTGGCATGCAAATTGAAATGAACAGGTGTTTACATCTTGCCCTGAATTGGCCCCATCTGTCTTTTTTTTTTTTGCTTAAATAAATTTATGCTTTAGGTTTTGTGTAAAAAATTGATCTTAACCAAAAGTTTGTAAACAAAATATTGGTAGCCCATATTAAAATGCTATAGGGTACTGAACTGCAAATGTCATTTCCTTCTGGGCTGGGGGCCCCGAATGTCTGTATTTGGTATATGCTTAAGGTATTTTCCCCATTCAATTTTAATGATCTAGAGGAATATATCCATGATGAAAATGAATTAAAATGAACAGCTATTTGAAATGACATCTTTCGCAGAATGGGCACAGGGGGCCATAATTTTCGTTTTTTCCTCATAAAAATTAGTGTTTGCTTAAGATACTGAGAAAATAATGGATCTTTCCAATCTTAGTACCTAAAAACTCAAGAGTCTCTAAATAATTACTACAGGGAACCGAACTCTTAATGTTTATTCCCTCAGGGCAGGCGTTCCCAAATTTTTTTGTAATACCCGTTAATTATTTAATTCCCTAATCAAATTTTCCACAATATTGAGAAACATAGCTTGAGTACAATGGCAATAAAAAAATAATAAATTATCACTCATTTTAGAGCCCGGCCCCATAATATCGTTTATATCTTTTTGTAAGCTTATAGTTATTACTTTATTTATCTATTTGCCATGAAACTTGGACTTTTTTGCACACTTTCGTGTAGGTTTCTGGCAATATTTTAAAAAAAACATATCACTCATTGGATTCTTAAACAGTCATTTTGACTGAGATCGTTGCAACGCGCGACCGGGTCTGTTAGATTAAAATAAATAAATAAATAACGTACTTGTCTTTATTATTCAAGACAGCTACATGTGCTATGTCATTTTCAATGACAATTTACAAGCTCAGAATGTTACAACAGGATTGAGAGGTTAGCAATGTGTCATCTACTGATTTTATGAAATGAGGATTGAGAGGTTAGCAATGTGTCATCTACTGATTTTATGAAATGAGGATTGAGAGGTTAGCAATGTGTCATCTACTGATTGAGTGAAATGAGGATTGAGAGGTTAGCAATGTGTTATCTACTGATTGTATGAAATGAGGATTGAGAGGTTAGCAATGTTTCATCTACTGATTTTATGAAATGAGGATTGATAGGTTAGTAATGTGTTATCTACTGATTTTATGAAATGAGGATTGAGAGGTTAGCAATGTGTTATCTACTGATTTTATGAAATGAGGATTGAGAGGTTAGCAATGTGTTATCTACTGATTGTATGAAATGAGGATTGAGAGGTTAGCAATGTTTCATCTACTGATTTTATGAAATGAGGATTGAGAGGTTAGCAATGTGTCATCTACTGATTGTATGAAATGAGGATTGATAGGTTAGTAATGTGTCATCTACTGATTGTATGAAATGAGGATTGAGAGGTTAGTAATGTGTCATCTACTGATTTTATGAAATGAGGATTGAGAGGTTAGTAATGTGTCATCTACTAATTGTATGAAATGAGGATTGAGAGGTTAGCAATGTGTCATCTACTGATTGAGTGAAATGAGGATGGAGAGGTTAGCAATGTGTCATCTACTGATTTTATGAAATGAGGATTGAGAGGTTAGCAATGTGTCATCTACTGATTTTATGAAATGAGGATTGAGAGGTTAGTAATGTGTTATCTACTGATT
>MUZC01004625.1:325164-343961 GCA_002072015.1 Radix auricularia | reverse complement strand
TGAAATATTAAATTGTCATGTGAATCAAGTATGCATGCAAAATTTCATCAAAATTGGATGATCAGAAGTGGTTCAAAAAAGGAATTCAATTTTTGTCCCGGACAAACATCCAGACAAAAAAGCGACCTAATAAAAACGTGGTAATAAAAGAAGGGGCACCGTCCGATAGACCGGAATTTTCGGTAGTCCGGCACCGAGTCGGTCCCGAAATTGCCGGATTATCGGACTTCTACTGTATTTCTTCGGCTAGAATTGATAATTTTCAATTATAGCAGTTTTAATAGTTTTCAGTTGCAAAGTGGTATGTTAATAATAAAATAATGAGCCTTGATGGCTAATAGATCTTTCTTAGAACAGGATGGATAATCCGTTCATTTCACGTCTGATTTAAGTTATACAATATTTTATCCCCCCCTTTTCTACGCTGCTCTCACCTCAAGCTGTAGCCAGTTTTTGTAGGTGCAACCTTTAATGGGGTCAGGTCAAAGCGCGTGATTTACATTGATACTTTTATTGTCACGTGTGAAAGTGGTTTATGAATGAAGGTCTTGGGCGCTGTAAACAACCAGTTATATTTCATGATAATGATTTTTTTGTAAGTGTGTAAGTTTCGTATAACATACCATCAAATTTATATATTTTATCATTTGTTCAATTTTTTTCTATATCTGACATCTCTTCTTTTAAAGTTAGGCTGTGGATCTCCATTGAAATAGAAATACAATTTCAGCCTTTTATAAGTGGTGACTACTTAATCTATTTACCCATTTTCAAAGACGACATACATTGTGTTTTTTCCTTTAATAATTTTCCCTTTAAGTGCATTCTTTCATTTAATTTGCTTTAAGTCCCTTGTTTTTCTGACCAGTTTTATGGGTAATTTAAATTTTATCTTTCCCAATTTTCTCTCATATTTGTGCATACCTTGAAGCGGCGAAAGTTCTTTTCTTCCGTATTCCTACATTAAAAAATACTTAAAATATCTCACATAAATGCTCTTTTTATTATTTTTTTTAAAGGTAAACTGAAATTTTGTAGTTAAAATGTTCTTTGATTCATTTTTATATATTTTTCACTGACGGGAGCAATGTTTTCTCTCGCCGATGGCAGTTTGTAAGCAGTTATGAAACTACGCCTGACGTCTCTCTCTCTCTCTCTCTCTCTCTCTTTCTCTCGTTTTCTCTCTATATCTCTCCATCTCTGTCTATCTCTACCTATTTCTCTCTCCCTCACTCAAACTACATCTTGTTTTTTTTAATATTATCTCACATCATCTGAGCTTCTTATATTCATACTTTTCTAAAAACAGTTTAACAAGAATGTTCAGCTTCTTGGTTTGATTCGTTCCAAGTTAACTCTTAGTTCATCAAATTCCCATTTTCCTGCAGCAGTTATGTCGCGAGGGAATTATTGTTATACTTCATTTTGTGGGGTTTCCGGCATTTCTGCTTGACAGACTTTACAAGAAACAGCTGCCATGATCACAAAAAGCTCTGGTCAAATGGAACCAATCGATCTCTGAACTGGATACCTGTATAAGACGTATAACTGCATGAGCTGTCGGTCGATTACTCCTGGAAAGATCGTCAGTTGAGCACCTACCGGAAATGGTCTCTGTGTAAAGGCTCGTGCCGGCTCCTACTCCATTCTATAGAATAAGGAAGATACATTTCTCGTTTTCTAGTTCCTCTTTCGCCATTCACCTATGCCAATGGTTCCCAGTCATTTTTTGGTCCACCGGCCTTTTGATATTGCTTAACGCCCCCCCCCCCTTTCCCGATTTTCTAAAGATTTCAATGTGTCTGCATCTTTTGTAAAATATAGCGAATAAAGGTTTAAATTAGAAACTTTGAAGTTCGAAATTATGAAAGTAGTTATTGAACTCAGAATAGAAAGGTTACAACAACAAAAAATGTGAATGAGAAGGATGAATCTGGTGTGCTGCTACTAATTTATTAATCCTCGGCTCTATTTTCGTCAGAAGTATTCTTAAATCATTAAAAAAAATTGTTTGTTTTCTTTCTTTGTTAATAAATTGGTTACCGCAGTCTCCACTAAATATGATGAAAGAAATTTAATTAGGAACATTTAAATGATAGCCCTTATTTCGTGATAAGCCGTAGGGATCTCCTTGTCCAGCCAGATTTGTTGGTAGAACATTGAATCATTTGTGGTTACTTCCATCAGTTCCTCTTCAAATTGTGGGGATTATTCTGGGGATTATTCTGTGTTTGAACTTCAAAAAGAATCCAAAACCCAGACAGGTATATTTATTTTCAAAATATCCAATCGTTGATTAAATTTTCAATGGACAGCACCCATGTGCTCTCAATAATGTCACGTATTACGAATTGAATTATATCTATTCTAATTTGTATTGGCTTGTCTAGGGGAACGTGACAATAGAAAAAGCCGTTGTGTCACTATCTTAAGTCTGAATTTAACCACAGACTTACAATGAATAACACAAGAAATCGGAAAGTAAAATATTAACTGAATGTTTAATAAAATATAAATCAAATAGTACTTTTAAATGAATCACATTAAGTTACAAGCAAAAAAAAAAACACAAACATCTACTCAATACAGAATTGAGAAGTTGACCAAACCCTTTTACAAAAATGGCATGTAAAAATATTACACTTCAAGAGTTTTAAAAGATAACTACAATTACCAGCAAGGCCTTGAAAAGGAAAAATCTCAACTTACACTATCAATACCACGCAGGGGTCACGCAAAGTCTCCGCTATTCTGTCTCACGGCTGTCTCCGTATGTCTTGTCCGTCTCAACGTTATACGGGCGGTCTTTTTATAGTCCACCGCGCGTCGAGCTCAAGACAACTCTAGTAGTTTCTCGAATACTATTCGAGAACAGGACAAGTGAACAACAAGACAGAGCTAGAACCTTCTCTAAAGAGACGGAACAAGAAAACCTCATATTTTTGACCAGATGAAAACACACAGGTCAAGGACCGGTCACACGGTCTGTGTGGCTTGAACTCGCCGCCGCTCATAAACAAAACTCATTACACAAAAGGGGCAGACAACCTCGGGAATTTTCTACCCGTCTCTCGACCGCAACAGGTCAAGTGAAAACAACACAAAAAAAATAGGTAACAATGCCTAGATACGTAACAATAATAAAATCCTATTTTTGCTGATTTTGATACATTTGTGAACTGGCTAAATTGTTTTCGTCCAAAATTTATTTTGTAAAGAAGTTGTGTCTCAAACACAGATATAACATATTTTTTTGTTAATAAATTCATTTCATCCCTTTGTTGCTACTTCAATTAATTTTTGAAATAATTCTGTCAAGTAAGTGATGTCACTTTGAATTGAATTGGATTGTAATTATCTTTCAAGAACTTCAATATCGAGTTAATCAGCTTATGAAACCTTTATAGACAGGCACGTTTTGACGATTAAATTCTTCATCGTTTTCAATACAAAGCTGTTTCAATAATCTGTCATTCAATGATTTGCCAGTAATTGTGTTGTTAGCTTTAATTACATACTTGAATGAACTATTTAGGTGTGCACTTAACATTTTTGGGATCTAGATGTCGACGATGGATGCTATATGCACTGTGGAAGCATTCAGCACATCATTTTTTAAGTATGCAAGAACATTCCTGTAGCGCCCTGCCATCTCTGGTTACCAACAAAATATTTCTAAGAGGAATTCCGTTTTACTTAAAGGAAACATATCCGATGCATGAAATATTGATTATTCTTTGGATTCATTTTGCAAACATTTATTTGGCAAAATTGTTATTTGTGAACCACACGTGTGCTAAAAGAAAATATTTATTTCCTAGCAAAGTTGACTCATCAAGTTGAATAGAAAACAGAGTTGTTTTTAAATAACCAAACAGTAAATCTTCAACACTTTGACCCATTTCATAAATTCTAATTTGCACTGTATTATTGTAAAACGAAATTTTTCTTGATAATATCAAATGTTGGCTTGTGTGGCGCGTACGTTTCATTTCACCTTTAACCGTTTCAACTTGTTCTTCACCAGTAGTATGAGGTTTTCCCGACTGAGAAGTCATTAACGAAATATTGTAAGAAGCCATCAAGCCATGGCAACCTTGTGTGGTTGCGGTTGAAAAGAGTTTTGCCAACATCGATTGTTTGATGATTGTATTTTTTTTTTTAGCTTTTGAAAATGAGATAAATTCTTATCTTTTTATAACCTTTAATTTTAGTAAAACTTTCTTGTAGTCTTGAAGTCCGCAGCTGCACATATTTAAATGCCAGTGAAGTAGTATGCGGGAACCAAATGTCTAAAAAAAAAAAACGTTTTTCAAGAAAAATTAAGCGATTGAGAGGAAAACTTAAATATATTTTGTTAAAAAAATCTTCTCTTCACCCTCTTGTCGCTCTCTCTCTCTCTCTCTCTCTCTCTCTCTCTCACTCTCTCTCCCTCTCTCTCTCTCTCTCTCTCTCTCTCCTGTGGTCGGCCCCACGGAAAAACTAAAGGAAAGAAATGACCCACTTTCCGTAATCCTATCGAGCTTACATTTAGCACACACATATGTGCCACCTAACGATGCACTGTTTCAAAGTTTCAGATCGATTTTTAGTTTATCTCTAAATAGCATGTTTAGACCCGTCTGCTATAGTTGACCTCACTCCAGCCCTCGATGTCACAGGGGTCTGTGACGGTCGGTCGCACTGTGCGTATTATATTATTCATAATCAATACTTTTATTTATGTCTCATATATAAGGGATTTATAGTAAAAAAAAAACCTTTGTTTTTGCGGGTTCTTTAATTTTACTTTTATGCTTTGCACTGGGGCACGAATGCTTAGTGGCTCGGTTTGCGTACCGACAGTCAATGACTGAAAGGCAGGAACCTGTTCCCATAGCTCAAGGGTATCCCTGAATCCACCCACCTCTGATGAGTGGGTGGATCAATTAACATTAATTGGGTAAAGTAAATGCGCA
The DNA here is from genome assembly GCA_002072015.1 of Radix auricularia. Classification (NCBI taxonomy): domain Eukaryota; kingdom Metazoa; phylum Mollusca; class Gastropoda; family Lymnaeidae; genus Radix; species Radix auricularia. The sequence continues at coordinate 339,003 of MUZC01004625.1, read as the reverse complement.
ATAATTATCATGTGCCTTTTGGAAATGGAAGAAGAGTAAGAAAAACGTCTTGCCTACTCTCGAAACAGTAATTAGATCTATATGAAATACATTATGATTGCATTACTGCAGCAAATAATTCAGCTACTTATATAATAAAGTTTTTTTTTTTTTAAATGTTAGGAACGAATTTTCAAGGGAGAGAAAAAATAACATTTTATGAAAAATAAGCAATATTATTTTAGTGTAATTTAAAAAAAAAAATAATGTAGACACATTTTAAAATATTAAAAAAAAACAATTAGTTATTAATAATAAGTAGTAAAAATTAATCTTTGATTCGATGATAATTTTGGTTGGTCACATTAAAGAACAAATATTAAATGGGCAATAGCCCAATTATAAATAGTATTAATTAGAAATCATACGGAGGCAATTTTTTTTCAACAAATAGGAGCCTCTAAATCTACCGTCATATATTTGTATATATGTGTATCTGCGCGAAATGGCTACACTGCTAAGTGTATTACCCGAAAGCATACCCAAGAAAGAGGTAACCCCGGGCACTACTACTACTACCACTACCACTACCACTACCACTACCACTACCACTACCACTACCACTACCACTACCACTACTACTACTACTACTACTACTACTACTACTACTACTACTACTACTACTACTACTACTACTACCACTACCACTACCACTACCACTACCACTACCACTACCACTACTACTACTACTACCACTACTACTACTACTACCACTACCACTACCACTACCACTACCACTACTACCACTACTACTACCACTACTACCACTACTACTACTACTACCACTACTACCACTACCACTACCACTACCACTACCACTACCACTACTACCACTACGACTACTACCACTACCACTACCACTACCACTACCACTACCACTACTACTACTACTACTACTACTACTACTACTACTACTACCACTACTACTACTACCACTACCACTACTACCACTACAAATTACTACTACTCTTACCCGATTCTACTATCACTACTACTACTACCACTACAAATTACTACTACTCTTACCCGATTCTACTATCACTACTACTACCACCACAAATACTACTACTTCTACTACTGCTGCGTCTATTCCTAAAAGTTTAATTCTGCTACCCATATAACTGCTACTATTATTAGCGTTACTACAATTAAAGCCTCCGATACTTTATTTTCCACAAGAAGTTAACTTCACCTACCTTATAAACTGTCTCGCAAGCCTGCCTCTGATATAACTATTCTGTGATGGCTTCTTTGCGCAAACATAATTTCTTGTCGATATCGTTCAATGCTAAATTGGCTCGCGTGTCCTAATTGGCACACCTGTCATTGGTTCACCGTCACTAACGTACGCAGATATGGCTCAATTGTCCAGCAGCTCTGATGTCGATATAAGTATACTGTCCAGTCTTACCTCATGTATAGGAGACATGTAAAAATATGACCTTATGGACCTGCAGCTCAGACTTAACAATGCACAATTCTGTCATTTTACTGAACACTAAAAGAGGATCTTCCGAAATGGCGAAATGACCACTACTGGCCACTACTTGGACACGTTTCCGATTAATAGAAATCCTAGATACCGGCTTTCCTGGGGCTTGCTTAGTTCAAGCTTATTATTGTCTTTTCGTATGTCAGAAATGCACCAGTTGACGCGGTTGTTTTTAAAGCGATCAAAGATTACGTACCTTTTAGATCTGGGCTGGCATTTCAAACGAAGATATCAGCGGGAAATAGAGGTACCCACAAGCATTTCTTTAACTGACGTACTACAACAATATTAGTTCCGAAAATAGAAAACAGAAAAGGTCAGATCGTAATGGACAGAAATATCAGGGTGTCAATGATACCCAGAGCTTTGGGGTCAGGCTACTCTATGACATTCCGACAAGTGCAGGTTTTAAATCCAATGCAAAAACTTTGATGACAGGATCATTTCTGTTTAAAGCATAACATAAAATATTTTGATATCTATATTCTGAAACTACATGAACATTCGGTCCGGAAGCGATTTTGAGCACTGAATATTATAATCGTTAAAGGTTAATAACATAAAAAGGCACGTTAAACAGTGGGGTTACAGGTTGATTAAAGCCATGTTAAACTACGAGGTTACAGGTTGATTAAAGCCATGTTAAACTACGGTGTTACAGGTTTATAAAAGCCATGTTAAACCACGGGGTTACAGGTTGATTAAAGCAATGTTAAACCACTTGGTTACAGGTTTATGTACTTAAATCTTAATATAACCTCCTCACCTAGTCCCTAAGCATAATCCCAAGTATTAATGTTGATGTTTGGGGTGAGTTCCCCTGATCTATCATCCGTGTGAAGCAATTCGTTGATGTTATTTTACTTAATACTGAGGGATGAAAGGGGATGTAAACAAACCAGAAAAAAGTGAATACCTTGTATGGGCTTAACATTTCATCCATTCCAGACACTATAAAGCCTACTTCATCTGAGGCAGTGTTCAGTGGTGCGTCTATCTGAATAAAATAACACGGGGACTCAACATTTTCACATTTCCTTTTTGTAACTATTTTTTCGAGAAAAATCAAAATTTTTCAGACAGTTCACAGCATCTCTAATTTTAAATCGGACACTGAAACTCTGAAGCACTAACAGTCTTCCTCCAGTCCCCATTGTTGCCTTTCTTCCCAACCATTTCCTCCAGCTCACTCTTTCCTTCCCACTTTGTCACTTCTCATCATACTCACACCCTCTCCTTTCATCCTCCGTCTTTACCTCTCACAACGTCCGCTCCGTCTCCCAACCTCTTCCCCAATCACTCCCCGAAATTACTCTTCCCCATTCCGAAGCCCTCTGTGGATAAAGTTTTCTTCTATAAATCCAGATTAGGAGTACAACGATTTACGCAATGTTTCAGACCGGAAGACGTCATATTTCTTTGGGTAATTTTACTATTTTAGACAACGTTTTTGAAATTAACGTAGATCTATATACAAAAGTAACGAAATGTTTACAAAATCGTGTGGTATAATAAAATGTGATAATAAAATAAACATAAAAAATAAAACAAGTCTTTTTCTCAGTCATGTGCCTTAAACTATTTTAAATCAACGTTCATTAACGGACAATAGTCTGTTGAGATAAGTACACACATGGATTTTCATTAATATTTTAATGACATTGTTTCGACTGAAAAGATTTCCACCATAAAATGAACGGATGAATTCGGAGTTGATGTTGAACAAAATTTTAAAAAAAAACACACCCCAAAACATACCTCTTATGCATAAGCTTAACTCTACTCCACATCATTATCAGTAGCTTTAAAAAAGTCATTAAATATTTCCACTTCGAGGGTGCTATCAATGGGAATTCAGTTAAATACTCTCAGTGTACAGGGCTTAGACATTAACTTCAGTGCTAAATTAGAACATACAAGCTCGTCAAGTGAAGTTGAGTATTGAAATAAACTAAGTGTCTTTGGAACAAGAAAGGGTCTTCGATAATTAATATCTCAACTATGTGAGAATCCCTTCTGAAAAAGCCTCTTACTTGAGCCTGATTAGTTCACCAAACAATGTTGCCGCAAGTCTAGAGCAATATCGTGATATTCAAATATCGGAAAACCGAGAAAAACATTGAGTGTGAATTTGAGTGTGTGGCTGTCTATTTTTCTTGTGTATGTCCTTACTTGCATACTTTTTTATGTATGATTTTTTTTATGAGTCGTCAGGTGTTGAGAAGGTCATGTGACACAACTCATGAAGTAAATATCTTTAAAAAAGGCAACGGTTTACGGCCCCTTAAATAGAGATGAAAACATTTTTGTGACATTTTCTGACACTATTTCAGAGGCACACTTGTCTTTACAGAGGCGCAATAATAGTCATGAAATCATTTGGAGGTTGTTGACAGTGGTTTAAATGCTCGCTTCAGAGACCAAACAAGAGTGTTTGGGTATCGGGGCCATGTTTCATTTCTGGGCCCCAGCTTTTTAAATCTGAAACATCCTCCGTGTCCAACCCCTGGTCGATTTACTTTAGCAAGTATCTTTCTATACGGCTGTTCTATTCCACCGTTTTAAAAATAAATCTGTTTAAAGGGTGTTTCTCAAAATATAAGAGCGTCATAACATCACCATATTTTCACCTTGAAGCGCCTACAATTATTACAATGATTGAATGACGCTTGTTATATTGTCTTTATTTTAAAATTGTCCATCGAAGATCAGGGTTTTTGAACTCACGCCCAACTTTCGCTTCGTTGACCATGTCTTTGAGAACACCTCCCTGAAATTACCTACCACTTAGCTTTTGGCAGTCACAGAATGGTACACGAGGCTCTTCTTCAACCTGTATTAGATACCATCCCCACATACTGTCTGGTGAGGATATCGACACTATGTAAAATTAGACCAAGTGGAACTCTCAGGCACAATCTTTGTACACGATACAGGAGTTGGAAAAGAGTTGCTTCTATGGTGACGTGCATGATGTGCTCAAAGTTGACAATGAGGAGCTGGCAATACTCATTGCCTTCCGAACTCATAGAGTAAAATAGTCAATGGCGAGAGAGAGAGAGAGGCTGGTCAATTTAACAAGTCTTCCTAAACTCAAGTAAAAATCGGATCAAGTCGATATAAAAAAAACACACACACACACACACACACACACACACACACACACACACACACACANTATATATATATATATATACAGACATATTCAAACATGAACTTCGTCATTTTCTCATAGGTAGGACACACAGGGGAGATAATTTTAATACTAATGTCCCTGTCATTTTATCTTGTAAACACAAAATGTTAACTGTCATTTTCATGATATTTGTTAACCAGTGGAATATTTGAAACGCTGGCTCTCTATTGTTTGCTACGGTCAGTCATACAATTGAGGAAACATGCTTATCACGATTGTAAAGTCTCATGAACAGAAGACTCAGAATAAAACCTTTTTTTAAAAAAAAAACGTTTAAAAGGTGATTTCCTACAAATGATATGATAAATTCAATACAACATATTGATGCAAATTACAATTGAATTGCTGATCATAAACGAATTTGATAAGCAATTTATTGGCATATGTTATAGTCGGCTTTTTGAAAAGCAGAATAATTTGTGAGTTTCATTTCTCACAAAGAATTTATGTTTTTATATTATTAGTTGTTGGGTACTAAATGTGGTTGTTTCCTAAGGGTAATTAAATGAATAAGCATTAAATAATAATACACTTATAATAAACACAACATTAATATACAATAAGTTTCTTTAGATTGAGCTGTGATATATTCTTAGTGCAAATTTGATACCGATAAAGTCATTCCCTCGCTTATGTTTTTACGTGTACATCTTTAATAATACGCAAAAAAAACAACATAAATATTGTTTTACTGTTGCCAGTTATTGAGGCCCCACTAATCTACTTTATCGCAGTCCAACCTTGTTATAAGTCTACCTCAAGGGAAAGTCAGACCCCACATTAATTAAATGTACCAGCTGCCTTTGATCTTGAGTTTTATGTTGCTCATACTTTCTTATCTCGTATGACCTACTAGTCAAGTACAAGACCATTAAGACGATGACAAAATCCCGTTTGCGATAAGACCCTGTTCCTGACACACAAATGACTCGCGTCCATAAGGCTTACGAAGGCCGTCATCCTCAATCCGGGTCTATGTAACAAAATAACTATCAATGGTAGGATTAAGGGGCTTACCGATGAAGCGCTTCAGGTAAGAACAAAGAAACAGAAACTATTTTTAAAAAATATTAACAACGACTATTAAGTATTTCAGACGTTGTCCCTGAGATAACATTAATGGCGTTTTTACCTATGGAAATATACAGCTTGAAATAAAAGCATTAACATCCATTGTTTTCCGTAACCGTTAATAATGAATACAGAAATAAAATGTATCAAAAAATTACCTTGATATTAAATTAAGACGTTCACTGTAAAACAGCAACTTCGTTTCTGGAGCGAATAAAATGTAGCATTATGTAATTACAATTTGGAGCTGTCATTTTATAAACTTCAATGGTATTTTAAACCAAGAGTCAGATATTTCCTAATGAACAGATTATGATAGAGATGAACAGAAAGTTTATGTTGGAGCTTGTTCCTAGCTTACAGCAATAAGTCTTTTTTCAACTCATTCCAGACGTCAGATGCATACGTAACTTATGTAAAGACAAGCGAGGTCCCCAGTGAAGCTTCGGCTCACTATACCGTTCCTCTGGGACTACGAATACCACACAATAACAAGCAGTACTGATAATACTACTTAGTTATAACCAGTGCTGAGAATACCACACAGTTATAACCAGTGCTGATAATAGCACACATTAACAAGCAGTGATGATAATACCACTAAGTTATAACCAGTGTTGATAATACCACACAATAACAAGCAGTGCTGATAATACTACTTAGTTATAACCAGTGCTGATAATACCATACTATTACAACCAGTGCTGATAATAGCACACATTAACAAGCAGTGATGATAATACCACTAAGTTATAACCAGTGTTGATAATACCACACATTAACAAGCAGTGATGATAATACTACTTAGTTATAACCAGTGCTGAGAATACCACACTATTACAACCAGTGCTGATAATACCCCACAATAACAACCAGGACTGAGAACACCACACCATTACACATGCACTAAAAATACCACACCATTACACACGCACTAAGAATACCACACCATTACATCCAGACTAAGAATACCATTGAATGACGTAGCTCGTAGCTGCTGAAACTAATTAAAAACTCGCACCGTTTCCATTCGCATCAGTTTCTTGTGTTCATTAACGCAAAAGTATTTTTAAAATTCGTCAGTATTTAAAGGTAATAAATTCCAATAGTTACCACCGCCGCCTAGTGGACGCTAACATTCTAGCTGCTGGGCCTTTATGACCGGAATGAATGCTACGTCATTGTTATTAACATTTTGTTTGAGTGTTTAGTTTACTGTAGTTTTAGTTTATGAGTATTAATAGCAGGAATATAAAATTTATAGTGCAATAAAGTCCAGTATGTTACTGAAAGCATGCAGTTTGCTGCTGTGTGAAATATTTTGGCTAGGTTGAAGTGTGTAGCCTCAATACGGCAAAAACTATGCGGCATTTCGAACCGGTAACGGACGGATTGTTTCAAAAATTTTGATAGCTCTAGTTGTGACTCATTAACCTTGAATGTTGGCTCCTCTAAGAGAAGAAATCTTATATTGAAAACAGCAGCTTGTCCGTGACTAAACTCTCGTTGGTCAAAGCTGTAGGCGACATCCCAAATAGAAAACTCTAAAGAAGATGCCCCGTGGATGTTATGACAAACAAAGCTCCGTGAAATTACCAACAACTTCTTCGACGCCTGCGGTTTCAAGCTACGTCATGTGTCTGACGTTTGCGTGGGAGGAGAAATGTTTTCTCTTTTCTAGAAAAAAGTAATTCTGATTCTTTTTTTTTTAAATAATAAGGAATGCTTATTTTGCAAGTTTCTAATAATAGACCTCTAAAAACGCCTCACTATTATATTACGAAAGTAAATAAGTAGTTCAAGGAGTTTCTTTAAATAAAAAATATACATTAATCTAGATGTGTATTTCTGCTTGACAAAGTCTCCCGTCTTCGGGCTTAAAATATAACCCTGTAGCACTGATGTTACTTTTTAAAAAAACGTTATTTTGCCGCGGCTCTATTATTTCATAAGCTTTTAAAAAATATAGCATAAATATCGGGAAAACACGTTTGTTAAATGTAACATTTTTTGGAGAAAACATATTTCCCAGAATACATGATATATCCTCGGAATTTTTTCGGCCTAAATTTGTTAACTTATAGATATCGATGTATTTATTTAACAATGGGTATAACAATTATTTAGCATTTCTAGCTTCTGTTCACTATATAGATAAGTATACAGTATAAATCACTATCATAAAATGTCCCCCCCCCCACACACACAAGAATTTTTAAAAATATATATTTGCTAGTTTCACAAAAAGCTGTCATAGAAATCTGTTGTGTAACACATTAGTTGTTATATTGTTTATGAAATATGTTGAGCCAGACACATGCTCTTGATGTCCTCGGCAGTGTCCTTGCTCATTCACTAATGGTGTGTAAACAATTCACAGAAATTAGATTTCCTTATGAAAACACTGTAACCAACTGAATCATCGATTTTAGAACTGTGAAGATTTAACAAAGCTTCTCGCTATGCCAATAGATAGGTGTCTGTTTTTATGACCTTCATTGCAGCTGTTGACTGACGTGTTTTTACTTCACTTCATGAATGTAGGTGCACACTAAACCCGACATCTTAAGTCAAAGTTGTTCACCTCAAATGACCCATTAAGGCCAAGCCTCATTTCGTCCATTAGGGTGCGGGAATTTTAATCGATTTCGAAACGAAGTCACTTTCGTTAAAGCTGTGTTTAATGAGGCGTAGCGAAAAAGCAATAACACCGACGTGTACCCTATAGCTTCAGGCAAAAATTAGAGAGAGATAGAGAGGGCGTGGGGGGGGGGGGGGGGGGGGGAGAGTTACAAAGAGAGATAATAAAATGTAAATATTTAGATATAAAATATGACCAAATTACAGCTCAGTTCAAACTTCAGGAAATGTTCACGATAGATGCGAATTTCCCAGTTCGTTTCAATATATATATATATATATATATTAGGGCTGATAACGATTAATTTAAATTTAATCGTTAACTCTTGACAAAATTATCGATTAATTTCATGAATAAATCGTTAATTTCGATTAAAGCCAAACATCTCAAGGGAAGTTATAAAACAGTTAATTGACACTTTGTTTTGTTTTATTGAGTTATTTCCCCTGTTATTATTTTTTTTACGACGAGAAACTTCACACGCTTTTGAACTGCTATCGACTGTTGTACTATTTTCTCATCGACACATAGACCCTATCTTGTAATCTGGGCTATTTTTAATAAATTGAAGAAAAAAAAATAAATATTTTCTTATATTTTAATCGAACTATTTTCGATTAAAATAATTTTAATAGATCTTTAATCGATAAAATTTTAACTTTTATTTGAGAAATCAATCGTTAATTTCCGCAGCCCTAATACANTATGTGCGTGCGTGTGTGTATCCGTATGTATCTGTTTGTACGTGTAGTTCAGTTCTCACATCTTATTTCAAATTGGTTTCCTAGTTGGTATCGTCAACTTTAGTGTTAAGTTATTTAAAAAATGAAAAGAGTCCAAATATTTGGAGAAAAAAACATTTCTCATAAAAGAGAACGAAAAGACAATAAATTAAAAGAATCTCAGTTAATTATATTCGTAAACGTCTAAATTAATGTAAATAGTTGGGGTTTTTTTTAACTTTGTGTTAAGTGACAACATCTAAATTAATCCGGTATACTGGGATCATGGAGTTGTTTAGGCAATAGAATTATAAAATAGCGGATCATCGCATATGTGGACATTCCCTGGGGTGAAGTACACTTGTGTTCATCGCATATGTGGACATTCCCTGGGGTGAAGTACACTTGTGTTCAATGCTCACGGTTATTACAGATCTTATAAATTACATCTATATTTCATCAAGAGGGAAGATCATGCTATTATTGCTATACCGCCGTCTCCTGTTGTTATCGGCTTATCCCTGATACTTTAAATTAATTTATTGCTCAAGTGTTTCCTTATTTTGAGAGACATAACTCTTGTAAGCCGTTAGTGTCTTTCCTTTCAATTAGGAACATAAAATATTCAATGACAATAAATATTCCGTTTCCTACAGACAATTAACTGTTGATGTTTTAATTGTGTATGTACTTTTAGGATTTTGTCTTTTGCCCCATAAATTTTCTTAGAAGCTTGAGTTTAGTTGGGAACGTAGGCGTGAAATATTCAAAACTTTACCGAATTTTATTATTTATATTTAATCACACTGCTTCTTTATTTCTTTCCCAATGCCTGCTATTATTTTTTTAAAATGGTGTACGCTTTTTTCGATATTTACTTCTTCCACTTACCAACTGTATGTGGTACATTATTCACACTTTTTAAAAATATACATTCATCTTTTCTTTACAATTCTATTTCTTCACGCCAGACGCAAATACTTTCAACGTCTAAAACATGTTGTTTTCCTGCTCTTACACTTGTTATACATTGTCATTGATGACTAATGGAAGACACTTGAATAAATGAAATGAATTTAAGATTTAACATTTGATGTTCTGTTGTTTGTTTTTACGCTGGAGAAAAAAAGAGCCTCATAACGACGTTGTGCAATAAATTTATAATCCATTGACCGTAGCTGAACGGACTGCCCCTCAATTAAATTTTCCTCCCCACTAATGATGTTTTCGTGTCTCTGGTAAAAGCGTCCGCATATAAGTAGTCTTGCCTTGATTAGCCGTGAAAGTACCGGGCAACACTGCCGTGAAAGTACCGGGAAACACTGCCGTGAAAGTACCGGGCAACACTGCCGTGAAAGTACCGGGCAACACTGCCGTGAAAGTACCGGTCAACACTGCCGTGAAAGTACCGGGCAACACTGCCGTGAAAGTACCGGGCAACACTGCCGTGAAAGTACTGGGCAGCACTGCAAGGACTTGAATAGTTTCACTCATTAATGGCATTAAATTTATTGCAATCGCATAATCTTCTCTTTAATCTCTTTCTTCTTTAAGCTAAATTCGGAACTGCTTCAATAAAAGGCTGGGTTATCTATTGAATTTTAATTAATTATTTTTTTTTTTTACAAAACTGTTCCCGTCTCTGGTTGTTTCCTCGTAGAGAGAACGTCACAATGTTTAATATATGGTACAATATTTAGTATAATATGTATTTCTATATTTAGTCGTTTGTAACTCTCTCGTATCAACTGCTCGTGATTACGATTACATAGGTCGGCCTTTCACTAGCTCCTAGATGCATGGCAAACTTTAAAGTCAATTTGATTACAAGTACAAGATCAAAGTAGTGTTTCTATGTTGAAGACTTTTTGGGGGTACATTTAAAGTTACCAACCACAGTGATTTTTTAAAATGATTTTTTTTTCTGTGTATTTGCTGACCACCTTCCCTCTGACCAAACATATTACGCGTATACTCCTAATTGGGTGTTAGCATTCTTGGCCTACAACCCCAGCCTCCGTTGCTTGCCTGCTTGCGATATTGATGGATTTCAAAAGTCTGGAGATAATCGAAATTGCTTATCGGATTCTAGCTTAGTCTTTAAATGGTATAATAGACTATAAGTTATTCGGAATTTAAAAGGTTAAGCGTCTACAAGCTTTTATATTCTTATCAATTAAACATAATCTTTCTTACACACACAACATTGGTTTGGGATTAGAATAAATATTCTTTTTAAAAATAATAAATTACTGCATCGGTGTTTGTGGATAATCAACTCAGAAAAGTATATATCGGTTACCATATGTTGCCGGGTAGTGTTACAAATTTCCTACGTGAAATTATTTTGAATGTCTTTGTTTACCGGAAGTCATTAGTTAACAATAGGTGGAGGGGGATGATGGTATGGATTAGAACTGTTATCAAGTCGGCATACATTTTTAGCGGCATCTATTTAAAGCCTTTGATTATAATAAACAAATCACGATCCGTTTAAACAGAAAACAAAATAACTAAGATCAGATCTAAATAAATAACGTACTAGCCATGCGAAAACACAGTGTGCTAGGACACGTTGACATTCTTAATTAAAGGAGAGTGAAGAATTCCGACATTGATGCTCGTAATTAAAGAAGAGTGGCGAAGTCCTACATTGGGGCTTGTAATTAAATATAGCTTATTATGTGTTTGGCTAGGAAACTCCAAAAGACAGAGAGAGAGAGAGAGAGAGAGAGAGAGAGAGAGAGAGAGAGAGAGAGAAGATAAAGAGAGAAAGAGATAAGAGATAGAAAGAGAGAGAGAGAGAGAAAGTTAGCGCGAAAATATCGAAGATATGAGTGATATAACAAGTACTCTTTTTAAAAAAATTAAATTAATCTCGAGTTAACTAGCATCTTACATGAGCATATGGGAAAATAGGAATACCTTTAGTTTTATTGTTGTTGCTGTTTTTGTCGCAAATCTAGCAGAAAAGTTACAAAATAAAACTCTTGGACTTTCCATGTTACATTTGAATTTTACAATGTTGAGTTAAACAATGAAAATGCTCAAATGTTGGAAACTCCCATTTCCCCCCAAAATATGTACTGGAAATAAAGGGCACATGAAAATAATGATCAGTTTTGTAGTGGGCTATTTGTGTGTGTTTGGTCTTAAATTAACCTTAAAAATACAGTTTTAGTTTGTCTAGATTTTAGGTCTATTTAAGGACATAATAAGTTAGCTCATTTTTTTTTCTTCTGGTCGTAGATTTCCTCTTTGCGCCCATAAGCATGAAGTTCTCATTTTATCTTCTCTCAACATTTCTAAGGAAACATCCAGCATTTGTAACATGCGGAATTAAAATCAGATGTGGAAATTTTAATACATTTAAATACATTAAAAGTTTTTTTTTTAATTCACGTACCTTTAGATGTCTTGCCATATCAACAAAAAAATGAAAAAAATCTGCCAGCCAAGCAGGATCAGTTCCTTCTGGGAAAAGAAGTCTTTGTCTATGTGTATAGAAGCGCTGAAGTGTTTTTTTTTCCTACTGAGCCATCATACATCCATGGATGTCAAGAAAAAAACTGCTGACACTGGCAGCGAAACAAGGCTTTAGAGCGATAGAGTTTATATCTTTTGTCACTGGCTCAATGACACGAGCACATAAAAGGTGTTTGGCACGCAAAACTTGTTGTTGAATGAAACAGTGAAGTTTGAAATCTTTGCCAGCATCTTCACTGATTTTGTTACTGCTACGTTTTGATAGTTAACTGTGCTCACCAGTCATGGCAGAGGCATCATCAGTAATAAATATTAATAAATAAATAAATAGATATTATTTCTTGGTGATATAACGCCATTAAAAGGAGAAGAAACCAGAGCAGCTAATTTTGTTCCCCTTGTTTTGGTCTTTGAGACTGAAAGTCTAGTAATTAGTAGACAATAAAATGTTTTCGATTTTTGACATCCTTTCAGGTACTCAAAACAGTACACTCTTAAAATAAATGTTATATCGTTACAGAAATCATACGTCCGTCAATTAGTTATTTAAGATCAGGCCGCGGGCCAGTTAAAATGGCTTTGCGGGTCAGCTTTTTCCCGCGGGCCGGACTTTGAACCTTTTGGTTTGAGGAAAAATTAAATAAATGAGATCTTTAACAAATAGAAAACATTTTAGTATTAGAAACTATTAACTTTTTTGCTCACATTATTCCAAAACATAATTTATATAAATGAAAAATTTTCACGTAAATATATATTTTTATTTTTAAGTGAACTTTCAACCAAAAGATGTTTCAATTAAATTTGTTAGATCTTACATTGCAAAGGTCAAAGGTTATCTACAAGTTCGAAGCACACACATTGCTAACGTTGTCAACAACTTCAAAGCGCACAAATTTTCTACATTTGAATCTTGTATCCCAAACATTATTTGATGTTGCTTAGTCCATTTAAAAGATGCGTTTTTAAAATGTTTCACAGTTTTGTGTTATAATATAATCATAACGCAACCCCTTTCCCACACAGCTGATACTCAGTTATTTAGCTATGTTAGGAGAAACTTTTAATTATGCATCTTAATCAACGCAACATATCGGTCTACTTTTATACCTTTCAATATGTTGCAAATCCAAAAGACTGCCAAGTATAAGTCGTCTTTTCATGTGCGTGTGTGTGTGTGTATATATATATA
>MUZC01004625.1:309761-325154 GCA_002072015.1 Radix auricularia | reverse complement strand
TATATATATTTATATTTATTGCGTCCCTTTTGAAATAATGGGTGTTTATAAAGGCGAAATAGGTCAATCGAACTGATGCAGCTTGTATTTTGTGACAAGAATGATAATAAACTTCCTCCTGATCACACGAACCGATGTGTGTCTCTTTGTGAGAATATGATTGTATGAGAACATAATAAAGCTGTCAGTTACTACAGTCCATCACCGATTGTCATCATAAGGGCGATTTCAGCTTTTGTTCGAACCTCTTTCAAGAATGATTAACTATGGCAACTAATCGAACGAAGGCGGCATTAGGATACGATTAAATAGAGAAGAGACCTGGAGGATAAGAAACTTGGGTCGGTTAAAAAAATAGAGCATTGGCTGATGTGAGAATTTAATCAATATAGCTTAGCGTGAGTCTTTTCCTCTTTGTATGAGTAATTCCCTGACAAAGATTCCTGTTAGGTTTATTTTCTTTACTGATAATAGTAGTATTGCTCGAGAGGTTAGGTATTAAAGTGCTTTTATATTAAACTATGATTAATATTAGATAATAGACTTCATAATAGTTTTAGCAAGATAGGTACCCAAAAAGATTTGAAATGGGAAAAAAAAATTACTTGTATATTAAATGACTAAACTTTCATTCATTAAACGACGAGATGAAATCAGGTTTAGCGTTAAATTCAGGAGATAACATTTTGCACAAATATTAAATACAACAATATAACTTTGTTATTTTTAGTTTTAAAAAAAAGCAACTTATATTAATATTCTTTGTTATTTTTAAAAAATCCGTTTGTTAACTTGGTTAATGTATCGAAATGTTTGCCTATTTGTTTTTAGTCCAACCAAAAGAGTTACTGCTTTTGTTTGGCGAAACATCAAACTATTATCACAGACATTTTTTAGAAAGCTGATGTGGTTGCTTAAGTTTAACTGCAATAACAACGCGTTTTTAATGAGATTTTAAATTATTGTGGACAACTCATCATCACTCCATAGCACTTTTTATCTCGGCTTGAAGTTCGATTGAACTGATACTATTAGGAAAACAATTTTGAATAAGTGGCGTAACTAAAAAAAAACACACGCTATTGTCTAATGTTGACTACATAAGGTTTATAAGATGTCAACTCAATAATGTTCATTTAAGATTTTCACAAATGTAACATTCTTAAATAAAAATTTTGAAATGAATTTTCAGCAATAAACTTTCCTTGAGAGTGTGGTCTGCGGTGTGAGGCGATAGAGATGGGTGATGGACATTGTACAGTTGTAAATTATTTCATTGGTGTTCGTTATTGGTATGAAGCAACAATTTAATTAAGTATGTTATTGAGGAAAAAAATTTGGACGTTGTCATTGCATTAATACGATTCGAAATTCGAGAAAATGAGCAGTCATTGGATGAATGGAAAAACCCGGACAAAAAGGTTACATCTTAAATCTTAAATAATTGAGTAAAAAGCGAACAGCATTACTTGCTCATAAATACCAAAAAAAAAATAATAATAATAATTCTCAATGAAATAATTTATTTAACCACAACTGTACTTGTCAAATTCAAACAAGCGACCAAGTTATGTGCCTTATATGTATCTTTATTTATTTATTTTCAATAGGAGATAAGTTTAATTACTAGAAAATGCTTAGATATTTGCATGCCCTTTGACCTTATGTCATAACTAATAAAACCCCATGCTCGGTACGTGAGAACAAAGAATTGAAAATATTTTTCACTGGTGCAAATATAATCTTCTCAACGTAGACATCAACACATCATTTATCAACTAACACAGCGGTTCCGAACCTGTGGGTCACGTTTAGGGGTCGTGAACGGTTTTCTGGTGGCCACCAAGTGTCGGATGAAAATATTCTCCACAATGCAAAGCTGCTCAATTTTTTAAAAACTTGTTTTTAAAATTTAAGTTTCATAGGGATTGCGGGTCACAAGGCGTTTCTAAAAAAGGGTTGCTACCCACAAAGGATTGGGAACCGCTGATCTAACTGACTCCTCACAACCATGCATTTACATTGAAAACTCCATTTTCCATGTTGTATATTCCACAAACTGTGAGCACAAGCAGTAAATTGAGCGTAAAAAAATTATTTAACCAGTTATGTTTAGAGATTATGAATTTTAAATGATTTTATACATTATAGATGATCTAAGTTTTTTTATAATTTTTTAGGGAAAATAGACCCCATCAAAATGTATTACCACTATCGATCGAGTTCAATTGTACTTTTTAAAATGAAAAACAAACTAATGATGATAATAATAATAATGCTGGTAGTTATTTAGCACCACATACTATTTTCAAACAAAGAGATGCTCTTGATTATTAGCCAATGACCTTCACCTCAAGTCAAAGTCATCCCTAATTCAATAAGCCTGGCAGTTTCATACAGTTTAAGGGCCAAGTAATGGTGTTCAGTTTATTAATAGAAAATGTTGAATCTAATACAGACTGAGAATCCGGTTAATGGCAGCGTTAATTGTGTTAATGCTTTTATTGAAGACAAACACGTCAGTTCTATAATGACGAACAAAAACATTTCTACTCAGTTTTAATGATCTTTCCTTTTACTCTTACGTAAGCTTCGTCCACACTACATCAGTACGGTTGATAATAAATGTCTCAAAATAATAGTTGCATTATAAAATGAGTATTTTTCTTTAAATTATAAAAATTATAAAAATATTATTGAAAAATTGAAATATATTTCCATTTTTTTAGTACATACTTAAAATCTTTCATTGAACACGTTGTTCAATTATGAAATTAGGAAAAGTTTTAGGTTAATCAACGAATTAATAAAAGTAACATTAATTTCGATAGGATAAAAACATTTTTTATTGCATTTTACTAACAATTTTGATGAAATATATTGTTTATAAAAGCTTTAGTCCTTCGACTTAAGGGGATAAGCACAAATCATAAGACTGGTATGCCCGACTCGTGTTTGCTTTAAGAGGGAAAATATAACTTGTGTTAATTACCGGACTTCTAAACAAAAAATAAATTTTAATTAAAGAATATAAATATTTATTTAATAACTTGTAAAGAAAATTAAGACAATTATAATCAAATTTTGCTATAAAAAAACAAAACACCTTTGCTGTATTTTAATTACTAAAAAAATTAATAATTATTTCTACCTTTTGTAAATGATTAATATTTCGACCATAAACGGAACAGGAAATAATGATTGTATAGCGATTGGTCCCTCAAACTCCTTAAGTCTCCCACACCCAATCAGAAAAAAAAAATTAATGTCGTATTGAACGAGTTAACGCGGACGTTCAAATCGAGTTAGTTTTTGTACTGTATTATTTTTCTGAGACTTTATTTTGAGCGGTGCGCTCTCAAAAATATTATATTGTATAACTACGGTGCGTACATTTTCGTATTAAATTGAGCAGTGGCCTTTCTTAAGGGTACTTTCCGTATTTGATAGATACGTAAAAAAATGTTTCATTACAATTTTCAATTTCATATGATGCAAGGGGTTTACTTTTTTAAAACCTGTAAATGAAGTTGTGAATTTGGTTAAATTCTGTAGGGATACATATTCCATTGTTAATTAGACATTTTAATTGTAACTATGCAATTAGCGTGTGAATTTTCCGTGGAAAGCTATTGCCCAAGTCAAATATTTCTAATCTAGAGATAATTATAAACATATATATAATTAGATGCTATTCCTGTTGTGGTAATAACTAATGGACTGTCGAATATCCGGCATGTCTGATATTCGGATCAGATATCCATATTTTAGCCACTATCTGGATTCGACAAATACTTATAGCAGAACTGAATAGTATCCGGATATCAGTGGTAATGAGCTCAATTAATATTAATATGTTTACAAACACATTTTTAAAAATAATTAATTTATGTCTTTAAAACTTTCGTAATAACATTCTATAGTTCAATGTAAAGAGCAACAAAAGACATATGGGAGGCGGGCAAGGTAAACACATTATTATGATAAACAGTGTCACGTAATTTGTTTCTAAGAAGCAGACCTCCTTTCTAACCTTATATAATTATTATATATCAACAAATGCAAATGCCTCATAAATCAGCGTTTGTCAACTAAGCGTTGCATGACCCATAAGAAACTCTCTTAAAAACTTGACACATTACTGATAGTAATCACCAAGGAAGAGTTTAAGAAAGCCATCAACATTTAAACGCGTATGTTTGAGTACAATATGCATGCACACACGGCGTACCACTGTAAATTGTTGTTTTAGCTATATGGCTAAGTTTAATAGACTTAACAATTTAAACTTATTTTTAAAAAGTGCATCATCGCCATAAACGATTCAAGAAATATTGATATCAATTCATGTTTACACCAAATAAAAACACCGAACTAAATAAGCCCGAGACAAGTGTAGCCCGCCACCCCACTTCCCACACCACCACTCCCTGGGATGAATTGAATGGGGAACACGTCTTGTATGGTGAGATCGAGAACATTCTTCTGCCCGCAGTCTCATAATTAAAGGGATACGATGACTAGAACCGGAAGTGCGTAGGTCCACTTATTTGTAAACTATATCTGCCCACTACTTGTTATTTGGCTGGGCGACTATTTCAGGTGGTGGTTCATTTCAGAGGTTTATACGATAATATAGATTGAGGTTTTAAAGACAGGATCTTAGCATCTAAAACAAATGGTTTTGTCTTGTCTTATCTGTACAGGCGCCCCTTCTATGCAGAAGGTAATTACTTCCACAGACCATGCCGGTCTCTTCTGAGGACACTTCTATGAGGGTTCCCTCATTACCCAGCCTCATTTATTTTCCTCACTAGTATTGGGTACATCCTGGATATATATATATTAGGGCTGTTATCGATTAATTTAAATTTAATCGTAAACTTTTGAATAATTAATCGATAATTTTGATACATCTTAAAAATAAGATGTATGGGGTCATTAAACAGAAAATTTCAAGGGAAGTAACAAAAACAGGAAATTGAAATGTTTTGTTTTAAATATAAGAAGTTCAATATAATGTCAATGAATTTAAATTTTGCTATTGTTAATAAATTAAAAACAATGTTTGATTATTTATATCACTTTCCTTATAAAAAGCTTATTTTAAAGTTACAATGTAAACATCTTTTTTTTTTT
Organism: Radix auricularia; assembly: GCA_002072015.1. Lineage (NCBI taxonomy): Eukaryota > Metazoa > Mollusca > Gastropoda > Lymnaeidae > Radix > Radix auricularia. Next base: position 320,015 of record MUZC01004625.1, on the reverse strand, counting down.
AAATGGAGAATTTTAACGTTAAAAAAAGCAAACTTTTAATAATTATTAATTAATATATANATAAAGGCTGTTACCGATTGACTTACTTTTAATCGAGATTGAAATCTTAAAACGTTCAATACCAGACGCAAAATTCTTTTCTTTATTTTTTTTGGTGAGTTGTCAAAAACATACAATATTACGTCGCTACTTTTGCCACAGGACGTCATCAAGATTCAAATAAAAGATCAACAATTCAAAGGCTTAAAAAAAAATCAATATCCGTTTTTCCAAACAATAAAACGCAATCGATTTTGCCATCATCGTCCTCGAAATTGCAAATAATTTCGTGTATGCTTAAAATTATGTTTCCGTAACATAATAAAATCGAAGAGTTAATTTAAATTATTTAACGTTAGGCCACGAACCAGTGAACATTTTCCACGGGCCGCATGTAGCCTATGGGCTGCAATTTGGACACCGCTGAGTTCAGTTTATACCACTACACAAGTTGTTCCAAAACTTCTGGAGAAGTCCTGCGGAAATAATGAATGTTGGATCAAAAGATAAAAACTGTATTTTCAGAGGAAAAGAAACAGAGACATACTACGTCACAGTCACTAGATTCTCTTTTGTTTAGATAAAGAATAACTGAAGACTTGATCTCTCATTTCGCTGCCATTCATCCTTGCTGGAGAATTTGTGGGGCACTTATGAATGAAGACGTCGGTCTTGGTCGCGTAATGTGATATCACTGCTGGAGACGAACTCTCAGTACTAATAAGAAATGTGTCAGCTAACGAGGTACTCCCCTCTCCACACACACACTTCACACTTCCACATCTTTTTATTGTGATATAGCGACAGTTATTGTCTGACATCTTACGGAAATGTTCGTAACGTTGTGCGAATCAGACCACATTTATAACTTCAATTAAAGAGTTTTACTTTAAATTTAATTTGATTTCGAAATAAAGTTAAAGTGATTAGCTGAAAAGTCCTAGTTCTTGTACTTATTCACTTGTCATCCCGTTATTAAGCTAATGAGATACACATCCGTTCATACAATTTTGACAGTCATTATTCGGAGATTGTCGTCTGTGAATTTAAAAGTGACTTCATTTCCGGTTGAACTCTGAGGAAAAAATAACCATGCTCCACGCTCTCATGTTCCCTCATGTTTATTGTGTGACATGTTTTCGTGAGTATGTTTTAGCAGACAAAGAGAGGTTTTTGAATAATTTAGATTTTTTATTGTTATGTATAAATTGTCTATAAAAATACTAAATAAGTACGTAAATGATTTCAAAATTTGGTATAACATGCTTGTTTAATTTTGTTTAAAGAGGTACACTAAAAAAATCAAATTTTAGGCAGCAACATATGCACATTTACGATGTTAAGGTGTTTATTATTAATATATAAATAAATACACTTATACATAAATATATATAAAAACTCTTATATTAGCCTACTTCGTGATGGATTATTGACGTATATGAGTATGAATCGTCTATACACATTAATACATTTATTTTACCGTTTAGTTATTTTTTAAAAATATTTTTGAAACGTTCTGTTTCTAATTAGAATTAAAATCAACTATGAATGGAATGAGTAAAAGGAGCTTGATTTTACTGAAAATCTTTTGTATAGATTTAGAACTGCCGTACATGAATGAATGATTTCTTCTATGGAACTAATACTTTCCAGGCTAGACAAAGGATTCTCTTTTTCTTTTAAGTGAGTGATATTTCTATTCAAAGTGACACAATTCAGCCATCGCCTTATCTTGCCTTCAAAGTCTTTTTCTCGGATTTGGATAGAACTTATCTTCAAATAGATATATGTTATTCAAAAAGGGTATGTATGGTGCCTGAACAGACGTCACTGAACAACAAACGTTTCGAAAGAAAACCTTTCCATAAAAAAATTGACAAAGACAAATAAAAACTAAAACAAGGAAATGAAAACTCAGCGGCGGTGTAACCCATCGCCAAAAATCGCAAGTTTCAAAGAATGATACTTTAAAAAATCAAATATATTATATAGCTATAAACTAAGCCTCCTTTCGACTGAGCGAGCATGAGAGTGGATTCTCAGCCCTTAACGTGTCAGAAAGCGTTCGTCGCAAGACAACAATAACGAACGTCCAGATTGTTTTCTAAGTGCTAACAGGAAGCATGGACAACGCCAGCAACGCTTCAGACGGCGGGACGCTAACCGTCGAGTTAAAACAAAACGTGCCCATGATTGTGGTCCTTGTGGCTCTATTCGGACTCGTGTTTCTGGTGTCCGTCCTGGGGAACCTCTCGGTACTGTGTGTTATTATCAAAGACAGGCGCTTTCACTCCGCGACCTATTTTCTCATCGGGAATCTGGCCCTCGCTGACCTAATTGTGTCGTTTGCGTGTCAGCCTGTGACATTGATATCAAATTTGTTTAATGGTAAGCTGGTGTTTTCTTGGTGTTAAGTGTTGTAACTTATATCGTCGCGAGCTTGCAAAGCTAAACGTAAAACTTGGTCAAACGCTATGTACGTGCACTTTACGATGCTTAGTAAATAAATAATTGTACATATAACTATTTGTGTATCTTTTGTCCTTCTCTATCATGCTTTAATTCCCGTTCATAACTAAATCATATAAATTCTAGTACACCACATACCACATTATGCAACCACATCAAAGCCATAAACTCATCCCTCGCATAATATCTTAGCATCTCCCACAACATCATCCCGAATAGCACCCCAATACATAATCTCAACACATTACGCCAACATATCATTCAACTATATAACATTATCACATCCCCCCCCCACTATAAAAATCCATTCTAAATCTCACCGCTGTATTTCGCCATATCATCACACCACATTGTCCCACCGTATTATATAGCCATATTCTCTCACAACATCATCCCACTTCAAATATCGTATTTATAAGCCTGATTGCAGTCTCACTCCCATTTTGTTCAAATATCGTACAATATAATCTCATCACTTAATCAAGCTTTATTTTCCCACCATATCATCCCGACACATTATCCCACTATTTCATCTGACCACACTATCCCACCATATTATCCCGCCACAATATCTCACTATATCATCCCCACCTTATCCAAATATATCATGCCATCACATTATCCCACCATATCATCCCGCCACAATGTCCCACTATATCACCCCATCACCATATCCAAATATATCATGCCATCACATTATCCCACCATACCATCCCACCACATTATCCCATCATATCATGGCACAATATCCCAGTGAACAAGATGTGAGTGAACCTGACAGACCGCAACTAAACAGCGAAAATTTCGCCAAAGAGCCTTCCTCAACGAACAAACAGTAAACAAACAAAACGAATATAAAGAAATTAAAAATTAAAAACTGTGCTGCGATGAAATCCAAAGAGTCAATGAGAGTCACGATATCTTATCATATCATCCCATCATATCATCCCATCACAATATGCATCATATCATCCGATCACAATATCCCATCATATCATTCCTCCACACTAACCACAACATCATCCTACAGCCTTTACATAATTCCACTAAATCCTTCTACCATATTAAACTTGCGTCACCTCATCAAAGAACTTCCTTTTTCATTGAAAAGAACCTTCGAACATCCCCTTACAGTAAAATAGTAAAATTGTATAAAAGAAAAAAAGTTTTTGAGTTTTTCATGTAAAGAGTTTATACTGACTTAAGAAAATTTCTTTACCATTGTATTACACCATGAAATAATGGTATTTCTGTCTTTCGGGTGGTTTAAATGTTGCCTTCGAGAAGCACGGATTCGGTGACAGTGGTTAACTAAATGGTGATCTGGTGGCTGTATCGCAGAGTAACTGATCTCTGCATAAAAATCAACACTATAAGGCTGATCAAACCAATAAATGAATAAATATAAGCGACTGTTTCAATCATTTAATTTCCGAAGAGCAAGTGCTATGCAATCTCTGGAAAAAAAGGATAATTATTATTTATTTTTATAGTAATTCATGCCATTAGGAATAACATTACAAACGAGCAGTTCAAATTAAACTAGTTACAATTTAACTAAGATCTTACTTTGATAGACGGAGGAAATCATTTTTAAAAAACAAAAAAAACAACAAAAAAAAAAAAAACAACGCGTTTATCAAAATTGTCTATAGATCTACTTCATTTCAATGTTTCTATACTCCATTTGAAGAAGAGATACTTTTAAATTTTTAAGTACTCATATTTTGCTTATTGAAATTTTATATTAAGTGACACTTAATAAAAGCATTGTTATCAACCATTTCTGTAACGATCCTAAAAATGTTGCAATATTCTTTTCAAGTATTTGTGTCATCTATTTTGATCTCAAATTTTATTTATCCACCCCAGTTCACAGGAACAAACGGAACATTAAAGAGATATATAATTATTTGAAGCATAGTTCAAAGATATTACTTTTTTTAAAAAAGTAATAGATTTTAAACACATAACTGTAATGCGCTTTCCAAATCTCTCTGTCTAGGATTACGATACAAATAAATGCGACGATTCTCAACTGTCTGAACTTTTCATTACATCACAAATCCTAAGAGTCTTTGACATAAAGAAAATACCTGAAAAAAACAACTCCAATACTCTGAGCATTTTCCAGATAATTATATTGTTTTATCAATGAACAAACGAATTTATTGTTTCACTTTATAAAAATTCTTTCAATTTTACAAACTCTCTACAAAAACCTATGTCTTCAACGTGTTTGGGGTTAATTTTTGCTTGAGGGCCCTACAAAATACGACCCGGGAGCTATATAATCTTAACAGTAATCCCTCTACGTGCGCAGCCACCTTGCAAGAAATTATGATCAATGAGATTCTGAGATAAATTTGAACATCTGGAAATTCCAAATTTTTTCTATCACTATGACCGAATTTCCAATACCTACTGCATGAAATATTATCTAAAATAGACTATCCTGCTAGTATGTAAATATCATTTTCCCCTTAACTTAATTTACTTATAATTTGTGTTACTAGAATAAGCAAACTATTCAACGATCTATGTATAAATCACCGTTTAACCGACTAAAAAGAATCCTACTCTGTGAGACTTTCTTTGTTTGGAAGACTCTAAGGGTTCACATTGTCCGACACGTTTCCGATCTAAGAGTTCGCAAGCCATACGTGCTCTATTCTTTAAGTTTTAGTTGATAGAATCCTTATAGTCGTCTTGAACATCGCTGAATAAACGTAAGTGGCTTTTTTTTATTTTACAGATGTCTTTACGTCAGCAATGTTTGTTTAATTTCTATTGGATGTAGCGGTTGTTGATAGGGGAGTTACGTTACAGTCTCTTTGAAATCGATTCCGTTTAAGATTTTCTTTTTATAGTAGAGATATTGGAATAATTTTTTAAAATTTCAAATATCTTTTTCGCACTTCCATGTTAATTCCTTTTTTAAACTCTTACACTTTTTATTGGTGTAGGAAATTCGTTTGGAAAAATAATGTTTTAGAATGGAGGTTGTTCTTCGAGAGTCTTTGTCCAACAATAATTATTCAATGTGAACTGTAACTGTTTAAAAAAAGTTTTATAGCAGTAAATATTATTATGAAAAAACGTTATGTTCAATTGTTGAAAAAATAGCCAAATGTTTTGTCATACTTCTCTTTAAAAATCTGATATAAAAATAGAAAATACTTTAGACCAACTACATCCGAGCAAAGATTCAGTTGATTGAAAGACGATTTGCTGATTACTTCTTCGTCGATCTCTAGTTTTTATTTGTGTATTTAGGTAGTGTGTAAAAGAAGTAACAACAATTTAGACATATGTTGGTGGAAATGCAGTTAAAAAGTGATCACATTACAGAGTTACAATTTAGTAACAGAATACTCATAATGTATACAACTTATTATCTGCACATAAAATGACCTTCATATTATTTCATTCAAATTTATTATTTTTTTCATTCAAATTATATTCAAGGATTTATTTGAAAAATTAAATGGCCACAAAAAAAAGAAGATAATACCTCATCATTTTTTCTTACTAACGTTTCTGATCCGACACCAGACAAAAAAAAAAGTTTTTCTTGAACCAATCTACATACGACAACACATCCCTATAAACATAACGCCAAAATGTACCGCGTTGAAAGCCCTCACACATTTCTGCGTGGAGCCCCGTCAAGAAATTGTTGTATGGTCCGAAAGCCAGCGGCAAAGTTGGTTTGTTTCGCGTGACAGTTAAGCACACATCACCCGACAATCAGAGACAGGTTCGCGCGTTTCACTTGACAGTCATTGGTTCTTTTCTGAAAGTTCTCGCGATTGGATTAGGCGTTAATTGTTTTGCTTCTTGTTAAAAACAATCCGATAATATATTTAATAATCTCATGTGTTTGAAGGTTGCATTTGTTTTAAGTAAGGGAATCGCTTATTAGCAAGTTGTTCTATATTGGCACAAAGGTTACAACAAAAAAAAACACCGAAAAAAAACGGTTTTAGAATAATGAAGCTAATTATCTTCTTGATCACTTGTGTTAAATATTTTATATGTCAATTATTGTTCATAATTCTTGTCTGTCGGGAAAGGTATTTCTAATTGAAATTATATAATCTCATATGTGTTGCTTATGAGCTTTGGTAAACAATACATAGGTAACGTGGTTCAAGAGTTTGTTTTAACATTTTAGCTTTAATGTTTTAGTGTTTTCATTGTAGTTTCTGGTGCGGTCATTAGGATTGAATGTAAATCTCCAAAGAAACATTAAACGATTTCATTCATACTTAAGACTGTGTATTAAGTCACGTGGACTCGCACATATAAATACCTTGATTTCTTTTTAGCTTTGTCAGCCATTCGAGTTTGGAATTTGTTATAAATTAGCTTCTAAATGGAGTTCTAAAGGGAAATAATGGTCAACGCAACACGACCTAATCATGATTCCTGTATTAAAAAACTATGGATACGATAACAAAGCAAATCACCAAGATATGTTTCAGTGGACTTCTGTAATGGCAAAGTGTAAAAACTCACCTCTCCATAAGGTAGTGTATTATCAAAACTTGATTTTCAAAGACAAAGACCAACAATCTTTTGTGTAGAAGGAGCAATTTTTTTAAAAAAAACATACGCGAAACATTTTAACAAACTGAACCGTAACTCACGATGGAGGATCAAAACACGTCCTCCAACGCCTCGTCTGACTACCAGGAAATAGTCATCACCATCCAGTTCAAACAGAAGTTGCCGATGATCATTCTCCTGATTTCCTGCTATGGTGCAGTTTTTCTACTGTCCGTGGTGGGGAACCTGTCCGTGCTGTCCGTCATCATCAAAGACAGACGCTTCCACTCGGCCACTTACATATTGGTGGCCAACCTGGCAGTTGCAGATGTCATTATGGCCATCGCGTGCCATATTCCGACTCTGGTCACTAACTTGTTTGACGGTAAGGTCAAAGGTCACATTGCGTGACTTCTAACTTTTTAAAGGTTTTTCGATGAAAGAATATGTGTATGTTGTTTTATGTTCTATTTTTAAATTAATTTTTTTAATTAAAAAAAAAATCTTTTAAATCTTATATCATATTTTTTTTAGTCAATTTAATGTCGTGTTTTCTAATGTATATAAGTAACTTGTTAACAAATCAACGATGACTATTTTAATATTTAATTGTGTTTAAAATTATAAACTATAATTATATGATATCATAAATATTTATAAAATTTTAAAACATAAATTTAAGCATACATTACATATTGTATAAATGGTTCAAACAAGCAAGTCATTTAATTGTCCTGGTAATTAAAGAATTAACTGTAATTAAATTAAACAACAACAACATTTTGCTCAATTAACCTTATTTTAAAACAGAGTTAACATTTCTTTAATTGTGACAAAAATAGTTACTCCATTTCGTCGAAATAAAAATACTTTGAACGGAACATCAAATTTCCTTTAACTGTAAAAAATAATCTCCTTCTTTCTCAAATAACATAATTTTAAAACTTGGCAAAAAGAGGATATTGAATTTACAAGTTATAATAAAAAAACCACCAACAATGTTTCATTGTTCTGACACGATTGACAATGTTCTTCGTATAGCCTAATTTTTAATGGACAGGGAAAATAAATAATATACATATATACGAGTGCTCAAAATACAGACCTTCAATTAATCAATGAATAAAAACTTTACATCCGCTGTTTATTGTTGAGGAATTCATGTTGAGGTACTTTCTGAAATATTACATTTAAAAAATCTTTAATTTGAATGGCATTTTCAAAATGTTGGTATTTTTAAAAATGTGTTTGCACTTTGTCTAGTAATCATATTATTAAATATTAAGTACCCACTGGTAACTAACATCTTTTATCAAAAAAATAATAATAACGTAATTTTACATGAGAGTAATTGCGTGTATAAATTTGAAATGTCTGTCCTGTCTATTCCAGCTTGATCATGCAACTCCTTCTGAACCATACCAGATAGAGGGTTCGGGTCTTTGCGAATATGTTAAGGAGGTCCTAAAGATGTGCACCGGTCAAGAAAATAACTGAAAAATCCACACCCAAAATTTAATTTTTAAAAATCAGTATTTTATAATATTCTCGGCAACCATAACTATCTGATTTGAAAAAAACCTCCAAGGATAGCTAATAATATCTAAAACAGTGTTAGTAAAATGATTTTTAAAAAAAAATATCTTTTAGTTTGACTCTCATAATTTTAGCAGCAATATGAAAATAGCTATTGTTTTGTTTAGTTTCAGAACTGTCGTTTTAAAATGAATTTTAATGTTATCTAGAATGATAGTTTATGGGGTTTTCCCGATTTGTGATTGCTATTGTTAGACTGTTGAATGGTGCGCATTATATTGACACATTATGGTGTGATAACGCGTCAGGGGATATGACGTCGTACAGAAAATATGCGCCAGTGACAGTTTGTTGTTGATAGCAAGGAGAGCATTGCCATTGTCGTGTTTAAGAGGACTTCTTTGTTAAAAAGTGGAACAGTTTAAACATTAATATTATTATGATGGTGTTTGGCTTCTTTGAGTTTAGCCTGTCCTTGTGAGTCATACAATTACCAAAAACATAACAGTTACGTTTATATATTTAAAATGTCTGTCATGTGTGTTCGAGTCAGATAAAGGGTTTGGGTCTTTTGTAAATGTGTTAAGGAAGTCCAAAAAATGTGCACGGGCCAAAAAAATTAATAAAAATGCCGAATAGGTTAACTATATTTCCTGGAAAATTAAAAAAATAATAAATGGAAAAATTAAAAGTATTTTGTCAATTTCTCGGCAATCATAAAATCTATCGGTTGGAAAAAAACCCAAAGAACTTTAAACGATAGCTAATAATACTTATAGCAATTTAAGACAAGGAATTATTGAAAAATCTCTCTTGTTTGACTCCCGTAATTTTAGCAGCAGTTTATTGATAACAATATTTTTTATTTTTTAAAGTTTCAGAACTAGTGATTTATAACGTCTTTTTTTAAAAGGTAATCTAGAATGATTTCCCTTCAACATAAATATTAAAATTCTTTGTTAGAAGTTGCATTTCAAAGTCATTTGAGTTTTTATTACCTTTTTTTAGAATATTAATATATATAATAGCCCAGTGGTGTGGTTCTGTATGTTTGTTTGTAACGTAACGCATAACGCAAGAGATGTACGACAGTCTACAGCAGTTAGTTTAGTTGAAACGCTGAGGAGCGATGTACGACAGTCTACAGCAGTTAGTTACGCAAGAGATGTACGACAGTCTATAGCAGTTAGTTTAGTTGAAACGCTGAGGAGCGATGTACGACAGTCTAAAGAAAGTTAGTTTAGTTGAAAAATCGTGTTTTGATGAGCGCTGTAAAAATATTTAATATGATGACGTCATTGTTTGGTGTGCATCGGTGCGCAAAATACAACCCCTATTATTATTATTAAATAAATACTTTGCGTACATTTCATAAAGTTTAATAATTCGTATTTATCAAAAAAGGACAAGTTAGTTGGTCTTTAAAAAAAAGGTTGGCACCGTAGGCGCCCAAAAAAAGGGGGCGCCGCAGGCGCCACGGCGCCCGGCACAATCTATCAAAAAAGGACAAGTTAGTTGGTCTTTAAAAAAAAGGTTGGCGCCGTAGGCGCCCAAAAAAAGGGGGCGCCGTAGGCGCCACGGCGCCCGGCACAATCTATCAAAAAAGGACAAGTTAGTTGGTCTTTAAAAAAAAGGTTGGCGCCGTAGGCGCCCAAAAAA
>MUZC01004625.1:277935-309749 GCA_002072015.1 Radix auricularia | reverse complement strand
CGCAAAATACAACCCCTATTATTATTATTAAATAAATACTTTGCGTACATTTCATAAAGTTTAATAATTCGTATTTATCAAAAAAGGACAAGTTAGTTGGTCTTTAAAAAAAAGGTTGGCGCCGTAGGCGCCCAAAAAAAGGGGGCGCCGCAGGCGCCACGGCGCCCGGCACAATCTATCAAAAAAGGACAAGTTAGTTGGTCTTTAAAAAAAAGGTTGGCGCCGTAGGCGCCCAAAAAAAGGGGGCGCCGCAGGCGCCACGGCGCCTGGCACAATCTAGTTTTAGAATATTGCTTTAAAAATATGTAGATCTAGTCTAATTAAATCTCTAAAATTAAAAAAAAAATACTTTAAATGTGTTGAAATATATTACGGTGTGCAATCAAGGTTGTAATAAATGGATTTTAGAGTTTAGAATGTTATTATTCATGTTCAAAAAGAATTTGAAATAATTTATAAACGCTATAAAACCGAAACTAAAGAATTTTTAGACAAACCTTGTTCGAGTCATTTTTAAATGGTGATCTAATAGCGTATTGTAAGACAAAATCGAGATAGTTTATTTCATTCTTCGATTGTCTTTTGTAGTTTAAATAAAAGTTAGAACTTTATTATTTTTTACCCTTAAATGCTTAATGATATTTTTTTATCTATAAGTTTTTAAAAATGTAATTAAAAATTTGAATAATTCTGTTTTACTTCAATAAATAATTTTCTGAAACTTAAAAATGTATCATTTAGTAAACGCAAATGTATCATAAAAATCTTTTTTTTTCCCCATAACATTGTGGTCGTACGGGGTCCTCATATTTCCATTGGAACTTTCTGGGGGCTTGGTAGACATTGGCGGCGCCCATCTCCTGTCCGGATTAGCGGATGACTTTTTATTGATCATCATTCTTATTGTGTCCTTGCGTGGGCTCGATCCCAAGCCCCTCAGCTTGTGAGCCGCGCCGCACTGTTGACTTCACTATCAAGCCGCCACGAAATTATTACATAAGTTTAATAGCTACTTCAAACTCATTACATCCTTTTTTTTGCTTCAATTCGCAGATTTCCATTAGCTTCTCTTTCCACTGTTTTATTAAATCAATTGATTGGTGCGTCACAAAATTTTATTTATTCTAGAATCGGTGTTTACCAAATCAATATACATTAACCATGAATCTAGTTTACCATCTTACGGGTCCCAAGATGCAATCAACCATCCTAATTATTTGATCGCAATTAGTATAATTGCAAATACCTAATTAGTTATTTCACGGTGCTATCTATATCTAACTTTCAAAACACTATAGTTTACCATTCAAGTGATTACATGACATTTTCTCTAGTTCACAGGCTACTAGAGAAAATTGGACGTGGTGGTCGAGAGGTAGCGCGCTCGACTGTCATACCGATGGTCACGAGTTCGAATCCACGTGAAGGCGAGGATTTGTTCCCGGGGCCTAAGGAGTCCCCGAGTCACCCAGCTCTGAATGGGTACCTAACTAGACAATAGCTAGGCGGCTGGGGTAATGCGTGGAACCCCTATAGCCGTGGCCTGTGACCGCTGCATCACTTGCCAACAGATCATCTCTCATGGTCTGTGGACGCAATTATCTTCTGCATAGAAGGAGCGTCTGTATATCTAAGATAAAGATACTAGCCACACTACTCTCTGCTGATGTTATTATTTCATATCAAATAAATAAAAATCAAAGACTTCTCTAACTACATAAACTAACTCGACTAATTAAAATAATAATAATAAAAAAATATTGGTATTTTGCAATCAGTTAAAATAACGTACATCTCTTAGTGAAAGGAAACGGCTATTTCGTCTCTATGCACTTTTAGAGGCGTACCTCTAAGGGCATTAACCGCTAGGATATTCGCTGGTTTAGCATATTATTCCCAGATAATATCTTACTCAATAGCCGCAAGGCTAGCTACTGGACGCTTGCGAAATGGAAGAAACGTGGCCTGCGGAAATCTCATGGTCGAGTTGATGCCAGTCAAGATATTAAGAAATTGATGTTCCGCGAAAACGTTTGGACCTTTTCCGATCAATCTTATTAGTGAAGTCCACAGGCTGTTCGTTAGTTTGGTTTTGTCGTTCCCTCCGCGCCCACCACCAATCTTGACTTAATCGTCTTAGTCTCGCGGATTGAACAGGCTGGAGCGGATATTTCAATCTAATATTTCTTATTCATTCATGTTACTGTCGTGTTCTTTGAATAACAACAATTAGGACAATTGGGGATTCTAATGCTAAAGTACTTAGTAAATAAAATATAAATTCGGAAATAGCTCCTTTTGACAAATTGAAAACAACTATCATAACTTAAAAAGATGGGTTTATGCATGTAGCCCGTAAGTGACTAAAGAACATGGTGTTTTTTAAAAGTACAGACCACATTGAGCTTAACAAATGTCATAATGTGTAAATATCATTATACCCAAAACAGCTTTATTACGCTTAGAACTTAATAACTGATTAAAGGAAACCTGAGAAATAAAAAAAGGATTATGGCATTGAGTGATTTATTTAATTAAATTTAAAAATTAAATATCTTTTGGTTATTTTCTACACAAATTGATATTTTATCGTTTAAGTTTTGTTTTATTTTTAAAAAAATATTAATGTGGAAAAAAATATTTTACAAAATTAAAATAAAATGTAATTATATGTGTGTTTGTGTGTATGAGTGAGTGCCAATTATCCCGATGTTAACAAAAATACACAAGTGATCCAATTCAAAATGCAGACGTAGAAACAAACACTAAAAAATTGATTTGAATACAAAATGCCTTTATGACAGTATTATAACTTAAATTAAATTCGTTTTAAAACGACAAAACACAAGTCATGATTACTTTTCGCATAAGAAACATTCCAAAAGAGTTCAGTAACCTTATGACTATAATATGACAAAACACTTCATTGAATAATGCCAGCTTGAAGGCATGTATGTGTTGGAGGTACCACACCAAATCTACTCCGGGGGATAGAATTAAAGAAATATAAGAGGATTAATTTTTAATAGAATTTTGCGTTATTCTTTCAAAAAAACAAAGCCGGGCTTGGGGATGAGATTAGTGATTGAGTATTAATGAGCCGTAACTGCAGGGATAAGCTTGACTTGTTCAAATGTAACACAAACATAGTTATGTTACACAGTTTCCTACAAAGACGTGACTAAATGTATTGAAAAGAAAATTATAAAAATCAATAAGACAGGGATAGGTGCTCAGCATATTGATAAGACTTCTAAGACTTTGTGGTGCTGCCCACGATAATGTCAGACATCGTTTATTTACTCAAAGAAATTTCAATTCCCAGTGGAGGAGACGAAGTTTTCACTGAAAATAAAATGATAAATAGCTAAACATAATAAGTTAATCAACATCCAAAAGGACACCTTTTAAAAAATAACTCTAATATGCACACATGTTAATTTTCCATAACTATAAAAAACCGATAAAGCTAGAAGAAAGAACACTTTATTTTACTAGACCGCAAATAATTATTTTTGCATAATTTGTCGAATCTAAAATTGAAGGTTAGAAGGGGCTGTACACTAAATCGTAATATTACTTACTTGTTGCTCTGCACGTTGCATTGAATTATGTTGAAGACTTTTTCCTCCATCTATTAAATCAAGTTATTTAATGATGTTTACGGCGGTCAGGCCTTGTTTATGTCATCTGCGGCGGTCAGGCTTTGTTTATGTCATCTGCGGCGGTCAGGCTTTGTTTATGTCCATTGTGGCGGTCAGGCTTTGTTTATGTCATCTGCGGCGGTCCGGCCTTGTTAATGTCATCTGCGGCGGTCCGCCCTTGTTAATGTCATCTGCGGCGGTCCGGCCCTGTTAATGTCATCTGCGGCGGTCCGGCCTTGTTAATGTCATCTGCGGCGGTCAGGCTTTGTTTATGTCCATTGTGGCGGTCAGGCTTTGTTTATGTCCATTGTGGCGGTCAGGCTTTGTTTATGTCATCTGCGGCGATCAGGCTTTGTTTATGTCATCTGCGGCGGTCAGGCTTTGTTTATGTCCATTTTGGCGGTCAGGCTTTGTTTATGTCATCTGCGGCGGTCAGGCTTTGTTTATGTCATCTGCGGCGGTCAGGCTTTGTTTATGTCCATTGTGGCGGTCAGGCTTTGTTTATGTCATCTGCGGCGGTCAGGCTTTGTTTATGTCCATTGTGGCGGTCAGGCCTTGTTTAGGTCATTTGCGGCGGTCAAGCCTTGTTTATGTCATCTGTGGCGCTCTCAACAGATTAAGAGAACACTGAAATCCGTAGCAGTTTCGTAAATACGATCGAGACTGGATTAATGCAACAGTAAGTAAATGTAAAGATCGTCTAAAAATCAACTTCAAAAACTCCAGAAAGTACACACACACACACACACACAAAACAAAAACAAAAACAAACAACTGCAGCGCACATTTTTTTTTGCCGATAAGGAAGTCAGACCACATTTAACCCGCTCTTAATGATCTCCACTGGCTTTCTGCAGCTGGGCTAATAGGTCAAAAAATTCTTTCACAGACTTTCTCTTGTATGGATGGATTCGCACCGCAATATTGAAAGAACTGATTTCAACACATTCATATCTAATAGGGATGCGGTCCCCAATGCAGTCCCTTTTAAAAGTTCCTGGTGTGGATTAACACATGAATAAGTCCCTTGGAGAGCGTTCTTTCGAACCAGCTACACCAAAGTGGTCAAACATTCTTGCCAAATCATTGAGAAAGTGAGACAACAAAGAAATACTTAATAAACATTTGAAGACTATACTTTTATTTATTTAAGCGAGTTTTTCCAGACCGCGACAAGCAGTAGAAAACATAACATCACGTTTAATGTTAGCGTGTTTTAGCGTACATACTTTTTTGGGGATCTATTGCTGTTGTGTCAAAGGAAGAATTAAAAAATATTCCTTATTCCTATCAACGGCTTCCAATGAGACGAAATTTAAGAGCTTTCTCTGGCAAGTTTAGACTAATGTACTTGAGCTCATAACATGTAAATGTTTCCGATACATGCTTGATGCCACATAGTGTGGAGTAAAGATGATATATTGGATAGTCAATTTAAAGGACAGTCAGTTTACAAGACAGTCAGTTTATAGGACAGTCAGTTGACAGGACAGTCAGTTGACAGGACAGACAGTTGACAGGACAGTCAGTTTAAAGGACGGTCAGTTGACAGGACAGTCAGTTGACAGGACAGTCGGTTTAAAGGAAAGTCGGTTGACAGGGCAGTCAGTTAAAGGACAGTCGGTTGACAGGACAGTTAGTTGACAGGATAGTCAGTTGACACGACAGTCAGTGTAAAGGACAGTTGGTTGACAGGGCAGTCAGTTTAAAAGACAGTCGGTTGACAGGGCAGTCAGTTGACAGGACAATCAGTTAACAGGACAGTCAGTTGAAAGGATAGTCAGTTGACAGGACAGTCAGTTTAAAGGACAGTCGGTTGACAGGACAGTCAGTTGACAGGACAGTCAGTTTAAAGGACAGACAGTTTAATGGACAGTCAGTTTAAAGGAAAGTCAGTTTAAAAGACAGTCAGTTTAAAACACAGTCAGTTTAAAAGACAGTCGGTTTAAAGGACAGTCAGTTTAAAGGACATTCAGTTTAAAGGACAGTCAGATTAAAGGACAGTCAGTTTAAAGGAAAGACAGTTTAAAGGACAGTCAGTTGACAGTATAGACAGTAGAAAGAAGATAAAAATCAGAAACAGTATGAGGGGAGACAGTTCTTATTTATTAGTCAGTATAATAAGGGGAGACTGTTCATACTGGATAGTCAGGTTAAGGGGAGACAATTCAAATAAGACAAACAGAAGGGAGAGAATTCATTTTGGTAAGTCAAGGATACAGTTCATATAGGACAGTCAGCATAAGGGAAGACTACTCATATAGGACAGTAAGTATAAAAGGATACGGTTCATATAGGCCAGTAAGTATAAAGGGATATATTCATATAGGCCAGTAAGTATAAAGGGAAGACAACTCATATAGGCCAGTAAGTATAAAGGGATATAGTTCATATAGGCCAGTAAGCATAAGGGAAGACAACTCATATAGGCCAATAAGCATAAGGGAAGACAACTCATATAGGCCAGTAAGTATAAAGGGATATAGTTCATATAGGCCAGTAAGTATAAAGGGATACAGTTCATATAGGCCAGTAAGTATAAAGGGATACAGTTCATACAGGCCAGTAAGCATAATGGAAGACAACTCATATAGGCCAGTAAGTATAAAGGGATATAGTTCATATAGGCCAGTAAGCATAAGGGAAGACAACTCATATAGGACAGAAGTATAAAGGTATACAGTTCATATAGGACAGTAAGCATAAGGGTAGACAACTCATATAGGACAATAAGTATAAAGGGATACAGTTCATTTAGGCCAGTAAGCATGGAGGGATACAGTTCATATAGGACAGGCATTATTCAGGAGAAAAAGTCCATTTAGGCCAGTAAGCATGGAGGGATACAGTTCATATAGGACAGGCATTATTCAGGAGAAAAAGTTCATTTAGGCCAGTAAGCATGGAGGGATACAGTTCATATAGGACAGGCATTATTCAGGAGAAAAAGACCATTTAGGACATTTAAAATACAGGAAAGGCGTTGTTCGGAACAAATAAAATCACCACAACTCTACTAAAACTAAACACATATTCTATGGGCCTGAGATTACTCTCTTAAGGCCTTGGCTATTACTTGGGCAATCTGCTCCATCTGTTGGGCAGTGCCATACAACATTGTCTGAACGTGGGACTCCCCTGCCCCCCTAACCTCCCCGGCTATGTCAAGCACGGGACATGACGTCAACAAGTGTATGATCGTCTCAGAGGCTTGGCTGCAATGGCGGCAGTTAGGGTCCCTGTTGTGATCTAGCCTGTTAAAATACGATTTGGTTGGGCAATGCTCGGTGCGCATTTGGGTCACCAAACTTTGTTCCCTTCGTTTTAGACCCCACCACTGGTCTGATCTGTTAGACCTGGGCATGTTAGCGAACACCCCTCTGGCTGTAGCTCCATCTTCCCACTCCTGGTACCACTTTTCCCTAAAGTGGTCCTTAAGCCAAGTCTTTGCCCCAAGGTATGTGACTGGGACATCTGGTTGGGGTTGGGCTGCTCCAGCTTTTGCCAACGAGTCTGCTATCTCATTGCCTTCTACATTCACGTGGCTAGGGATCCATTGAACTGTGACCCTGCCACCAAGTCTCTCGAGTCTGCCCACGTCCTCCAAAATGAAGTCGACTAAGTGGGTGCTACGTTTCTCAGATAGCAGGACTTCGAGCGCCGATCTCGAGTCACAAAACAAGACCGTGTCGAGACCTACTAGTCCCGACCCTTGCAGTGTTAGGTGCACACTTTCCAGGGCCCTGTGAATAGCTTCAAGCTCCGCATAGTAGTTCGATGCTGTGGTCCCACAGGGTTCTGAAAGTTCCTCTTTTGGTGGCCCTCCTAATGGGTATAGGATGAGCGCACCATATCCTGCAGTTCTTTCACTCCGGCTGGCAGACCCATCCGTGAACACTTTCACTGGGGTTTCCGCAAACCCTTCGATTGTCTCAAGGGCAGCCACTTTCTGTACATCTTCAGGGCTGCGCTTCGTTACTGTCGTGTCAGTCATTGACAAATGTATTGTGGGACGTGTCATTTCCGCATGAGGCGGTTTTATTGGGACGCTAATTGTTCTGTGTCTATTTCGTGGGGGTTGAACAGTCCTATCAAGCTCTAGTACTTGATGCATGAACGAGGACCGTTTCAACTTCCCACGTCCGTCCCAATTATGCTGCATTAGGTAGCAAGGGTCCCTCGTGTCCAGCCTGCGATACCTTTCTGCAATGGTAATGATCGCCTTGTCCCGACGTATCTCAAGTGGTTCTACATTTGCAATGACCTCCACGGCAGCTGTGGGTGTAGTTCTGTACGCGCCACAAAGGAATCTCAGGGCCTGGTTCTGGATTCGGCCCAGTTTTTCCAATGCCGTTTTGCTGGCAAAGGCTTGGACCGGCATGCTATAGTCCATCACCGACCTCACACTTCCCAGATATAGAGCTCTGAGAGTGCTTGCTCCAGCGCCCCAGTTTGTGCAGGCTAACTTTTTCACCAGGTTGACCTTGGCGGTTGCCTGGCAGCACAGGTCTTGTACAAAGTTATGCATTTGTACTTTCTGATCCAGTTGGACTCCCAGGTAAACCGGTTGTTTGTCCCATTTGAGCGCTACATCGTTCATTTTGAGCACTATCTCCTGTTTAAGAACGGTTCGGCCAATTGTGAAGAGTGAATAGACCGTCTTCTCGGTGTTTACTTCCATATGCCACCTCTGCATGTACTTACTGATAGCGAAAAGGTCGTGCTGTAGTAGCTGTTGCAGTCGGTGGATATCCTTACCGGTACTCCAGATTACCAAATCGTCTGCATACATGGCAGCGCTGGTTTGCAACATACCAGGTAGGTCGTTGATGTAAGCCAAGAACAGTGTGCAGCTGAGCGCTGACCCTTGGGGCAGGCCCTGCTGCAGCGTTCTCCTACTTGAGGTTTCACTGCCATAAGTTGTTGCGATCGTCCGGTTTGTATGAAAACCTGTACATGTTTGCAGTTACGCCTAGGGCTTGTAGTTTCAACAACAGATCGGACCTCCAGACCTTATCATAGGCCTGTCGGAGGTCGAAAAATACTGCCACAGTATGCATTTGTTTCTGGAGCCCATCTGTTATGGACTGGAGAAGACGGAGCACTTGGTCGACCGGCTGCTTTCCCTTCCGGAAGCCCGCCTGGTTGATGTTCAGACTATTCGTACTCTCCAAGTACCAATAGAGTCTGGCATTAACCATTCTTTCAGCTACCTTCCCTAAACACGATGTTAGGGAGATCGGACGGTAGCTGTTCAGGAGATCACGATGTTTCCCCTCTTTGGGAATTGGGACGATGTTTGCGCTCAACCAAGCTCCAGGCAGGGCACCCGTGGCCCACGTCTTGTTTATGATGTTCAATAGCGAGGACATTGCTATCGTGCCAAGGTTTTTAATCATCTCGTTATTGACTTTGTCTTGACCTGGTGCCTTGGCGGTTTTGCACTTACTGATTGCTGTTTGCAATTCGGTCATAGTGAAAGGAGCGGTGAAGACTTCAGCATGCGGTCCCCACTTNGAACTAACCCATTCTTCCTTTTTTGCCTTGAGAGTTTCTTCCCGGACTTCGGCAGTCAGTCTGTTATATGTGGCACGAGCAGCCACAGTTTTGAGTCTGGCCGCCTTTTTCCGGGCTTTCTTCCGTTCACGGACAAGTTCCGCCAGCTTTTTGTTCCAGAAAGGTTGGAACTTTCGATTCCTACACGTTCTCGGGATGGTCTTCCTTGCCATCGACAAAATCACACCTACAAAGTCCTTGTAAGCGTTCTCGATTGACTTGGGGCTCTCTGAGCTCTCTGGTGAGCCCGCGAGCGTTCGTTCGATCCCTTCCCTGAATCTACTCCAGTCGGCTTTGCCGAACAGCCAGTGTCTCCTGGCAAAGCGTGCCTTCACCATTTCTATATTTATTTGAATGAGTATTGGTCTATGGTTGCTACCAACCTCTGGCAACACTTTCCACTCCGTTTTTGCCTCCAGTTCCGCAGAGACTAGGGTCAAATCTGGTCGTGATAGAGCACTGTTGCCTGTATGTAATAGTGTGGGCACACTATTTTTGTCCTGTAGTATAATAAAGTTGGTATTGAGCTCCAACTCCTCTAAGTAACGCCCAGATGCGTTTTTATCGGGGTATCCCAATGCTTCTGTATGAGCATTGAAATCCCCTGCAATAATGTGATTTTTAAACATCGTTGTGCTGTGTGTTGGGAGGCACAACGTGTTCCTTGGGGTATTGTATATATTCGATATGGTAAATGTTTTACCAGTTTTAGTAATGCGGAGTGTCAGGGTACCTGTACCTGCAAGTACTTTGCTCTCTACAATCTCAGCTATGAGGTTGTTCTTCACCAAAGTGACCAGATCTCTGCAGTTCTTGCATGTACAGCGATATACTGAAAAACCCGTTACGTGCAATGGGTTCTTTTTCAGTAGAGTTTCTTGCAAAAGAGCAACGTCCACCATCTGGTCGTGGAGCAACTTGGTTATTTCTACAATTTTGCCCCTGACACCACAGCAGTTTAATTGCAGAATAGTGATGTTTTTGGGGAGCTGAACCTTGGCAGCTAGCCTCTGAGGGCTTACAGTAGCATATATGCCTTGTGTCGTCGTGATCCCCGTCACCGACACACAGGGGAGGGGAGGGTTCGAAGTCCTCCCGCTTAGACAGTAATCAAGTAATTCAGCCATAATAATGAATGAACTGGGCGCTTTGTATTACCTTTTCCCAGTGTGTGTGTGTTTCCACACACCCACCTTTGCCCTGGGAACTAGACATTTGAGTCGACTCCTTTTCACGACGCCACTCATACATGGTTTAGTGTGTCCGTTGCGTTAAGCAAGGAATCCTTACAGACATTTTTCGCGTACTGCGCCAGGGTTGTTAGTTTCGGGTGCAGCCGGTTCCACACCTTACTCATAGTTCGGACCACGTAGAGGTCAACCCTTTCCGAACCCCACAACTCTACTAAATTTGACGAAAGTGAAAATCAAACTAGACGCGACATTGGTGGTAACGTTAATTGCTATCACAGTGAAGTATAAAAAATGTCCATCCACAAAAAGATGGTGTGTGAATGAACCGTACCAATCAACCTCCGTTCGTTGGGCAAAGATTGCCCCTTTTTAACACCAATTAGTTTTCTGTTTAATCGTGTATACATTTTCCATGATTTTCAGAAGAACAAAAATGTTTTTTTGTTTTTGTTTTGTTTTTTAAAAATAAAGCTGTCTATATTTAATCCCTAACTATGATGCATAATAATCGCATAGGTGAGTGCTGTACATTTATCATTGAGTGAATAATTCAAACATATAATTGTATCGGCTGTTACGTACAAATATCGATTGCACTTGTTCTGGATCAATTTAGCGACAGCGACTATGGCAGAGGGCCAAAATACAATGGAGTTCGCATCACTACATCACAAAACAAAAGGTTGAGTACGAATGAAGTGGTTTAAAAATAATTGTATCTGTCTCACCTTACGTGTAGCAATGTATTAGTGTGCCAATCCAGATGTTTTGTATTTTTAAATCGGGAAATAAGATTTTAAGTCTTGGAGATTTACATGTCCAGAGGCAAATCAAGCGAAGGAACCGAGTTTAATTACATTGGGATTGAAAGGATAACTACGCGTAATAAAGACATTAATGTTTATTATTGGTAAATATATTTTAAAAACAAATTAAGTATGGAAAAACAATGGTTAAAAATATTTAACTATTTTTTTCCGTACTTAATTTTTTCTTTTCGGGTTTAACGGTGCGGCCTTAATGAATATGGTTGCCATTTAATTCTTCATGAACATTGAGCTTGGGATGTTTTTGTTACTGCAAAGTTATTAGGTGTAATCCTCGACAACATCCAAGGTGTTTTCTTATATGGAGAATCCTGGTTAGCAGTCTGTGCCTTTTCTCAACATGTAGTTTTAGGCTTATTGTTAGCCCGAATTCCCTGCATTCCGAGAATTTATTGACCAGTTATTGGAGTCACATCTCTGTATGGGAGGTAAGAAATGCGTCATCCACGAAGAGCAACTCTCTCATTAATACAGCTTCCACTTTGTTTATTGCACGGATCGGGGTGATGCTATATTGGCTTCCCTCCGCCCTGATTTGAATGTTCACACCCTCGGAGCAGTCCTCGAAAGCATGTCGGAGAAGCACCAATAAAAAGATACAAAAGAATGTTGGTGCCAGTACGCAACCCTGTTTGACTCCGCTAAAAACTAAGAAGGGTTCAGAGGTGGCACCATCGAAGAACACTGTGCTGTGAATTTTGGTGTGAAAACACGCGATGATTTTGAGAAGCCGCGGCGGTATCGTACTTTTCCAGTTTTCCGCAGAAACACTTGCAGCTGACCAGGTCAAATGCCTTTGTTAAGTATATGAAGGAAATTAGGAGGGCTTTCTGTTGCTCCCGAAATTTCTCTGACGGAGTGAAACAATCATGTCCATGGTTGACAAGCCATCCCGAAATCTGCATTGAGATTCTGAGTAGACGTTTTGTGCCAGAATTTGCAGCCGTGCCAGTAAAACTCTGGCAAAGCCCTTTCCCAAAAATAGCTAGTAGGGATATTCCTCGGTAGTTGTTTTAACAGCGAAAGACGATTTCTGGAAAAAAATAATAATCTACATTCAAAATAAAATTAGTTAATTTACTTATATAAACTTTTGTCCCGCCTAAAAAAAAACTTAAGGTCACTCTTAATTATCAGGAAAAAAGTGTCATTCGTTTAGGAAAAATATCTTCATCATTACTTTTAGATAATTGTTGATAAATAAAGTAAAAAAGTCATAACTTTAATGTACGGGGAACATTTTTATCACATAAAAAAGGTGCGGCCTTTGTGATGTCTAAACTAGATTTTAAAGATACTGAAACTGCAGCCAGCCATCGTCATTTCAGTGTATAATGGGTTCAATTTAATGATGTATCAAATACTCGTTATAACGATAGCACGTCTCTGATTTAGTGCTATAGGTGCAATAAGATATTTGCTCAAATAAAACATTTTTATTGAAATTCCACAAGGGTTTTCTAGCCAGCTCTTTTAGGAAACTTTAAAGAGTAACTAATCTTTTTTCTAACATTTCTGACAGCGGATGTTTGATATTTTTTAATTATTTATAATAATTATTAAAAAAGATTAAATGAAATTTTTGAGTAATATAATGATCAAAGTAATTAACATATATATTAGAAATTAGATGTCTTTTTTCAATGTTTCAGTAGGTACGCAGTTAAGAGACAGTACCGAGATAAAATCTAAAGCGAAACAATATATAATGATATATGGCCTATGTAATTCAACAGTGAACACAGATGAAACTTAAAGCAGAACAATAAAAAAAATACAGATTCTGGGCTTATAGCTTCACAGAGTATCGATATTAAACCTCATACACAACAACAAATAATAATCTCCAGTCCATGGTCTTTGGCATTTGCATTTTTTTCACTTGACATTTTTATTTATTTTTTTGTAAATCAGGAAATTTCTTAGAAATGTTGATATGGTTTAATGAAACAATGGGGTTTGAGGCGTGTGTGTGGGCGTGTGTGGTGGAGGGGGTCCAAACATATTACGGTAGATACGCGTTCTATAGCCCGTTCATTCATAAGCCCACCCCCTTTATTTGGTAGAAAATAGTTTACAAAGTATGTACCACACTCGTTCGCCGAACCCCAAGTATTACCTTTTTTTTTTCTTTTGTAAACAGTGAAATTGCGTACATTCAAATTCGTTGATGAAAGCATAATTGGTAAAACTATTTATTAAATCATTCACACACACAAAAAATAAATACATAAATAAATAAAATGAATAAATAAGTTAAGTGTAGATAATTAATAATATTTTATCACTTCTGGTAGAGCAGTCGAATCTTGTAGAATGTAGACTATAATATTGGTGATCTACAATAAAAACATCGATATTCGTTGTACACAAGAAGCCACCTATGGTCCGCTTGTGAGTCGACCCATCAACATTTTCCCCTAGATTTTATCCAAAAAAATTCGGTGTTAGAACGAGTATATACAGTAGTATTTTACACGGGCGGATTAAGACTGCACGGGGTCCCGGGCTGCAATCAAACGGGGGCCATAGCCCTATCCAGCCAGCGTCCCTTAAAATAAAATGATTGTTAACAGCTAATATAGGACTGTAACTAAATATTAATAATGAAAAAAAAAAATAAACGAACACGAAGAAATAACTTTTTGAAGTGTTTGTGAAATATTAAAATTGAGTGTGAAAAGAAATTTTTTATCTTCCACTGATGGGAATCGAACCCCACTCCGGTTGCATCACGCGCCTGTACTCTCTCCACACGGCCAGCGGAGCATGACTAAAAAGAGAAATTTTTAAAATATAAACTATACTTCACACTGTGTACTCTAAGTGAGCCAATTAAATCACTTTTTATCGATTATTAACTCTATCAGTAGTATCCGGTCTGATTCGCGATCAGTTGTATAGTTAATATTTGTAAATTTTTTATTTTTTTATATTTTCAAGGGTTCGTGCAAACATTTGTACACTTTTATTATAAATATAAAAAGTTTGGGGGCCCCTAAACCGTCGGGGGCCCCTGGCTTTAGCCCGCTCAGCCCCCCCCCTTAATCCGCCATAGAGTTTTTTTGTGTTAATTGGCTGCAAGAAACGAAACTGATCCTGAGCGTTTTATCGCTGGCTTCTCATGGCAGAATGATCTGTTGTCTTTGATGACCACATTTTTTCAACACAGATGTTTACGTGTAAAATAAACAATTCATTTAGAACTTATTTTCCTCATTTAAAAAAAAACAACCACTGAACAACCCACCTTGCAAGCAAAAAAGACAATATATCTATATAATTCTCCTCATGGTTCAACCATGCCGGACACTAAGCAAGCTGTCTAGGTAGTACAGAGGGTGTAGGGTCATCGAGACCAACTATGGATTCAATTGAGGTCAATTACTTTCTTCTTTCAGAACAACAGAATAGCATATATTTCGTAGTTGTTACATTCACCTAACACGTGGAAGGTCGAAGGTTCAAGCCCCAGCTAAGACATTACTTTTTTTAATTTTTACAAATGTTTGTGTTTTTGCCCGTTCATTTCCAACTTTCTTTTCGAACATGACTTCGCAAACCGGCTGCTCATTCGATTTGTTCTGATTTCTTCTTTGTGTAGTTTTTTTCTATCCCCCCCTTTAATTTCTTTGCACTATTTATGAGCAAGTCTGCGGCGTATGCTACACCGCGGGCCGCATCTGGTAAATTATAACAATGGCAGTTAATTTTGAACGAAGACTTCAGCGTCAGGATTATAGAAAGGTGCAATAATGTAGTGGTGTATGAATAACAAATAAAAAAGCAGCAGCCAACAAAAAAAAATCTAGTTTATTTTACCAGTATATGGGATTATCGTTTTTTACCGGGCGTAAAATGGAAAGTGATGAAGTCATAATGGATGCATATTCTAATACTAGAGTTAACGTTTGCCTGGTGTGAACAGATTAGTGCGACCAAAGAACGCACTTAAGATAGAAGAGCATGAATCTTCATTGCTGAGATATCTCTGTAGCGAGCGGGGTAATTACTCGGATGATTACATGAGGAAAACAGGGTGCAGATGGGATGGAATTGGAATTAAATAAATAGTGTTTTCTCAAGTGCAGTTATTTCCATGTAATTGTTAACACGTTTTAAGAGAAGATATGATAATATGTCTAAAAAAATAAATGACGTCTTTAAAGTTGTGTATAACGTTTATAAAACCTCTGGAGTGATAAACAGAACCTATTAGATAGAGAGCTACATATATCTTTTTTTTTTAATCCGTTATTATAATTAACCCAAATCATTTGATCTCTTGTCCTGGTAAGGACGACAAAATTGAGGCTACGGCTGATGGCACTAACCATTTCCCCGACATCATTAATTAGTAACGTTGACCTTGCGACAATGGCCTCGGCTAGAACAAGAAGACAACTACCGCCAACATTCTTATCTGGTCAAGATTAGTTTCTTATTATTTGATCCATACAAGCAAATCTAAATTATCTAAATTAAGAGCAAAAGAAGGCATTTATATACTTATATAATAATATATATAAATATATATTTGCCTGTAAGAAAAAAAGGGTTGTTCTTGTTTAATAGTTTGAATTTCCCTATTTTCAGGCTGGCTATTCGGGGCGTTCATGTGCAAAGCGGTGCCTTACCTGCAGGGCGTCTCAGTGTGCGCGTCAGTGAACACGCTGGTCGTCATAGCTGTTGACAGGTAATAATCAATGTGTTCGGAGTCATGAATGACATGATGTAGTTTTATTTTTTAATATGGATAACCATTTTTAACATTTCGATCTTGTCCATTTAGGATGAGTTGAATGCTTCTGACTCACCCATGCACGTCAATGTCTGAGACTGACTGGTGATGGTGTGTGTGTGTGTATGTGGGGGGTAATTATTTCTGTGATGACAGCAAAATAACAGAATATTTACGTATGATAGAAAAGTGGGATATCTACGAAGAAATCGATATTATTTTATTAGAGATACTAGACTGAAAGTAAGGACTTGAACACTTTACGTTGATGTGAAAATACCACAATAAAGTTCATTAAAACAATGTGTTAGGTGAGCTGGCTGAAATAAACCTTTTTAATTGTTTACACCCATAACATATCTTATGTTTCTACTTGTGACAGTGATCTATGCCCTGCAGTACGGGATGACCATTTAATTATATAACGCTCTACAATACAGTCACTTGTTGAAGTAGTCTTTTTTTGTATAATCGATGTTGGTGCCTTGCATTA
This sequence comes from Radix auricularia, assembly GCA_002072015.1. Lineage (NCBI taxonomy): Eukaryota > Metazoa > Mollusca > Gastropoda > Lymnaeidae > Radix > Radix auricularia. The sequence goes on along the minus strand of MUZC01004625.1, from coordinate 293,295 downwards.
TGTATTAATCTTCTCTGTAATGGTCGAGGGCATGGGTTGGAGTTGGAAAAGTGGAGTGTGTCAAAATGTCCTAAATAGGAAACAGATTGCAGCATCTTTTTTGCTTCCTCATACGCGTTTTCTACTCCCAGCGGAAAATAGGTCGTTAACTTTATTTTCGGTCTTCCGGTCCCTTTCAGTCTATTTATTCTCTTACTATTTCCATCTCCTTGTGATCCTTACTCTATCCTCGTTGATCTGTTCCATCTTCAGTGTTTGCACGGGTCTTTCCAGTGCTTGGCACCTGTTGGATTCCACCCCAGCGCCTCTCTTGTATTATTTGGTATCGTTTTTTTTTTCAAGGGAAATTCAATCCCCTCCTAGTTTTATTTTTTTTTAATTTTAAAAGAAATTTCTTATAATGTTCACTTTATTATTATAACGTCCAATAAATGGATGTAATGGATTATTACAGAGAAATTATGGCATACAGAGAAGTTAGGGCATGCAGAGAAGTTAAGGCATACAGAGAAGTTGGGGCATACAGAGAAGTTAGGGTATACAGAGAAGTTAGGGCATTCAGAGAAGTTAGGGCGTACAGAGACGTTAATGCATACAGAGAAGTTGGGGCATACAGAGAAGTTAGGGCATACAGAGAAGTTAGGGCATACAGAGAAGTTAAGAATTTTCTAAAAAATTTAAAGTGTGTCAAATTTATTTTCCATTTTGTAGTTTTGGTTTAACAACTACAACCTTTACATCAAGACACATACAAATATGAGGATAAAAGCATTATCAGTATGCATTAACGTTATTTTTAAATTCGGAAAACGACTCCGTAAAAGTTTCTCATATATAACTAGGCAGGGGCGGATTAAGACTGCACGGGGCCCCGGGCTGCAATCAAACGGGGGCCCTATCCAGCCAGCATTCTTAAAATAAAATGATTGTTAACAGCTAATATAAGATTGTAACTAAATTTTAATAATGAAAAAAAAAAACGAACACGAAGAATTAACTGTTTGATGTGTTCGCGGTAGTTATAATTGAGTGTGAAAAGAAAATAATATTTGCTCGAGCTGGGAATGGAACCCGACACCGGTAGCACCCCAAGCATGTACTATGCCCACTCGGCCAGCGGAACTTCTAGAAAATTGGAAATTTTAAAAATATAAACTATATTTTATATCATGCGAAGTGAATCAATTAAAGTTTTTCGATTATTAGGTACTGTCAATACTATCATGTCTGAACGCGATAAGTTGTATAGATAGTATTTATTAATTTATTATATTTACAAGGGTTCGTGCAAACTTTTGTACACTTTAATTATAAAATATAAAAATTTTGGGGGCCCCTAAACCGTCGGGGGCCCGTGGCTTTAGCCCGTTCAGCCCCCCCCCCTTAATCCGCCATAGTAACTAGGAGTCTATTCGAAACTGACATTAGACGCTATTTTTAGCAAACTGGATGAATACAAATATGTATTCACTTTTTACTAATTGGGTTACTTATATTATAATATTGAAGAGTGTTTTGTGTAAAATTAAGATGATAAAATATTTGGAAAATTAATTCGATTGAAATATTACTCTTTAAAAAAAACAAAAAAACTTTTAATGAAAAGATTTATTTTAGAAATGAACAATGAGGATGATAAACAGTTCCCACTTTATTTACCAATGCTTGTATGAAGGAAATATTTTTTTAAAATATTTCTTTTATTCCTACACACACACAATCACTAGCAATTCTTTATTTTTTCTTCCTTTTTAGGTACGTCGCTATTTGTCACGTGATGCGACAACGGAACACCAAACGCATGGCACGTTTAATCCTCCTAGTCATCTGGATCCTCTCTCTCTTGCTCCTAACTCCGTGGGCTCTCTTCTACGAACACGGCTATTTCCCATCTGGCAATGATACGTTCGCCGTTTGCCAAGAAAAATTCCCAACAGAGACACTGAAGAAGGGCTACTTCCTGGGTGTTATTTTCCTCATGTGCTACACTCTTCCCTTAACGCTGATCGCCGCCTGTTACTTCAAAATTGGGTACCGCGTCTGGCACCGAGACGCGCCGGGCATTACTTCTAGTAAAGGTGTCATCGAGAAATCAAAGGTCAGGGTCGTGAAGATGCTCGCGGTAGTCGTGCTCCTGTTCATGATCTCTTGGATGCCACTCTACATCATTCGCCTGAAGCTCGATTTTTTCCCTCCCGACCAGAATACTTTGGACATCATTCACAAGCTCATCATACCTTTCGCACAATGGCTCGGCACGTCCAACAGCTGCATGAATCCTCTGGTCTACTGCTTGTTCAGCCAGAAGATCAGACGGCGCATCCGGGCAATGCTCTGCTGCTCGAAACCGGAAACGAGAAGTCTCTACTCGACCAGGTCGATGTACAACAGTGCCTTACAACACAGCACCAGCACGAGAGAGTCGTCATTGCGGATAGACAGCTGCACCAACGGGCACACCGGTGCTGGGCATTACCACCATTACAGGCCTACGCGCCAGGACAGCGAGCTCATACGGATGCACCGGAGCCATATACGATCAACCCATGTGTAAGACGTCATCAAACGCTATGTAATTACTGTCTCAAAGCGATTAATGGATCCGCACGTATTCTACGTTCAAGGATACAGGTGCTTAATTATCAAAGTCGACACCTTAAATTTTTTTTGTTTTTTCAAGAAAGGTTGCTTTTTAAAACGAGCTTTAATTTTGTTAATTGCAAGACGAGTTAAGGAGTATGGCTTAGAATGCAGGCCATTAGGACTTAACGTGACTGCCCTGTTTTACCCAGAGACGGGAATAAAACCAGATGTAGACGTCAGAAAACTTCACGTGCCAAATACAAAAACATCGGATTGGTCTTGAAAACTCGAAACTTTTACAAAGAATTATTGAGTGAGAAATAACGCAGTTGGAATGTATGGGAACATTCCACTACATACATTCCTGGTGTTGAGAACGCAAGTACTGTGAATGTAATGGATTTGGGACAATAGATCGACTACTTTTAGTTTAAATCGTTGATTTGTTACTTTGAATTTGTTATTTGATATAAGTTTGAGTTTTCATTGAAAAAAAAATTTGCTTACCTTGAGAATGTCAATGAAATTTAGAGCCAGAATCTCCAACTGATCATTGATGAGGTATATAACGAGAAAACAATCGACAAGAGACCACTGAGAACTCATACACGGAGCATTTGCTCAACATTTAATGATAAAAGTAATTTGTTATATGTGACTTGAAAACATTTTTTAAAAACAATAATTGAAGAGGAGGTACGATTCTATGGTGGCGAAGAGAGATTTGGAGAAGTGGGTTGCTTTCCACAAAACATCGCCATATTTAAATACGGTACTTGAAAAGCATGTAAACATACGTTGAATGAATCATGTGAGGTCAAGTCAATTTTTTAATAAATATTTAGAAACTTATTCAAAAAAAAAATTCAAACTCATTATATGGGAAAGTTTGGTTATTTAAATAATATAAATGATAAGAATATTTTGGTGTAAAATGTGAGTCTCGGGAATCGTTGGTGGTATATTGTAAATAGCTTAATTTTTTAATTGTTTATCATTAATATGGCTGTTTGAGAAGTTAGAACAAATCTCCACAGTATGCACAGAAAAGTAATCCATAACAAAACTACTAAACTTGAACCATAATCTCTGTAATACACTCCTAGCTGTAATTGTCGAAGACTGACATGCATAGCTTGTACTGGTGTTGCGCTGTATGGAACAATGGAGAAGAAATCTTGACGATACGTCCTACAATTTCAGATATTACACTGAAACGATTGGGATAACAAACAGTGTAGATATACTATCAAACAAAGGTCTAGACCACAAAGAGTGGTCATTTTCTCAAACTGAAGTCTGGTCCAGTGAGTGTGGCCATGTTCTCAAACTGAAGTCTGGTCCAGTAAGTGTGGTCATGTTCTCAAACTGAAAACTGGTCCAGTGAGAGTGGTCATTTTCTCAAACTGAAGTCTGGTCCAGTGAGTGTGGTCATTTTCATAAACAGAAGTCTGGTCCAGTGAGTGTGGTCATGTTCTCAAACTGAAGTCTGGTCCAGTGAGTGTGGTCATTTTCTCAAACTGAAGTCTGGTCCAGTGAGTGTGGTCATTTTCTCAAACTGAAGTCTGGTCCAGTAAGTTTGGTCATGTTCTCAAACTGAAGTCTGGTCCAGTAAGTGTGGCCATGTTCTCAAACTGAAGTCTGGTCCAGTAAGTGTGGCCATGTTCTCAAAGTGAAGTCTGGTCCAGTGAGTGTGGCCATGTTCTCAAACTGAAGTCTGGTCCAGTAAGTGTTGTCATGTTCTCAAACTAAAGTCTGGTCTACTAAGTGTGGCCATGTTCTCAAACTGAAGTCTGGTCCAGTAAGTGTGGTCATGTTCTCAAACTGAAGTCTGGTCCAGTAAGTGGTGTCATGTTCTCAAACTAAAGTCTGGTCTACTAAGTGTGGCCATGTTCTCAAACTGAAGTCTGGTCCAGTGAGTGTGGCCATGTTCTCAAACTGAAGTCTGGTCCAGTGAGTGTGGCCACTTTCTCAAACTGAAGTCTGGTCCAGTGAGTGTGGCCATGTTCTTAAAATGAAGTCTAGTCCAGTAAGTGTGGTCATGTTCTCAAGAAAAAAGTCTTGTCGAGTGTGATCAGACTTTCAAGACATAATAAAGTATTATACAATAAATATTGCCTAATTCTATTTATTCATGACTTAAACGTTGTGAAGAGATTTTACCTATAGCTACGTAAACAACTACTGATTCTAAGGTTGTCGCATGACATTTCAAATTAACTGAAACTTCTATTCAAAAATGATTCGCTTATAATTGACCCCCTATCACAAATTTTGTCAATGTGACATTCACAAAGTAATCGTAACTAATACGTGTATCACGCTTATCTACCCATTGTGTCCCTTTAGAACCTGATTAGCACATCATGAACTACTAAAAAAAACTCAATGTTGTGTTTTTCATCATGCAAATCAATTTAGGGTCTAATGACAAACTCAATTTTAAAAAATTTGATTAATTTATTGTTAACTTCGTTTCGCTCAAAGAAAAGAATTCAAAAGACCTTTAATAAAGTATATGATCAATAACATGTCGTTATTCAAGTTGTCCCTTATGTCATACATCTTAAACGTGTTTTATATTACTTTAATAATTAATCAATAATCTTGAAATTAAAATAAATTTCTGAAGAAAATAATGTTTTAGTTTCATTGAAGGACACAGTTTTATTATGATTGGCTGCTCACCGAAAACTATTCCCCTACTGTCTAAATATGTACTGATTTATTCATATTGCATTTACTGTGTTTTGTCTTTCAAGCTCCACTTCATCCAATGGTTTAAGTCGTATATAGGAATAATACCTAATTCATTATTGTGAAGAAACATGTAAACCAATAAATAAATGAATACTTAATTTTTTTTTTAACTGATGATATAAAAAAAAGCTAATAAGTCGTGAACATTACAAACGTTACTGTCACTTATGAGTCATCAACAATGACGCAAAATAATAGGCGCTTCATAAATTAATGTTGCTGTCTTTCAATTAAAGTAGTCTTTTATTTCCTTGTCATTAAGAAATATACATTCTCATATACATACATGTATAATTAATCTTATTTTCATGTCTTTTTCCATATTTATCATTTATTTGATGACGTCGTTCTATTCAATAAGTGGACAAAAATAATTGGGTGCATTTTTTTATTATGTATCTTTATGTCCTTTATAAGGACGGACGTTTTAACAAAGGGTTAAAGATTTAATCTAGCTTATTGCCCTAGCCTCGACAATTTTTTCTTGCTAGATATAATTTGAAAGGCGAATTAGATGGTTAGCGTTGTGAAAAAAGCTTGTAGTTCATTTTAAGACAATACGTTTTTACTTAATTTTATTTTGGTTTATTTTCAATGTGGGGTTTGGTAAGAGGTTATGCATTGATTTTGTGATGTAAGTAGCTACAACCCGTTGAAAATAAAACAATGGCTGACGCAGTTCTTGCTACAAATTGATAACATATCTTTGTTGGGAAATGTTAATTTATTCTCTTAAAATAAATTTATTAGATAAATTGTATACCTTTGCTGCAATTTAAAGGAGGGAAAAAAAAAAAGAAATTTCATGAAAGACTTTGACATATCTTTGTGTAGCGAGGTAAGTTTCCAACACCCGTCAGGAATAAACACTATTTCTCTCACATAAATTAATTAGAAGATGTAGTTTATTTTTTAAAAATCGTTTAAGGCAAGTTAATGCAATAATAACATTTATAGTTGCTGTTTTTAAACTAAACCAAAGGGCAAAGCTGGCAAAGATTATTTTCTTAGAAATCGCAAATTAATTGATGTGACCGAGTAATTTCTTTTATTTATAATTTCGTAGTTAGAATTTTTTGTGAAGGAATAAAGCCTTTATGAAAAATACAAATACCATTTATAATACTAATCCTTTGTTAATTTCTTTTTGTATGCTGTTAATTACTTTTGCCATTAAAAATTAGTGATAGGCAATTAAGACATTTACTGAAAAGATCGGTTTACTTCTAATAAAGGAATCGTGGACCTAGTGAACCAGGCAACTTATCTGTAAAATATTTCCTGGAATTTTCAACAAAGTTGTGTGAGTTTTGGGAACAATTACACAATGAGTTTTTCAAGAATTGATTTTTAAAATATATGAATAATGTGGCAAAAATCACGGAAATGCTGATTGCTTTTGCCCACCCTACCATAAAAACATATGAAATTCCACGCAATCATCGACTAATCATGTTCTGTTATAATAGTCACACAGTTATTACTGCTACGACTTGAACAGTCTCCTAGCCCAGAGTTGTCCGAGATTGCAAGGCGACATATTAAAAAGGAAGTGTTCAATGTCATCTGACTTGCTGGCAAGCTGACGTGCGTACAAATTATGATATTGTTCAAGAAACATTTGTAAATAATCCTTACAAGCGTTTATAGTTTGGAGCTTGTTGTTTAGCATGTTCCCGTTTCTCAGTTTACTCGTTATTTTAGAGATATGTAAATGGAATGGCTGCGTTTTGATGTACATACATATTTATGATAAAAAAAATATAATAAAACATATAATAATAATGGAATATAATGAAACGTTAGAGAAGAGAAAACAATTGATTTAGCAAGGGTGCCATGAACTGACTTGACTAATCAGAAAACTGAAGTAACATATGCCAGAGAACAAACGAGTGAAAAGTAGTTTTTGGTTTAACATTAAAGTAGGTCAACTCTTTGCTTTTCCAGCCACCCCCATCCCTAACTGTAAAAATTCCATGAGCACTTGATGTTGCGCCTTCTCGTCTATGAGGGGTATCCACTGATCGTCGTCGGCGTCTGCGATTCCTCCAACGGCATATGCCACCACCTACGAGAGACCTCCAGTCATCTCTATTTGGGTCAGCTTCTCCAGGATCTTCCATTCATGGCCAATTCTCTTAATGTCTGCCTGCAATTCTCGGTGCAAAGTTTTTCTTGGATTGCCTCTTTTCCGCTTTTACTGTGGGGTTCCATTTCAGGGCTTGCCTTGTTGCATTTACTAGAAGCATATTTTCTTAGTGTATGACCAATCCACATCCAACGATTTTGAAGAATCTCGTCTTCAATGGGTTTCTGTTTTGTCCGCTGCAACAGTTCCCGGTTGCTGATTTGTTCGGCCAGTAAATTCTGAGAATACTTCTTAGACAATTGTTGATGAAAGACTGGTGAGTTTTATGGCGTTGTTCTACATGTCTCGTCTACATATAGCAGCACAAGTTTCCCCATAGCTCTATAAATCCTTACTTTTAACTTGCTGCCTAAATTGTTGAAGGCCCAAACAATTCTTGAGTTGCTTGAAGGCTGCTCTTGCTTTTCCAATCCTTATCTTGATGTCCGCATCTGTACCACCTTGTTTACCTACCACGCTGCCAACACAAAGAAAACCGTTCACCTCATCAAAGGTTTCTCCTTTAAGCATGATGGGTGATGTCCTGGTGCAAATAGTGAAAGCCAAAATTAGCACTTAGATCGATGTAAATCTAAAAGGAAGAATAAAACGTTCAAATAAATCCAAGTTCATCTTTCGGAAAAGTTTTTTTTTTCCCTAAGTACTTGCTCCCACACCAACTGTTGTAAACAGTATGAAGGATTGGATTTAAAACGGTTTGTGTATAAACACGAGTTTATTTATTTATTTTTTCTCGTAATTCCAGGGATTTTGGGGATTTTTGGTTTATAATTTTATTTAGAAAAGTAGGATAAATCAGGCTCAATCGGTTGTCTTGTATTTTTACTTCGCTGTTTAGGAAAAAACAACAGCAGTAAGTCGTCATTGCAAAGTTTTGTAGCTGACGTGTTAAAAATGGAATGTAAACATATTCAACTATTTTTAATATCAACAAAATATTGACATTATAATGATGCATTATTTGAAATCTGAACTATAAGAACGCAATGTCATGTAGTCTACTTCTTGGAATTTTATTTCTGTATGATTTTTGTTTACACCATCATATACTTATATTTATTAACAATAACCAAAAAAAGACCCGAATAACAATTTAAATTTGATTGTTATCCTCTGCTGAATTTTTGATAATGTAATATATTTATTTTGTTAAACTTTCTCTTACCTAAATGGCTGCTGTTAGGGTCAAGGCCAATGAACGACATGTTTAAAGCGCCACCGAAATACCTGCAAGGAGATTCAGATACTATTTCACAACGTTTTTGTTTCATACAAAGTGGTCGAAATTCGTTCCAAAATTTTAAAAAAATATATATTTTAACAAAATTTTTTTAAAACGTGTAATGCACGCATCCATTAATATCTCATTACTTCAACACAAGTCTTTGGATCAGCCAAGGATTTAGCATTATCTCTGATACCACAAGAATCATGTTGTTTCATACAACAAACAATCTGCTGTTTAGTCTTGAATTGGCTATTGACAACCAATGTTTAAATTAGCCATTGACCATATTTCAGCTGCTTAATGCATTTTAATATATTTATAGTGTAATGTGCTATTTTTATGTACATGCAAATGAAAAAAAACAACAACAACAAAATAAAGCATTTGGAAAAAAAATTTTTTCATCATTTACCTTTCCGTAACGTGTTTTTTTAAAATTTCTAGTTAAAGTAATAAATATATTCATTCAGGTTGAATGAGAGGATGTCGTCGTCTAATCAGTAAGAAGTTTTTTGCTCTATATTTTGATGTTCAGCTATTTCAGATATCTAACGAAATAATTGCACATTTTTAAAAAATCCCTTCTTTTGTAAACAGTTATTTTTATGAATAACATTCCTTGGTACTAATATCAAAAAAAATAATCTAAAAGTTAACTTATATCTGAAGCACGTTACGATCTGCTGTTTACATCAGCAAGCGCAAAATATTTCAAATAATATTGACACGTCACACATACAATTCTTCATAATGACCTTATTTCTATAGCCACCTCAATGCCCCTGACACACACGATTCCCTTTTCTTTCAATGGACAAATAACAACCTAACATATTTAGCTTGTATTATTTCTTAATCGTTAAGGTCAATCAGCATCCTTCCATCTGAGGAGACGATGGTGCATCACCATTGGGTTGGGTTACATTTCCTCGAGTTGCTGTGTAGTCCTATCATTGAGTGACAGTCTTTTGCACACGAGTTCTGTGCTTCCCAAAGCTTTACGCTTTGTCCTAGCTCTTCTGTCTGTAGCCTCCTCCATCTTTGGCTCCTCGGCTACTACGACGCGCTCTTTGACAACTGCTCACCACGTCAAACGGCTGCTTTCATATCTCTCTGGCAGACATGTTTAAATCGAAGACATGGGTGACTTGCCTTCCCCTTTCTTTCCCAATGCCAAATCTCCGTATTGAACGTAGTTAAGGATTGAGAACATGCTTTCTTTATTGAGCATGACCTCCCTTTTTGGTACTTTATCCTGCCATTTAATGCCAAGGATGCGACGCAGGCACCTCAAGTGTAAGCTATTAAGCTAGCGCTCATGGGATCTATGTGTGTTCCATGTCTCTCAGTGTACTGATGACGCAGGCTCGGTAGACCCATTTTGTCTTTCTCCGTTAGCCTTGTGTTTTGCCAAACCCGTGTATTTAATTTAGCCACCTTGGAAGCTGATTTGCCTCTTCTACTGTTTATTTCGGCCTCGATGGACGGTGATATGGGGACATTGGACCCCAAGTAGGTGAATCCGTCCACAACCTCCAAGTTTTCATTGTCAATATTTATGGTAGGAGAAGAACATGTGTTTTGGGCACTTTTTCTGAACATCACAATAAATAAGATATTTTCTGACGCTCCGTTTAGACTCCATATAGCCAAAGTAAATTAAAACTCGCAATATCTAGGTAATAAAAAAATGAGCTTCAGTAACACGACTGTCAGTTGAACAATACTTTAAATTTTTTCACATAAAAGTGCAAGGAAGATACACAAATTTAGTTGAGAGAAATATATTCTATTACGTGAGCAAATGACACCTAGATGTCATTTTCTGATAGATTCCCTCCACTATCCTCCCTGTTCAGCCCAAGGTGAATACAAGTGACACGGTCATCAATCGCCATGTTTTTTTTCTGTAAAGCTCTCTCTCTCGTTAATCACATTCATTCGCCTTAACGTCAACTTTTCATGAAATCGCAATCTTAAGTTTCATTTACAGCATAATTGCTTTTCTATTAACAACAACCCAGCTTAACTTAATATCTGTTTAAAATATATATATATAAATTTAAAGAAGTGCATCAGATTAATAATTAGCAACATATTATGTAATTTAAATGGGTTTGTTAAAAAATGTATACTTATTTTAGCGAATTAAATTTTAAATGTATTGAGTTATAAATGAGCGTACATAATTTATACTTCAAATGTAGTTTTCACACACACACACACACACATACACACACACACACACACACACACACATACACACACAAGTACACACACACACATATATCCCATCCATACACACACTCGCACACACACGAAAGCACGCACACCCACACATACACAAAATAACAACAGTTTTGTCCTATTACTGCTGGCGCACCCACAACTTTAATTAAGTTCTTTCATCAAAATTGTATGTTAAGCTCTTGGTGTGCATTTCAGCTGTAATGAACGCAGGCTTAGAAACAAGGTTTCTTGTCATTACCATCTCAATTTCTTTTTGTTTAAAATTTTAATTTTTCAGTTGTTAGTCTTTCGTTATTTTTGTCAACTGTCACTCTCAGTTACCGATCATGGACGAGCCGTATCGGATATGATAGCTATGATCACGTAATGTGTAGGTGGATTATCTTTCTATCGGCAGAATAAGTTAGCAAAAATTAATTATCACGGGAAAAAATAATTTTCATGGATTAAATTGTTTTGTTTGTTTTTTTGTTGTTTTTTTGTGTTGCTTTTAACCATTCACAATAAAACATATTCCTTAACAAAAGAACTTTTAAAGCAATTAATAAATTTGAGCTTGAAAACAATTAAATATTTCAGAGAACAAATTAGGATTATATTTTTTTTTCATAATTAAAACATTTAATAAATTTACCCGACTTTTTTGTTGTTGCTATATTTTTACAAAAACTAGGTAAGTATAATGTAGGGGTGTCCAAACTTTTGGCAAAGTGGGCCATAGGCCATGAAGTAAAATTGTGCGCGGGCCGGATTATGCTTATAAAGAAAAAGACATAAGTTATGGCAAGGAATACTTCTAAATCACATATTTGTTATTGTTTGTAGTTTGTAAGAGTTATACTTATTAATTTATTTGGTAGGTGTATTGGAAAGAAAACAATTCTCTAACTTTATTTTCGAACCTTTTTAAATGCCAATTCCAATCATTAAAACTTTCTAACATTGGAAAAATAATGGTCAAGATATGGAAAGAAGTTGTTGTTTTTTCTACTACGTACCTTTCAATAAATAAAATATGTCACAATATGACTAGAGTCCAAAATGTTGGGTCAAAAAATTATGATGGAAAAAAAGTTAATGTAAAGTATACTGATTCGCCATTGGTTTCTTTTCTGATTCGGTAAAAATAAATAAAATCATGACATTGATTTAGCAATCCGACATCTACGAAATTTAACAAATTGCAGCTCATAAATTAATTGAATAGCTTTAAGTAATAAATACTAGCGTTGATTAACTATGAAAAGTCAGCTATTTTTGCCATCATCTGAGGTCATCGTATATTTCAAACGGGCCAAAATTTGGACATGATTGGTATAATTATTGAAAAGCTTATGATATGACGCCCTTTGGAAATGAACATTTTTACACGTAAGCAAAGATTAAACTAAAACATGGCTAATACATGCTTAGAGTTAGAGAGTAGGAACGGCGATTGTTGATCAGATGTAAAAAAACAAACACCAAAAAAAACCAAAACGTTTCTTCATCTTTCAAGTCATCTTTCAGCAGTCTTACACTTAAGGTATGGCAATTTCGTTAAATATCGTAATCCGGGCTTGGCTTTCAAGGACTACTGGCCATTTTGCGAAAGGTTTGGACACCCTTGCATTATAATCATTATTTATTTGAAATGAAAAGTGATGTCTATCTATATTGTTTTTAAATTTTAAACTGAGATAAAATGCGAGTCGAAAATGTGCCTCAAGCATCTGCAATGTTATCAATTTGCCATTTTAGATAAGAGTAATGATATTTTTAATGCAATAAATTCGATTTGTGTGCGTCCTTTACTCCATGATTATCAAATCTACATAAATGAGACCCATGACAATTTAAATAAATATTGAATTAAGACCTTGGCTTTCCCAGAAGCAAGCTCAGTTTAGATGTAAGAAAAGTGTGCAGTCCTTGACAATGGCCCTACATTTTACCGTTTTTGCTCCCATGAGGCTACTGTCACACTTTCGTACCCAGAGTGTTGTGTACTGTTAAATAAATTGAATCATTAACAGTTATCGTGATAGTTTCAAACAAAGAAACAAAGTCCCCAAACAAAACAAAACAAAAAAAATTTTTAATAAGGTAAATAAAGAAGAACTAGTCCTAGTCTTTGTCAATAATCGTCAAATATTGGCTTTAACAAAAATTTCGTTTTTATTTACTACTGCACTTATATGAAGGTGATGGTTCCTGCGATCGTTAGCTTCAATTGTTTGCAATTCTTACTCTTCCCGATTGTTTAATTCATTTCAAATTGTGTAGCTCGGTATTTTTAATTGAAGATAGATTTAATTGAGATTAGCAAAATAGTTTAAAGATATCTGAAACTTTCAACCAAAGACAGCATTTAATTCATTTTGTTTCAATCTGAACTTGGCTCATGTTTGATGTTTACCCGTAATATTCAGACAGTAATCGCTTGTAATGAACATGCCATTAGTTTATTTAGAAACCATTTCTACCAAGCCATGAGACAAAGAACAGATAATGACCTCCCCTTATCCCTCACCGTATGCCGTAGAGATTTTGTTTTGTTACAAACTATTTTAATAATTGAATCTGAAGGTTTAGACAGTTTTCCTATCACTGCCCACACATCAGCCTTCATGACGGCCAATTAAAATACAAACTACACAGGATTGTTAAAACGCTAAAGAAATTACTTATTGAAAGAGGTTGTGCCTTATCCGAGGAAACCTAAACCCTATAAATGTAGAGAACCTTTGATAGATTTGTTTCCTTAAATATTTCACAACTAAATCATTGCCCGGGGCGTGACAGACTGCATGGGAGATCACGTTACCAAAGTGTCATTCAACCGTCACGTGGTGTATCGGGGTGTGAGTCTTCCATGGGGATCAAATATAGATGAAGCCCATCCGTGCATTCTATTTAATGCGTGTTCACAACCACAAACTGCAGTCTGGCGGATATAATAGATTTATGTAAGTGGATGTTTGAGTGGTGACCTTGCAATAATATGAAATGGGGAAACAAATTGCTGACAAGCTAAAACAACCACCGCGTATAGTGTCCTATACAAGTATAAAGTTAAATTTACTGCTATGATAGTATTGGGACGACATATTTTTTCACGTCTTGCTAGTATTAGGCAGATGTTGTTTACACTTCTCAGTATTATGAGGATATGAGAATGGATGTTTACGCTATGTTCTTATTTCCCCCACTATGAAACATGTTACCAATCATAAGACTGATTATAAAATACCAAAAAACGCCCTATTACTATTGATTAATGACACTTCCGCTTATACCACAAGTGTGTGGGAAAGTGAAGTGTATACACGTTGAAGTAATATTTTTTGGGGTGGCTTGCCAGTTGCTCGACCACTAGCCATACATTTATTACCATAATTATTGTTTCTTATCTCCCATATCTGTATAGATTTGTCCATTTGTTAACTGTTAAAAAATATAACTTTTTATGTGCTGTGGTAGGAGGCGTACTAAGGATAAGGGGGGCGCCATCTTGGTTTACTGTACATAAATTATGTAACTTTGTTAGATCTCGACTCTGTCCGATTTGTGCTTTAGTGGATATCAAGTCTTATAGTTTGTCAACTTTATTAGAGTATATCAAATAATACAAATAACAGCTTCCAAGGATTTGAAATAAGAGTTAAGAGTTACTAACCAGTCGTGATTAATCGATAACTTGATATTGTTTACAACGATTCAAGTTGTAAATATTATATAAAATAAACAAATTAACTTTTTTTTAAAAAATGCACTTATCTTCTAGTTTGCTTTTCTGATTAATGATTTAATAGACAGCAGACCGTAGAGTGAGAGTGATTTAGGAACAATAATGATGTGGATGCTAGAAATAAAAATTAATTAATTTAAAGTGTATCAAAAAAGATTGGAACATGATTTTAGATCATTTTTTCACAGTGCCAGTCTACATAATACAATATTGTGAACAATATTTAAAACTCCATTTATCTTAACCTGATGTATTTTTAGTTAACATTTTAAATGTTAAGCTTTGCTATATGGGGCCGTCCATAAATGACGTCACGCACCTAGGGGGGAGGGGGGTCTCACTTTTGTGATGATGCGTGAGTTGGGGGAGGGAGGGGGTAGAAGAAATGTGACGTCACATCGAAAGGGTAACTTTAAATAAAACTTCCACTGAAATATTTGGTCACTTAAAATTTATTTCAATACTTTTTTAAAATTCAGTACTTTTCAAAGTGCCGGTCGATAATTTTTAAGTTTAAAAACCCACAAGAGATATACGAAATTGTTACCCTACGTCATGTGATGTTGTCATCAAAACGTTTGTGATATAACCGCGGCGTTGTTTCGTTCACTCACGGCAGTAGTCTGCTAACTTTTTTTGTCGGTTACCCCCCTCCCC
>MUZC01004625.1:207341-273001 GCA_002072015.1 Radix auricularia | reverse complement strand
GGGGGGGGGGTAAAAAATCGGCCAAAATCGCGTGACGTCAATAATGGACGGCCCCTATTTACTGGTTTTGTATTTTCATTGCATAAATTGAATCCTTCGTATTTAAAGATTATAATTTAAAATACAAATGTCATTCGTCTAAAAATATATAAAGCCGTCTAAGAACTTTACCTGTAAAAATTTAACAGCCCGTATAATTCTGTAATTGATTAGCGTAGCTGATGTATTGAGTATACCGTATTGTTATTTATGTAGTTAATATGCTATGAATGTTTCTTTTTATTTATATATGTATTTTTATTTCCATGTAAAGCGCTGTGAGCCTGGCTCCTTGCTGGGATACAGCGCTATATAAATCATCATTTTATTATTATTATTATTATTATAAACAAAGATTTTGACTATAAATTTCTTACAAATGAGTCATAATTTAAAGTATTGATAATGCTCAAAATAGACTATTAAGCACCGCGCGACAGGAAAATATTAAAAAGGTTGTTCAACATAATACGCACCGCACGGCAATCACAAACATTTACATGTTACATAGCGATAAATAGAGATAAACTTAAAATCCAATAATTTACTTACATTAATCGATAGATAATTTTTTATATGCATCGTTAGGTGACAAAAGTCAAAGTGCTAAATTTCATCTCAAAAGCATCACCGGAAGTGTGTCATTTATTTAAACTTTTGTTTTTCCGAGGTACCAGAAGATCACAACAGACAAGATGGTGAAGTTAATGCTAGGTATTTAATAAGGTTTAAACTACTAGACTCTATTCCTTTATATTTAGTATGAGTTCATGTCTAGACCAGGACTTGAGCTAACCTGAATGGCGGCGCCAAGATTCGGTAAAATTATTCATCTACTGATAAAACGTGAACTGGCTATTGAAATGAGAGACATGAGCTTACATAAAATTAAATCCTATTAAAAAAAGTGTTTCGTGCTATAACAGATACTAAAATAAATGACCTTTAACTCTTAACAACTAAATTATATTAGAAATTGGATTCTTTGTTTTTTTCATTATGTAATCGATTTCTTTTTTAAATGTGCGGTCAATGATATAAATCCATAGATTCTCCTATAAAAGAATTCTCTAGGACAACTACTCTATGTGACACTTTAGCACTTTATTAAATGTAAAGCTTTAAAGAGATTCTCACGGAGTCAGTTTTTCCGTATAAGATATCAAATGTTGATATTCTGGATTAGATTGGGAAGTGAACCTAATTCGGAAACAGTGATATTTTTTTAACTTCATGTCTGTTTGGGTTTTTTTTGTTTGTTTTTTGTTTGTTTTTTTTTTAATTCTCATAAACAAATTTCGTAATTTCAATGCAATTGAATATTCCACAACTTAATTTTTTTCTCACATAAAGATAACATTTTTAAAACGCTCTTGTAATATAACTACGTAATTTCATTAAAATTAAAAGATTGGAATGATGATGTTTTTTTTATGGGGGCGAGGGGTTGGCTATTATCACAAAAGTATTTTAAAACACTTTTTGAAAAAAAAATTAAGTCGATGTCAACCTGACCTTTCTTTCTAATGGAAGATAGTGTTGAATAACAATAAGTTCTTGGATAAAAAACAAACTGACTCAAATGAAATAAAGCTTAAAAGTAAAAATGCCTAGTGAATTTTAAATAATTAAGCTTTTTTGCTTTTTAAGCTTATAAAGTTACCCCCTCAGTGTCTCACTCTTTTAAAAAATCGTCGGAGAAAATAATTTCTAGTTGTTTTTTTTTTAATTTTATTTTAAAGAAATAGATCAAGGTAGTAATATTGTGCCAATAAAAGCGTGGGCGCCAAGCAATTACTTGGGAAACACAATGATTGAGAGTACATAAAAAAATGTTACTTATACGATAAATCTTCAAGAGATGAAATTTCACCTAATGATCCTGAAAACAAGTAGGATATTTATTCCATAACTAATATTCTTGGTGCCCACGTTTTTATCTTTGTAGACATAAGAAATTGAAAGTAAACCGTAATGTGTGCTAATCATGTACTTCGTTCTTTTGGTGCATAGGAATAAAAAAGACACGTGTCTTTAAAATTCATATTTTACCCATTTTTTAAAGAAATATTTTACAATTTTTCTAATTGTAATTGTTTTGTCTCATATTTCAGCGCGTTGCAATAATTAAAATTTGCAATGAGAGATAACTCTTTTTTTAAAAAAATATTTTTTAAATGTACCTATTACTTACCTTTGATAAAAAATAACAAACAAATACAATTATTGTTGAATAGATCCTAAGAACATTTGCACAGATGAGCAAATAATTTGACAGTTATTTGTACCAGATGCTTTCAATATATTTGTAAATATGCTCCCCGATTTAAAAAATCATATGTCAGAAGCACTTGCAATTAAGATAGGCTTTTAAAATCCAGTTTGTTTGTTTTTAATTTCGTAGATATTTTTTTTTTTCAATTTGGCTTATTTTGGAAAGGAATGCTAACGGTCAGAAGGAAGCAAAAATATCGAGAAATATCTGATTCTTGAGATGTTGATATAAATTTGTTTGTCTTAAAAAAGATTCATTGACAGGTAAATGACAATTATCGGAAATTTTCCATGCCCTTTATCAACAATGCAATTGTTTACTATAATTTTTAAAAAAAAATATGTACAAAAAGTATTTTTTTAAATAAGTCAGATAGTAAATAAAGGAAAAAATTTTTAATCGAAAAGTGTGTCAATGATTATCAACCAGCTTTGTTGCCAAATGAACTCATAAATAGGTAAGTCAAATTAACGTATGATCTAGGCATCATAGCAAGAAAGAAAATAAATTTAAATTGGCTTATAAACATTACAAAACAGAGGTGGATAAAAAACGTTTTGGATTTACCTATAAGTAATACGTGTTATCAAGAAATAAAATGTATGAATTCTCTTCAACTAAACACACTGGATCGCGTACCTTATCTGATTTATCAAGGAATATTTGCGGTAAAGACACAGAGCTTTTTATCAAAAGTAAGTGTAAGAACTTAACTTTTTTGTAAGGACATCGTTTTTTATGTGTTTATATGTTTATTTATATGCGATCAGTGCATTGCATAACTATATAGAACACTATTCTTTAGCAAGAAAAAATATATTGTTTTATGATAAAACCAATATTTTCTTGATATAAAAAAGCGCTCTGTGTTGATGAAATAAATTCACTTAGCGTTTGAACTCAGATATATTTAAGGAGAATTTCAGACCGGTGGTTTTATATTACGTTTACATTGTTTGTTGTTTTTTATACACAGACGAAAACTCATCTTGTTTAGGGGAAAAGTATAATTGGTTTATTTTATCATTGTAATGCGTTGGCAGACTTTATGGGAAGCGTAATGCTATTATCTACCTTAGGGGAATCTTCGTGCGTGTGTCCGAGGGGGGGTGGGGTGTATATTTGATTCCTTGTAATTTTATATGCTGTTTGCATGAACAGTTTTACGTTAAAAAAATAATTTATCACTCCAAAGAGAGTTAAGAGACGGTTTTGTGTGTGTCTGTTTAGGGGCAAGGTTTTCCTCAAAATAGAGTGTTTTGATAATAACCGCCTTGGAGAATAGAGAATTCAAGATGAACTGGGGTCTATAAAAATTTCATAGCGGGATAATATGAGCGTAAATTTTTAGTGTAATTTTTATACCTTTGATTTTTTTCTGAGTTTGCTTTGGAGTTTACGTGAATTGGGTTCGGACAAGACAGCAGTTTTACCTGTCTAAAGAAGATTGAACTCTCGAGGCTTCACTCTGCTATTTCTGACATTAGTTTACAAATAAAATCTAATCTATAGAAAGAGGTTATTCAATTTTTTGTTAAAAAATGTCCTTTCGTGCGTGGGGTAAACAAATTTCATCACTTACTACAAAAAATGTAAATGCACATTTGCATAGTTTCACATTTTTATGTCAAAATATATCAAATGATACTAAATAGAACATTAAATTCAACAAAAATGAAAGTTCCCTTGAAATTCAAACAAATATCTTTCACCAACTGGGCGTACAGTTCGTAAGTTGTTTAAAGGCGAGAATCAAGAAGAAACTATGAAATAACTTTTTCTACCGATATATTTTTATCGTGTACTGTGGAAGGAACGTATCTCTAGGAATGTAAGTGAACACTTAAAGAACTCCGGCAAGATATATAAAATTTAAAGATGTCTGGGTCTTCTCTTGCTCATTATTCTTCATGTCATAAATGAATTTTGTGAATGGAAATGTATTTGTCTATATCTAGTTGAAAGGCTGTTATAAAAACTTCATTGATATTTTTTATTTTACTATCCCATAAAACATAAATAGCCACTTCCCATGAATTACGTTTAAATAAAAATAAATGCATTTTACACAGATAAAAAAAAATCTTAAAACTTTTTCCACTTATATTAAATTTTTCACTTCTATTTTACTTTCCTATTCCCTAAATTCCCGGCGTTAAGAGTTTATCTTGGAAACTTAACTGGCATGTCTGTACTGTAGTCTTAAACCAGTAAAGATTGTGTTATTTTTTTAAAATTTTAAACTGATTAATTACTGTTCGATTCTAATTGTATCCCAAGATACCTTATATACAGTCCATTACAATTCTGAGGCAATCGAAATGTTTCATTAAACCCTAAATTTTCAAAACCTTTCAGTGCTTCTGGACGAAACGACGCGTGCTGCAGCCCTCTATGGATACCGTTCTAGATTCTAGGCTAGAAACAAGTTTTATGTAATATTATATTGATTTATATATGCCTTTTTTTTTGAGACGATCGTTATATTACTTGACAACGTATTATTGTTTGCCTTTTGTGGTTGGCCGACAAAAAGATGTTTTATTACTAGACATTGAGTTAGTACTCAATCTCTGCTGTAGTTGGCCGACGACGAAGGAATTATTTACTAGTACATGTATTTTAATTATTGTTTATTATATTATATGATACATGCATGGGTCTGGGATAAAAACGTTGAGCACATTCTCGTGTTAATGTGACCACGAAGACGGTGGTAAACCTAAAGCAAACTTTCAAAAAGCGATTGTGATAAGTTATCGTAGAGCACAACAAAATTTTAACTTTTTAATTCAATTTCATTTGTCGACAGAAATGATGTTGAAAACAAGATAATGTTTGTCTAAACACTTGGGTCTTTTACTTAAGCTTTTTTACCTTAAAGATTATATAATGTTTGAGCCCAAGAGGCAGTAATAAACTGAAGCTATATGAATATGGCATCTCCTGTGACTTCAATTATAGTGCTACATCATTCAATCCTCCTTTGTTTCCCGCATAATAGTAATGGGGCTTTGACGTTGAGCAAGTCAAGTGACTTTGATCTAGAAAATATACCTATATAATTAGTACTACTATTAGAAATTAGTATTTAAATAAAGCCGCTAATGCTTATTCCATCTCTTGTAAGCGAGGATAACATATTGTAATTTTTCAATTAACGATTCGAATATGCTTTTTGAAGTTCTTTATACCAAGGGTCCAAAAACCATGGCTCGCGAGCCATATGTGGCTCTTTTGATGGCTGCATCTGACTCGCAGAAAAATGTTAATTAAATAAGAACATTCTTCAGACTCCTTTGATCTAAATAATTATTCGAAAAAATCACTTTTTTAAGTTTAAAAAACAACAAAAAAAACCTTATTAATTAGTTTCTTTTTTTATGGCTTACGTGATGTAAAACATTCTTCAAAGTTTAGAGGCGGGAAAATTTTTGAGGTCGCATGTTGGTTGACCACTCAATTCTATCCGAATAGTAATGAGGAGAGCCATACGTGATAGAATACATGAAATAATCGAAATAATCAAGGTTAGGGGCTTGTTGCCTTAGGAGAGAAATTTGGAATTCGGGATCAAAGTAAACGCCATGAGTTCTGTGTAAAAGTGGCAAAAATACATTGTTCCAGTGGGTGTTTGTGTATATTGGTTTCAAAAATAGCGGACGATGTGTGCACGTGTAAAAGTGTCAGCACAATAAATTGTCTTCGGATCAGAATGTAAACTTTCGTTTTAATGGCGATTCTAAGATAACTAATTTTAGAAAACTTTTAGACGGGTTGGCTAAAAGAAAGAAAAACGATTAGCATCGTACTTTTGAGCTGGAGTGGACAGAGAAATTTGCCTTTAGGGAGAGAATGGGACCTGCAGTGTGTTTAACATGCAGTGATAAAATTGCGTCTATGAAACGGTCAAACGTAAAGCAACACTTCGAGACACGCCATTATATATTTTCATTGAAATATCCAGTGGGAGACAGCAGGAGGAAAGCATGTCAAGAATTGCTATCAAGGTGAAAGCTGGTCAGCAGCAAATCCGTGTTTGGATCTAACAAGGTGACTGGAATTTGGATAGCTTACCTGTCGGTTTAGCTACTGTAAGAAACGAAAAGCCATTCACAAATGGAGAGACTGCCAAAGCATTCATGCTTGATGTTGCCAATTAACTTTTTGATGACTTTTCCAATAAGGACAAAATAATTAAACGGACAAAAGAAATGTCTCTGTCACGATCGTAGCAGCATGATGTCAAATAAAATTTAGGAAATAGAAGGGAAGTACATAAATGATGCACCGTTTTTTTCTCTAATTTTGGATGAGTCAATAGACGTCAGTACTTTATCCCAGTTTAGTTGTGGCTGCAAGGTATGTTGTCGGTGAAACTTTACACGAGGAAAGTCTTGATGTTCTGTCTATGAAGGGCACAACAAGAGGGCATGATTTATTCAGACCTTCACTGAGTTCGCTAAAAAAAAAAAAAAAAGTATTACCGATGGATAAACTTGTTTCGGTGTATACTGATGGTGCTCCGTTCTTGGAGGGGAAAACCAGAGGATTTGTCGCTCTTCTTTGTGAGAATAAAAACAGACGCATCACAAGCTTTCATTGCATCCTACACCAGGGGCTCTTTGTGCTCAGATGTGTGGCGAGCACCTTGGTGAGGTAATTTCACTGGTGGTTCGGGTAGCTAACTTTATTGTTGCCCGAGCATTAAATGATTGCCAGTTCAAAACACTTCTTGATGAGGTCGGGAATAATTATCCTGGTCTGCTTCTGCACAGCAACGTCCGTTGGTTGTCAAGGGGGAAAGTGCTCACCAGATTTGAGGCTTGTCTGAGCGAAATCTGGACTTTTCAGCATCCCGAGTTAGCTGACACTGAATGGCTGACACGGAATGGCTGACACTGAATGGCTGACACTGAATGGCTGACATGGAATGGCTGACACTGAATGGCTGACACTGAATGGCTGACACTGAATGGCTGACACTGAATGGCTGACACGGAATGGCTGACACTGAATGGCTGACACGGAATGGCTGACACGGAATGGCTGACACTGAATGGCTGACACTGAATGGCTGACACTGAATGGCTTACACTGAGTGGCTGACACGGAATGGCTGACACTGAATGGCTGACACTGAATGGCTGACACTGAATGGCTCCTGAAGTTCTATTATCTCGTAGAAATGACTGAACATCTAGTTCAGCTCAATGATAAAATGCAAGGCGTTGAAATACAATCTCATCCCTGCAACAAGCAGTGCTTGCATTTGAAAACAAGCTAGAACTCTTCATCGTCGACATTGACATGGGTCGTTCCCTACACTTTGAAAAACTGGGAGAATGCAAAGATATGTGCACATCAAGTGACCTGCTAAAAATCTTAATATTCAGCAGCCATCATGCTTCACGTCGAATCTCCTGTAGTCATTAAAAGTGTGCTTTGGAGAATTTTGTGAGCTCACCCGCCTGTTTACGGTCGTCACCCATCGACACGAGTGTGCAATGGACAGCACTGACCTGAGTTGCATCCCCGGAGTCTCCGTCAGAGATTTTAAGCTCCAAGCTGCTGACCTGAAGGCCTCAGACATCTATATAAATAAGTTCAAGACACTGAATAAAGATTTGTGAAAAAAAATACACGACAGCAAGCTCAGTTGGTGAGCCAACACAAGTAGACAGAAATGAAAAAAACTTCAACAAGCAGAACATTGATTTCCACAATTTGGAACGCGCTACCCGTCGCATACCACACACGACAGCGTATGAGTATTGCTGAGCTGACAATGTTTGGCTTTACGTATGCATGTGAGCAGTTTTTCTCACATCTAAAGAACATCAAGACCAATCACAAATCACGTTTTTAACGAATCGTAGTCTCAACGCCTGCATGGAGCTTAACCTCACCACATATCAAGCAGACTACAAAGCCATCAGCAAATCCATGCAGCACATTAAGTCGCATTAATTGTAAGTAATACTCATTATTTATTAATTTAGTAACAGCATGACAATGTAATTAAAAAGATTTGAGAGCCACAATTATTGTGCTTTTAGAGTTGAAATTGCACAAAATGCACACAGTTACTTGAATTTTTAGTTTTAAGAAACATGTATGGCTCTCACAGAATTACTTTTCAAAATACTTGGTGTTTATGGCTCTCTCAGACCAAAAGTTTCCCGACCCCTGATTTATACAGAGCACTCGATAATTATTTTTTTTTTTTAAATGTCACCCATAGTAACTCCCGAGGCCAGGGAAAAGTAATGGGTCCGTGTGTCACCAATCAAGCCTAACAAATTCTCCATTTGTTTGGAAGAACTCGACCACCCAGTGTAATGTGGCTTCTTTTTTACGCTGAGTTTTAGCAGCTTAAAGACGATTTTTATCTTTTCTCCACAAACGACAATATGCTTGTAAGGACGTGTACGGATAACTGGGGAATTTATTTAGAGCAAGAATGTTATATTTTACATGAATAACTTGATACAGAAAACTATGGTTTGCTGGTTGGTCGTATTCTGTATTAGTTGGTTGATTACTTTGACCGTATCAAAATTACTACTTAAATAAAAGGACCCCCCCCCCCAAATAATGACGGTTCAAAGAACTATTGGTAGCTCGACAATGTGTGAACTTATTATTTAACAAAGTAATATCCACCTCGTACTCCCTTCGTCCCAATGCTCTGCCCTCTCTAAAAAAGTAGCTTCATAAAATTATATATAGATTTCTGTTGTTTTTTTTAAAAAAGAAAATGATAGGGACAAAAGACAGATAGAAAGCAAGTAATAAAGAAAGAAGTAAAGCTAAGTAAGGGACTTTACATAAATGACGTCACGAAATTTTTTGAAGATTTCCTCCCTCCCCCCTTCCCCGTCACACGTCGTCACTAAAAGTTAGAGCCCCTTCAATATGGGGCCACCAAGCCTTGCCCCCCACCAACCCATAAAAGCTGTATTTTCTATTTGAAAACGGTCATGTTTCAAATCATTTTTGTTATTTAAGTATTATTTTGTGTAAGGCTGCACTTCAATACCACAAAATGTGGGGAGCTATTTAAAACGTTATTAAATCAAATGTAACCGATCAAAACATTAAGTGGAACTTTTATTTAAAATTCCCATTTGGATTTTACGTCACAGCTCTCCCACTAGTCACACATCTTCAGAAATGTGAGGGACGTCATCGTCATTTATGGACGGCCGCCCCCCCCCCCCCCCCCCCGATTGAATATGATGGCTTAGAAAAGTGACACAAAAATTTTTCTTGATAAAGGATTTCACACAACTATTTTAGGTAATAATAATAATAATAAAATGATAATTTATATAGCGCTGTATCCCAGCAAGGAGCCAGGCTCACAGCGCTTTACATGGAAATAACAATACATATATCAATAAAAAGAAACATTCATATCATACTAACTACATAAATGACAATACGTTATACTCAATACATCAGCTACGTTAATCATTCAAAGAAATGTTGTTTTATTAATTTTGAAAATAAATTTTAAAAAGATGTGTCTTAAGTGCAGTCTTGAATGACTTAGCAGTGTCTCATCTGGGTAAAGAAAAGTGGGAGATTGGTTAGTTACCGGTAAGAGCACATGTAATTATGCCCTTTTGTAGTTATCCTAAAGGAATTTTTAAAAATTATTTTTTTAAAGTGTATTAGGAAATAAATAACGGTCATTTGTTATAAAAATTGAATTCTACACTGAGAAAATAGCAGCATGCTGATAATGTGTGTTGTTAAAAAATATAATGAACATTTTCAAAACTTTTTTTTTGTGTGTTCCATAACCTCGTGGTCGTAGGGGGTTCTAATGTTTCCATTAGAACTTTCTCGGGGCTTGATAGAATTTGCGGCGCCCATCTCCTCTCCAGGTCAGCGGAGGACTTTGTAGCAATAGTTATTCTATAACATTTTTTTATTGTGGCCTTTATGTGGGCTAGATTCCACGCCCCCACCAATCCCAGCTTGTGAGGCGCACGCACTATTGACTTCGCTATCCAGCGCCAAAATGAAATTACCATAACTGATTTAATTTAATGCAATGATAAAATCTTCTGAATATTTTAAGGGCATACCATATATCATGTGTCAGATTGCAATTAGCAACATGTAAAAAAAGAAGCCATTAACGCTTTGTGGTGTTATAAACAGTTTATATCATTCTGTTTCTTCGCCCAAACCCCCATGCACATAGCAATATCATATTTTTTTTTTAAAGATGTTTCTTTAAAATAAAGAAATAAATACTATTGACCGAAAGTGGTGGCCATGTTTATATTTCAATATACATGTACTGGGTTATTACCAGTAATAAACATTCTAACCAACATGTGCAACAAGATCTGGCAGACAGGAGAATGGCCAAAACCCTGGACTTAATCGCTGGTTATAACGCTCCCAAAGAAGGGTAATCTACAATTTTGTCAGAACTACCGTACAATTAGCCTGATTAGTCACCCCAGCAAAGTCATGCTCATGGTAATACTAAACAGACTGAAACCACAAGCAGAGCAGATCATTGCAGAAGAACAGGCAGGCTTCAGGGCAGGAAGGAGCACAACAGAGCAGATCTTCAACTTGCGAGTGCTCTGTGAAAAACATCTGCAACACCAGAGAGACCTCTTTCATGTCTTCATAGACTTTAAAAAGGCGTTTGACAGAGTGTGGCATCCAGCACTGTGGGTAACCATGCACAAGTTCAATATTAAGCTAACCTCATTGCTGTGATCAAGAACCTGTACAACAGAGCAACCAGCGCAGTACTCTACAACAGCAAGCTGGGAGATTGGTTCAAGACCACTGTTGGTGTCAGACAAGGGTGTTTACTCTCCCCCATCCTCTTCAACCTCTTCCTAGAAAGAATTATGACTGATGTGCTCGAAAACCATGTCGGAACGGTCAGCATCGGAGGAAGGATCATAACTAACTTACGCTTCGCCGATGACATAGACGGCCTAGCTGGCAGCGAGGACGAACTAAAAGAATTCCTTACAAAGCTAGAGAAGACGCCAAAGGCCTATGGCATGGAAATCAATGCAGAGAAGACCAAGGTCATTGCAAATAAGAATTTCACAAGTGAAATACGGATAAACGGGCAAAAACTCGAAGAGGTCCCTATCTAGGGGCTATAATATCCGATGAAGGCTCAAAGCCAGAAATTCTTGCCAGAACGGCCCAAACAACTGCAGCACTAAGCAAACTGAAAAACATCTGGCAAAGCAAGAAGCTCTCCCTGAGATCAAAGATTCGACTAATGCGCTCTCTGGCGATGTCAGTCTTCCTTTATGGTTGTGAGGCTTGGACGCTCACCGCAGACCTCCAAAAAAGAATTAATGCGCTTGAGATGAGATGTTTTCGAAAGGTATTAAACATCTCCTACACGGCGCACATCACGAACGAAGCGGTCCGCGACAAAATAAGTGCTGTCATTGGCCCTTACGAGGACCTTCTCACCTCAATTAAAAAGAGGAAATTACGATGGTACGGACACGTGACAAGATCTGGAGGTCTCTCAAAGACGATATTGCAAGGCACAGTCCAGGGAAGAAGGAAAAGAGGCAGACCAAGGAAGAGTTGGGAGGACAATATCAAAGAGTGGACCGGCCTTTCATTTAGCGATTCCCAGAAGGCAGCTCAGAACCGTGACACTTGGCATGAGATAGTGCGCAGCTCAAAATGGTGCCCCAACGACCCAGCGTCGGGTTAAGGGACAGTTTAAAAAAAATATAAAAAAATACATGTACATCTTCTTTACTGGGTTCTCACTTGGACTATTATATTTTCAGATGTACTGTAACACCTGAAGACTATTTGATAATTTCTTAAGACGCAAAGATCTGCTAAAAAAATTCAGTTTTTGACAATCATTGATTGAATCATTATCAGCAGAGGCCACATCCGGTCAGCTGCGATTGCCCTTGTCTACTCCAGACATTACTGTAAATGTTGTCGCACCAGCAGTTCTTATGCACTTGTTAATTATTTCAGCAATATTGCTTTTCGTTTCTGTCAATATTCGATGATCTCGATTACACAATATGCCAGACCACATATCTACTGTATTACATATCTGCTGTATCACATTGCTGTATCACATATCTGCTGTATCACATATCTGCTGTATCAAATATCTGCTGTATCACATATCTGCTGTATCACATATCTGCTGTATCACATTCCTGTATCACATATCTGCTGTATCACATATCTGCTATATCACATTGCTGTATCACATATCTGCTGTATCACATATCTGCTGTATCAAATATCTGCTTTATTACATTGCTGTATTACATATCTGCTGTATCACATATCTGCTGTATCACATATCTGCTGTATCACATATCTGCTGTATCACATATCTGCTGTATCACATATCCGCTGTATCACATATCTGCTGTATCACATATCTGCTGTATCACATATCTGCTGTATAACATATCTGCTGTATCACATATCTGCTGTATCACATATCTGCTGTATCAAATATCTGCTTTATCACATATCTGCTGTATCACATATCTGCTGTATCAAATATCTTAGTTTACTTAAAAAACTTAAAATACTTTGGAATCTCAGGTCCCTTACATCACTGGATCCAAGATTTCTTATTGGGTAGGGAGCAAACTGTATTAATTAATGGATCTAAATCTACACCAATAAAGGTTAACTCAGGAGTTCCACAAGGAACTGTCCTAGTTCCCTTACTATTTTTAATTTATATAAATGATTTACCCAACAATATCTCAACAGGAACAAAAGTTAGGTTATTTGCTGATGATTGTATAATCTATAGAACAATCAAGTCAGAACAAGATAGCAAAATTTTACAAAAAGACTTAGATGAATTCATAAAATGGGAAACTAACTGGAGTATGTCCTGCCACCCAGAAAAATGTCAACTGCTAAGAGTAACAAAGAAAAAGAAACAAATAAATTCAAAATACTTCATTCATGGAAAAGAACTAACCCAAACTAAAGATGCAAAACACTTAGGAGTCATAATAAATGAGAAACTATCTTGGAATCCCCATGTCAATGAAATTATTTAAAAAATCAAACAAAACCTTGGGCTTTATAAAAAGGAACTTTTACAAATGTAACAAAGATATAAAACTAAAATGCTACCTCACCCTGGTGAGACCTATACTAGAATATGCATCTTCTGTATGGGACCCATCCACCAAAGAAGATATTGATAAGTTAGAACAAATCCAATATTGAGCTGCCAGATTCATTACTGGAGAATATTCAAAACTGACAAGAATAACACCATTAGCTAAATCATTAAACCTTAAAACACTAGAGGATAGAAGAACCAAGAGTAAATTAGTAATTATACATAAGGCAATTAATTCAAATTTAAAAATACAACACAAAGATAACTTAATACAACCCTCAGATAGACATAAAGATAAAAACACCTTTCTAATTCCATATGCAAGAACAAGCACATACAAGTTTTCTTTCTTTCCGTCCGGTATTCGGGCGTGGATTTGGTTGCCTGAAGAAACCAGGAAAGCCAACACTTTATCATCATTTAAAACTCTAGTATGAATACGGGACTAAACACAAACCATAGAAATACGCAGGACGCAATAATCTTCTGTACAGAAGGAGCGTCTGTAACATATAAATCTAAGATAAGATAAGATCTGCTGTATCACATTGCTGTATCACATATCTGCTGTATCACATTGCTGTATCACATATCTGCTGTATCACATATCTGCTGTAACACATATCTGCTGTATTACATATCTGCTGTAACACATATCTGCAGTAACACATATCTGCTGTATTACATATCTGCTAAACTACCTATCTCTCACACTTCCTTTTGCACTGTACATGTGGCTGACTGTTTACTTATTCTTTTAAAGAGTGTATTTGTGAGTTTATTTAGTTGGGTTTAGAGAGGCTTGTGTTGTTGTTTCACACGTACCAAAACTGGCTGACTGTAGTGTGCGCTTAAACGTTCCGTTTAAACATAAAACCAGGAAAGTACAGATAAAAAGTTGTTCAAGTACTACATCTAGAGAACATGAGAGTGAAGTTGAAAAGTTGTTTTAAGAACTAGATCTACATCTCGAGAAACAAAAGGGAAAATTCCATTTACTTTTAGAATCTATTTTGATTTTTTATTAACCCATTTACGTGTTGCAATTCTGAACTCAGTAAGTTTATTTGTATCTCACGAATATAATGACGTGCTTATCATCAAAGTCTTATACAATGACGTGCTTATCATCAACGTCTTATAAACTGACGTGCTTATCATCAACGTCTTATACACTGACGTGCTTATCATCAACGTCTTATACAATGACGTGCTTATCATCAACGTCTTATACACTGACGTGCTTATCATCAACGTCTTATACACTGACGTGCTTATCATCAACGTCTTATACACTGACGTGCCTATCATCAACGTCTTATACACTGACGTGCTTAGCATCAACGTTTTATACAATGACGTGCTTATCATCAACGTTTTATACAATGACGTGCTTATCATCAACGCTTTATACAATGACGTGCTTATCATCAACGTTTTATACAATGACGTGCTCATCATCAAAGTCTTATACAATGACGTTTATATGTTTAAAGGCTCGCTTTAATTTTATTAAAATGTTTACAAGTCAATTTTAACACTCGTAGTCTTTTGTCTCTACACACACGGATGTAGGAATAGGCTGTGAGAAATACATTATATTCAACATTTTACCCCCCACCCCCCCACCCCCCCCAANAAAGTAAATGAACAATAGATTTAATTACTTAATTAAAAAGTTAATTCTAAAATTTTGTTGGATAATAGCCCAACTTGTGTAAGGTAAATTAAAAAGTTTATTACTTTTAAATTTTTTTTTTTAATTTGCAAGCTCAATGTAAATCTATATCACTTTTTGACTAATTCTTAACGTAATTATGTTTTAGTAATAATTTCAAAATGATTTAGGGGAAAATCGGAAAATCAAGGATATTTCAGAGAAACGATAATTATAAATTTAATTTCTGTTCATTAAAAAAAATTCTTTAAATTTAATACCATTAAAAAATACTGAATTTTAATATAATGTGATGTATGAAAATACATTAAAAGGATATTTTTTAAAAAGATATGACTTTTTTATTTATTTTATAAGGGTGAGGTGAGAATATCTCACCTTCAACACAACTATATGAGAACCACTGCTCTAGATAATTTGAGAAATGAGTTTATACCAGTTACGCAGTATATCACGTGGTCTTAACGTCAACACCAAGGCAGACTATTAATACGGAACAATTACGATTTCGCCTACAACTACTACTACTCCTGTACAAGTCCGAATACAGCAGCATGATCTAACGAGGACCTTTCTTCATTTACAAGTAGGTACTTGAGGAAGACTAGCGTCCTGGGTCAGGTCGAAAGGTGGGAGTACCTTATTATTTAGTTCATAAAATGATAGAAGGTATGAACAGTATTCGACTGAATACATAAAAGGACTACGTTTGCAAACACCTTAGCTTGCGTCCCCCATGAGACTACCACTTTTCGTTCATCCCTTTATTCTCGGCTCTTCACTTTGCAATATAAATTAATTTTCATGATACTAAAATACCTGAAAAAAATATTCGCTTCGATACTGACTCCCTTTTAAAGAAAACATCAAGGAAGTGGTAAGCAGTGTATTCTGTCAAGATTCATTATCCAAGCCTTTATATATAAGCTGTGCTAACTTCGTTAACAGCATACAACAGAAAACAGAAGTTTATTTTAATATAAAAAAAGTAAACATTTCCATAAACTAATATTCTGCATCTTTTCATCCGTAAGTAAATTATTATATAATATTGTTGAACTTATTATCTATCTAAATTTATTAACGACTTTTTAAATATATTTATTCATCATCTTGTTTGTATTTGTGTTGCTGCGTTCGTGTTTTATTTTAGTAGCTAAAAGTTTGTTACAGTGTGTGTATATTAGCAATAAACATTCTACTTTTAGAATAATGTAATGAAAGAATGAACCAAACATGTGAGAATAGCACGTCGTCCGCGAATAATTGCTCAATAAAATCATTGGAAATGCCAAAGTGTATTTAGTATATTTGATATTAATAAAAACCAGAAGGGATATCGGCTGCCGAGTAGGTGGTGTCGCTGAAAAGACGGCTGTGCACCTGTTGGCCGAGTGCCCGGCGTCTTCCGCGGAGTAAGACGGGTTGGTATCGACAACTGTGTTTAGATATCTATATGGCTACGACCGCTTGAGAAGGCTTGTCATTAAAATCATGAGCCGGGTCAACAGTGTGAATTAAATCAAACCCAAAAGAAAATGCCACATTCCGAAATAAAATGATATTCGTGCTGCGGGCTCATTGTAAATACCTTTAAAGGTAAAACTATAAAACAAGAAACAATAATAGGCATGAAGAAAAAAATTGGTAATTATAATTTCCAATAACCTCATATAATGATGTCGCTAGTAATGTCTAAAATAAAGCTAAAGTTAATCAGTAAAAAAACAACACTATATTAGATTAGCGTATTATGCTCACGGAACTAGAAAATATTCTTAATATGAAATAATGACAGTTGAATGGATCCGCTGTTTGAATAAGGCGATAAAAAAAATAAACCACTTTTTTATTGATAGAATAAGATTCCAACCTAAAGCAAGAGATCCCCTTAAAATCTAAATTATTAACTGCAGGGGCGTCGCTAGGGTTGGTGTCACCCGGGGCGGAAGCTCGTGGTGTCACCCCTTCACGACTTAAGGGGACGTCCATAAATGACGTCACGCGAGGTTGCTGATTTCCCCCCCCCCCGCGTCATACTTTGTCACAAAAACTTAGAACTTAGACCCACAGCCCCTTTTTACCCGATATGAAGTCACAAAGCTTAGAATCCCCCCAGCCGTATTTTCTAAATAAAAATTATCAAGTGGCAAGTTATTTTTGTCATTTAAATATGTATTTAGTGTAAGTTTGCCCTCTAATATCATAATCATAACACGCGTGAAACCATTGAAAACGTCATTAAATAAATAGTATACAATCAAATATTTAGGAGGAACTTTATTTCAAGTTGCACGTTTTTGATGTAACGTTACATTTTTAAATACACCCCTCCCTCTTGTCACACATCGTCACAGATGCGGGACCCCTCCCCCTAGGCATGTGACGTCATTTATGCATGGCTCCAAATCCCTAGAACTCCTCCAGTCTTCCAGTGGGAAATAAAGGGAACAAACATAATTTTAAATTTTTGTCACCTTGTAACACTGTAAATCATCACTGTCCCTCCTCTCAAGGGATGTATTTTTATTTCTTTACCACATTAAAAAAAAAGTTTGTATAACAGATATCTGCTGTATTACATAACAGGGGATCAATGTTCCCTCTAAGGTTTGCCGGTTTTTGTGCTAATTGTTTAAAAAATACGTGTTCAAGGTTTAACAGAGTACCATTTTTTGTGTTCAAATTTTTGACATCTCACAAAAATACATGCACCAATTGGACCGATGTACATTAAGTGACACATTTCTTTATCAAAATAATATAGTAGATTATATTAAAATAAACAAGAATTATAAAAGTACATTTCTGTTCATCTGTTCAACGGTATTTATCATGCATAAATCAACGAAATGCCAACATACCCATAAGCCGCTAACCTATTCTGGGGCTATCTGGCGTCTGTATTTCAACGAGATCCATATTTTATAGACTTCATCAAGGTTGATCCGATGTCCATCATTCTGACAAGATTTAATCCTCATAAGCAAGTCTAAATGTAACTCTTCCAACCTATTTCTATATTTTACTTTTATAGAATTCATTTGGCTAAATCCACATTCGCAACCAGTGCTCGATGCAAGAAATGTGGCACAAATATCCAACAGAATTACAAAGTCGCTGAACTATTCTTCAGTCATGGCAAACTGAATGATGAATCACCTTGTCGAAAGTCTGCATCAACCCACAATTTAATTTTTTCCGCTAGCATTAATCATAATTTTAAATTGCGATACTGATCCATAAGTTTCTGCAAAATGTCTCCATAGCTTTTAAATAATGCTTTTTATTTAGAAACTAGGGCACCAAGTTCTTCTTGTCAGAAATTAAAATTTGACGTGTCGACTAACGCTTACAACAATATACGCCATAGCATCAAGTCGATTTAAAGAAAACAATAGTCCCCGTGCCAACTTAGACATTCAACGAATTTGAGAATGGGACTATGTTTTCACCCTTACAGCCTGAAAACATTTTAGCGGCCTCTACAGACCGATGAAAATTGTCACCAAGGTGCTCATGGCCTCTTAGGTTATTGATCCTTCATTATACAAACTGGTATGCCTCCATGGTCGTTAGATTTTTTCCTTTGTAACAGCCTGCTTAATTTGGCAAATTATCCAACTACTTCATGAATGACACTACGAAAAAAATATTTATTGACCATGACTATGGGTTATACTACAAACGGACCAGCTCTTCACAGTATTCAGTCTCAACAATTCTCAACAATTTGAGCAACAATGCGTGTAAAGCAAAGTGCCGTGAAAGCCATCTGATTTCCGTGTCGTCTAAAAAAATCCTTCTCAAGGTGTCCAGCGCAAACTGGGTTGCCATTTCAAAGCCCTCCTTTCAACACACTATGACCCCAAAATCAACTCCAATTGTTTTGATTAAAATATCACACCGGCTTGTTCGTGACATCAAAGTCTTTTTTTGTAAGTTGTCGTCGAGTGACATTAAAGTATTTGTTCTGCTTTAGGGCTAGTTACCAATGTCAATTATTTTTTAAAGGGATTGTTTGATATTTTCCTTGTATTATCTTTAGACGAATGGGCTGAATTATGTTGTTAGTGTCTGTTTGCTTTATGTTAGAAATGGAAGATACACTCTGGAAATTTAAACTTGTTTTCATAATTGGATTTTAACAAAAGCTGTGACTGTGTCCCAGGTAGAATAAGAGATAAAATTGCTACTAACTTTTCTGGCAAAGGCGCCGAAATTCAAATTTTTTCCCTATTGAAATTTGCGGCATGATAACTCAAAACTCCTGCGCGGAATCTGCCAGATAGCTGCGCGGCCGTGCAGCTTGAAGGGATCATTGGTAAGGATGGCAACTACGAACCGGATGACTACCTATACATAAACATGCATATCTATGCCCTGCACACCTTTAAAAATATAAATTAAAAAAATATTAACTCAAAGACATTGAATTCATAATTTTCCTCTAAAAATAACAACAGCAAAACCCATCCTTTGATTTTTAAAAAAAAAAGAAAGATCGTATTCTTCGCCCCCACCCCTCTGACGTGGAGAGAAGAGGGAGTGGGATCCGTCCATGATGTCAATACTTCAAAGCTCAGTTTTTTAAAAATATCTTTTACAACAGAAGACACTGCCTTTAAAAAAAAAAATAATAATAATAAATCTCTCTGGTGCGGCTGCTCCTTTTTTTTTATATATATATTTTTTTTAAATAAAATATTTTTTCTTTCACATATGATATACTGGTCCTGTTTGTCGGTGTCAGGACAGTTTTATTATTGTAAGCTAACTGATGAAAAGAGGGAGTGGGATTCGTTCATGATGTCAATAAAAAGTTTCAGCGTTTAATGTATTTTTATTGTTTCTTAATTAATTTCTATATAAAAAATGTGTCTCTTTTTTCTAATATAAAATGTAACACAGTAAAAATTAATCCGTTGGTGTCACCCGGGGCGGCCCGCCCCCGCCCCACTAGCGACGCCACTGATTAACTGCCTCAAGAACAAGCAGCATCGCTTAACATCTCATTTAAATAATTACCTTATACTTTTATCAATTTAAAAAAATATATATATATGTATTTTCAAA
Source organism: Radix auricularia (assembly GCA_002072015.1). Lineage (NCBI taxonomy): Eukaryota > Metazoa > Mollusca > Gastropoda > Lymnaeidae > Radix > Radix auricularia. The sequence continues at coordinate 252,790 of MUZC01004625.1, read as the reverse complement.
AAGCTTTTTGATATGAAAGAGAAAAAGGTTTGCTTGAGATCGTGACCTGCGGAACATAAAGGAAACTAGACACTATGTACGGTAGCTAGCTCAATAACGGTACATAGAGCAAACTAGATACTATGTACAGTAGCTAGGTTAATAACGGTACATAAAGCAAACTAGACACTATATACAGTATTTAGCTCAATAACGGTACTTAAAGCAAACTAGACACTATATACAATAGCTAGCTCAATAACGGTACTTAAAGCAAACTAGACACTATGTACAGCATTTAGCTCAATAACGGTACATAAAGCAAACTAAACACTATGTACAATAGCTAGCTCAATAACGGTACATAAAGCAAACTAGACTCTGTACAGTGGCTAGCTCAATAACGCCCTCTTTGTCTTTACATAACAAAATTCGATATAATTAAATCCTGTTGAAAGTCAACCAATTTAAAGTTCACAAATACCTTTTTTAAAAAAGAAAAAAAAACACTCTCTTTTGCAGATCTGTCTCAGCCATGGATGCAACGACGTTTTTGACTCTAGTATTTTTTATTGGAATTCTCATCACGCTACCTAAAGTGTCTTCACATCCAGGTAGAACTGCCTTTATTTTTAAATGTCTTCTCATCTCTTTATGCCATGATGATTCAGTTACTTTTTCAGTTAAATACATTCTTTATTGCTCTAGCTAACTTGCAGGCAAAGTCATAACAATATTGACTGCAAATAAAAACTCAACTGTTGGATTTGAAAACTAAAACCCTTCCATCTCAAAAAGAGCTTAAACAGCCAAAAGAGAAAGATTTAACATTCCTGGTTACAATTATAGTTCTAAATTGGAAAAGCAAAGCAAATATTGTATAATACAATTGTCAGATAGACTCTTAAGTATACAAACTATTTTCTTATTCCGTATGAAAGAACAAACACGAACAAGTTCTTGTTCTTCCCGTCTGGAATTCGGGTGTGGATTGGATTGCTTGATCAGACTGGGGAAATCAAAACTCTATCAACATTTAAAACTTTACAGCTATGGAAGGGGGTCAAAATTCGAAAGTCCCCCCAGGCTCCTACTTGAGGAAGGCCACCTAATTAGTGTCCGAAATATTTTTACATTAAATATTATGACATTGCCATGTATGTGGGGCCCCCAAAGAGGTTAACCCCGGGGTCCCCAAACTCCTGCAAATTCCTAGCTACGCCACTGAAATTCAAATAAAAATTCCACTGGAGATAAACCATGGATAAACGTGGGACGCAATAATTTTCTTTATAGAAGGAACGTTTAAAATAGTCCAAATAAAATACAAACGTTTGAACCCAGACCTACATACCTACAGTGTCATGATCCATGGGCTTAGAACTACACTTAAGGCAGCTGTTCATTTATTTTGAATAAATCATTTCAACATCACTCATGCACCTATTTGTTAAAAATCTAATAAAATAAATTTTGTAAATCAATCATTCAAAAAGAAAAAAAAAAGCATGAATCTTATTTTGCTATTTGTGTTCAAATGTCTTTACTTAAAGGTAATCCCAGTCGTCGCGGAAAGTGTCTACACATCACGAGGTATCTAGAGTCACCCGACAACTCCGAGAGACGACGTCAGGGGAACATCGACCCTGACGAGGCATCGGTGTTTGAGTCTTTTCAAGACAACGAGGAACGCAAACGGTTTATAAATTTCGTGCAAGAAAGCCCCATCTGCAGGTCATCACAGGAAGAGGGCGAAGGGAGGAGATCCACCACACCCTCACCAGCTATCACGTCCCGCATCATTGTGGACCTTGCTAAAGAATATTGCGTCCGACTTTTCAACAGTGGTTCACGGAATATTCCAGCTTATTGTAATCGGGGGAATGGGTGACACTATCAGATAACTCGAGGAACTCAAGGATTCGATTATCTTTGAGTCGGAAGAGATCGTGGCATGTGTTCAGTTATTTGTTTAAATAAAGCTAGTTTAATGTTTTGGTGCCAAGCTGATTTAGTGGAATTGAGCCTTAATATATTATCCTGGTTCATAACATCTAATAATGGAAATAATAGTAATGAATGTGTTTTTCTAAAAATAGTCATGCTATTTTCCTGTGTACCTAGTGCTATTTGGTATTTAATATCAGTAACAAATATGTATAAATAAACAAATAATACTATACATGTAAGTTTTTATTTATTAATTCCCTTTATTTCTCCCCATATCACTATACTAGCAAAATACCCACGCTTTAAAGTGGACTATTAATATTTCAATTAGCCTTAAAACCCCCGTAATACCCATTCAAAACCCAAGTTGATTTTATTCTAGATCATGATGAATACTAAATATAATAACTTTGCGTCTTTTCTGTCTCTCGTTCGTAAATATTCTCACGAAAAAACTACAGCAAAAAATTACAGGCTTCCCGTGATCCTATCGAGCTGAAATTTAAATAGTTATTTTCGCTTGTTACCATTGAGGCGTTGCAAGAGGGATCTCAACAACTTCCCAAAGTTCGTGCTACTACGAAAACGGAACATTGTAGAATGAGTGGTGTATCAGTATCAGTTTTAGTGGGCCCACAATGCGTGATACATTAAATGTATTTAAGCCCGTTCCCATCACGGGAGTGTACACAACAACTTCCAAAAGTTCATGCTTCTACCTTCACGGGCAATTGGAGAATAAGTGATGAATCAGTTTTTTTTTAAGCTTATTAAAGGAAAAAAGTACATTTGGGCCCACGGCCACATGAGTGGGGTTTTAGAATTCTTCTTCGCCAATTAACGTTGGGTGAGTTTGTTCAATAACAGCACAAATCTTAATGCTTTTTTGCCTACACGGAAAATTGGAGAATTAGTGACGAGTCAGTTTTTAATATATGAAAAAACTAAATTTGGGCCCCCCCCCCGCCACATATAAGTGATAAATTATATACTTTTTTTTTTACCTGTTACCATTGCGGAAAGTTACCAAACACTCAAAGTTTCATGCTTCTACCTACACGGGAAATTGTAGACATAGTGATGAATCAGTTTTTACTTGAGCTCATTTTGCAAAAAACTACATTTGAGCCGACGGCCCCCAGTAAATCATACTTTAAACATTTTTTTGCCTGTTAACATCACGGAAGTGTACTCAACAACTTCTTAAAGTTTTATGCTCCTACCTACTCGGGGAATAAGAGAATTAGTGATTTTCAATTTTTATAAAGCCCATATTAGGAAAAAAGTTTTTTGGCCCCAGGCCCCATATGAGCTGAAATTTAAAAATACTTTTTCATCGCTTTTCGGGTACTTAACAATTCCCAGAGTTTCGTGCTTCTAACTACACGGGAAGTTGGAGAATAAGTAATGAATCAGTGAGTGAATGGGGGTTTGGCTTTTATTAGTATAGAAAAAAAATTTGGGGCCCGAGGCCCTGAGTTGGTGATAATTAAAATAATGTTTTGCCTGTTACCACTGCGGAAATATACCCCTCAACTACCCAAAGTTTCATGCTTCTATCTACTCGGCAAATTGAATGAGTGATTTTCGGTTTTTATATAGGTCATTTAAGGTAAAGACTACAATTGGGCCCTGTCACGTGAGACATGTGGATGAAAGGAATGCGGTGGTGTGTCAGGGTCAAAATGAAGGCCAATGTCAGAGGTCAGGAGTGTGTGGTCACTGAGAGAGAACACGGACAGTTAGAGATGAGAAGTTGCGAGAGGGAGATGGAAGTCATTTGAATTCTAGAGATTACTGTCGTACATTGTGTTATACTTGTATATAGATATTAAATGTTTTGTTATCAAAGAGTTTAATTCCTGACTTCAATGGATGCACTGAATTATTGTGTGAGAGAAGAGATTGTTTGACAAGCCCACTAAAGAACGCAAAATAGGTCAATCACGAGAAAGTGAGAAACGGGGCCTCGGCCTGTGACATTAATTAGTGTCAGAAGCGATCATCCTGTTACCGGCCCCCGGCTTCCAATAAATAATAATTAAAATATTTTTTTCGCCTCTTACCATTGCGGATGTGTCCTCAACAAATTCCTTAATTTTCACACTCCTACCTACACGGAAATTTGGAGTATTTGTGATAAGTCACTCAGTGAGGGCTTNATATAAATATATATTATTATTATTTATAAGCTTTTAGTGAACTTAATTGTATTTTGAATATCTGTAAACGTATCTGGACTATAGCTCTGTTAGCTTAATGTTGTTTTCCCGTTTATCCAGGGGCAGACATTGCATTGCTATTTATAGATGAGATTATCTTATCTTAGATAAACGTAGGACGCAATAATCTTCTGTATAAAAGAAGCGTCTGTAACAGATAAGATCTCACAGACAAAATGCGTCAAAAATAAACAAACAAAACATCTTTTATTTTTATTCGTATATAAGAATGTGTAATGTCAATAGTCAACAGTAATATTTATTAACGTGTATACAGCGCGGCCACTAAGGGGTGCGGGTGATGTGGACCGCAACGGGTTACACAATCTACAGGGGTGAGACCAAAAAGTAAAAGTGTGTATATACCCGTTATTTGACACTGGCAGACTCGAATGAGATTTATGGGATAAGTAGGAGGGGGTGCGACACCTAGAGCTACTCTACTGGGTAACACCAACCCTAGTGACGCCACTGCGTGAATAGTTTTAAATGATAATTTAACAATTTTATGAACTGTAGATTATGTTTTAGAAATTAAAGAAGCTCAAAATTTTAAAAAGGTGATATCTGAGAAATAAAAAATACACAAACTCAATCAAAATGGTCTTAGCTCAGTAATTTTAATTAATGTTTTAACATTTAGTTGTTTATTGTACCGGTGGCAAGTCTCAAGATCCAACCCCACGAACTGTTATTTACTAAAAACCATGCACAATAGTTGCCTATTAGTAACTCGATCTGTATCAAAGGAATGAATATTGGCTAATTGCAATACATTTTAGAACTATTGTAAACGTGATCGGTCTTTTTAAAAAATATTTTCATTCTTTAAACTAGAATTACTGTAGGTGCTCATAAAAAGAGACTCGGATAACTCATCAAATGCATTTACTTTTAAGGATAAAAATCAGTGCATTAGTATAGTCTTAGCCTTGCATTTGTAGGGGGAAAAAAGATGAAGCATATGTTACTAAGCCGGTAAATTGTGGAGAACTACGACTGTAAGTTTATAGTAATCTGTCATAAGAGACCTACATGATATCTATCTGTTTGGTTTACTAAATTAATTTTGTATAGTCAATGTAAAAATGTCACAGTTTACAACAATATTTTAACACATTTCAATAATTAAAATCAATGTAACTACCCCCACCCGAAACAACATTTGCGCTATTGAGAAAACCATGAAATTATTCTAATTTATTCTAAAATTTAGATTTAAAAGAAGTTATTTATAATAGCAAAATATTCTTCATCTCCAGATGGAGTCACTCTGTAACGCTTGTGAACCAAGGGAAACTATTCATGAAAATTAAGAAAGCAGGAGAGTCTTAAGTTAGCTAAGTAAATCATAAAAAAGTTGTTAATTTTAATTTTCATTTCTATTCTGTACACTCTACAGTTTTATTGCATTACACAGCATAGTAAGCATGTTATGTGGAAACTACCAACAGTGTGAACATGACGTTAACAATAAAGAAACGACTCTTTTCAACACACAAGAGTGCTGGGTGTTAAAAAGATTGCCAGCATTTTGTAAAATTTCCATCTGTAGCATCCGACCCTTGCTCACTTCAGCCATGTTATACGTCTATTATTTATTGCGCCAAATGAGCGAAATTCACTTAATATTTTTCAACATCCATTAAAATGTAAATCACATCACACTGTGCTAAAGTTGAGCTCAGCCTCAGCGGCGTAGCGTGGGTATGTGCCGCCCGGGGCAGAACCAAAATTTGCCCCCCCCCCCCGCCAAAAATATGTTGACGCTGTAAAATAAAGATAGTTTTTACTAGCAAGTAATAATGACATTTGGAAAGAGATAAAAAGAAAAGCTTTATTTCTTTAGTTTATTTCATAAAATTAAAATTTTCTGTTTTTCCTAATTGGACACTCTTTCGTGTATCAATGTTTTCAGCCTTGCCATCCCCAATAGCCAAAATTGAAATAGCAATAGATAAGAAAAATTTGGCATAATCGGTATTGCTTGTAATTAATTTTTCATTTACTTAATTTTATTTAGAGAATCTCTTTTAAGACCTTGCTATACTTAAGACTATTGTAAGCAATGTTCAAATTAATTATATTATTTTAGGCAAGATAACTTAGAGCCTTACATCTTAATAAACTTTTAAAGGTCAGGTGGTCTTTAATTCATTAATTCTTTTTTTACCCGTGTGTAAAATAGTATTTTCTTGACAATGCCATTTGAATACTCTAATTTAAAGGCAACATTTCAATTTCCATCATATTGCCTGGCGTACGAAAATTTTATAAGTTTTCTAAATTCTACATATCTTCCAAAATCTCACACGAATTTCTACAATAATCTCATATTATGAACTAGATTGTGCCGGGGCGCCGTGGCACCTGCGGCGCCCACTTTTTTTACGGTGCCTACGGCGCCAACCTTTTTTCAAAAGCCCAACTAACTTGTCCTTTTTTTTAAAAATACGAAATATTTAACTTTCTGAAATGTACGCAAAGTATTTAATAATAGGGGTTGAATTTTGCGCACCGATGCACACCATCCAATGACGTCATCATATTAAATATTTTTACAGCGCTCATCAACACACGATTTTTCAACTAAACTAACTGCTGTAGACTGTCGTACATCGCTCCTCAGCGTTCCAGATCCAGTGACTTGGACTATTATATTATTTATAATAGAACTTTCTTCTCCCCTTTTTTCAAATAATATGGATATATATTTTGGATCACCAAGAATTTACTATCTTGGTACTTTGACTTGAAGATTCGATTTAAAGGATTGGGTCGCCACATAAAATTGTATCAAATTTCAAAACATCCTTAAAGTATCCCATTAATTTCTCTGTGAGCATCTTCTGCTTAGCATTTTTTCTAGCACTATACATTTATCAATTATATCGTGCACCTTTAAAAAGATTTTATTGTGACTAGCAAAGTTCCTGCGTCTGTTGGTGTGATAAGATTTTTTTCTGCCTCTCTCAGTTTCTCTATAGCTTTCAAAATAATCTCAAAATGGCTCTATGGTATATTCACTATTTTGTATTCTGAAGCCTTGCTTGTAAAGTAAGTAGATATTCCAAGCGGTGTATGAGCATGAATAAGAATGCGTAGCAACGTTCTAGTATACTAAAATATATCATTTGTTTCAGTTGGATTAACATGTGAACTATTTGAGCAAGATTTGACAGTGAGATCTATATCTCTTAAATTGCTGAGCTCAGTTTGAAGTTTTGATGACACTTTTTCATACAATGTTCTGAGAGTGCTCGATAGTAGGCTACTTGGCAAGCAAATGCATTGGGGCCGGTTTATTGCCTTTATTTGCAAAAATACTGTTCTCTCTGTGAACGAAAAAAAACATATTTACTTCTGCCAGGCATTAATAATGTCAAAATTTTTTACAAAAACGTCCCGCAACTTTGTTTGTTTTTCCTTTCACAACTTATTGTTGTTCTTTGTCAATTCTTTAGATCCGATTTCTGGTGCTTTCCAATTGAAAAAAAAAATAAAAAAATTTTGCTTTTATTTTATTTTAATAAACTTCATTTTTGAAAGCTAATTAACGAGGAATTAGCCGCCCCCCCCCCTTTGCACATAATGTGCCACCCCGAGATTGCCTTATGTTTATGTACAATAAGTTTTGATTTTACAACAAGAGCGACTGTCAAATTTTAAGAATCATTTAAGCTGCCACTACCTCAGTGTTACATTATCATACTACTTAAGAACTTGTCAGGTCAGTAGCATCAGTATCGGACGAATTTATATCCAATAAGGAGTTTGAAGTTTTGACGTTTGAAAAGTTTACATGCCTTAGGATAGATCTTATATTTCTGTTATTAATTTCTTATTTATTTTCTTTTATTTCGATAAAAGGCTTGACTTTATTATAATAATTTTTTCTTAGACACTAATTAACGACCAGGAATTTGCCGCCCCTGGCAAAGTGCCACCCGGGGCATTTGCCACCCCCTTGCCCCCCCCTTCGCTACGCCACTGCTCAGCCTTTAATAAACAATAATAATAAACACGTTTCTATTAACCATTTTCAAAAGTGTGCAAGAGCCAGTTTAATTTTTAGCAGATTTTAATTTGAAAAGATTTTAAGAGTCTTTTCAACAAGGTTTCATGGACTCTAATAAAACTTTGAATATGTTTTGTGGGGATAGCATAGACGGAGCTCTCATGACTCGAAAAAGGAAATTGGAAAGTATAAAATATGCAAATATTATAATACACAAGAAAATTTACATATTTTATTTACATGAAAACATGAAATTTTAAGCACATTGCATACAAGAAATTTTCATCGTAGTACCTTAGTAATTTAAGAATAGTATTTACATATAATTGTATCAAACATTATATCAAGAAAATTCAATTGGCTTAATATGGTCCACTAGCTTTAATTTGGTGACCACTGCACACATTATTTATAATAAAAAAATTAATTAAAATAATATGGCACAAAGTGTTGAAAGCAACTGCTGAATATTCACATAATATTGTTTTATTCCGTCAATACATTTTAATTGTGATTTTATTAAATCATTTCCAACAACCTATATTAAAGTCTATTCTAATATGTGAAAATTTTTATAATGAATTCTCATTTCTTTTTAACATAATACTTTTATGTTTGATACAGTAACCTTTTTACAAAAAGCACTTATCACAGAATTAATGTACAACAGAGGATTTTGTATCAGAGGGGTGTGATGTAGTCATGTTTAGGACTATATGTTGAATATCTTACAGCAACACCATCAGACCCAACCATTACATTTCTTCCATGTGGAATTGGTGGAAGTGGTGGCAATGGTCTCTGTACATCATAGACGTTATTGTCAATCTCATCCATGTTCTGAGCTTCCAATGGCAGATTTTGAAAATTCTCACTGTTCTTTTTTTCATTGCCTGCATCATCTTCGTTGTTTACTTCTGTTATAAGAAAACTTTTATTATCGTAAACTTTATACAAAGGATTCTGAACGTCCACTTCTTGGGTTTCATCTCTCTTCTCATACTCATTATCTCTTCCCAGTTCTGCAGAGTCTCCGGATGAGGGTTCGTTGATGACATCCAAGTAACCAAAAGTTCCTGCACTGATGTCATCTACTGACTTTGAATACTCAACCGTTTCTTCTCTCCCCTTGTCACAGGGGTAAGGGTTGTCTGGAATGACATCGTAGTCATTGGCTTGTGGAAGGGTTTCATAGTCATCATTGAGAATGTCAGTAGCTGACCCTGGGATGTCATAGGGGCTCGGCTTGGATGGATATCTTTTTCTCTTCCTTATGAAAGAATATAGAAAAAAAAACAACTAAATTTCACATGGCCATAATAAAATAAAAAGTGTAGGCCTACAATAAGTGAGGTTGAGTAAAGATAGTTACATGGGTACTAAAGTGCACCGCACAAAACTGCTTTTATTATGGAACTAAAAAGTAAGAAAGTATCGATATAGATAATTTTAAAAGTTGACATTTTAAAAAATAATCTAAGGGAATACAAACATTGAAGTGGTAGGGGTTTCTAAATTTAGGATACTTTGTTTAGGGTGTGTGTGTGGGGGAGGGTGTGGTTCTAGACTGAAAGTATATACCTTTATTTAAAACTTAAAATAAATTTTGCTGTAATTATCTTTAAATTCTGATAGTCCAACAATATCCTATTAACAATTCTAATCATTTAAAAAAAAAAAAATTAACTTTCAAAGTGTTGTAATTATAATACAACTATTTTGTGAACACGCTATAGCTCTGGACAACACACAAAGTATGAAAGCAACAGGGAAAGATATAATTAAGCTTATGCCTACATCAATAGTTTAGGGAGAAAGTGTGTGGCTATGGGGTGTGTATATGTGTTCAAACGTTATTAAAGTGGGGATCAATTTTCTATTTTCTGTCACAAATATGTTATGACATCATATGTGAGAACATTTAGGAAAACTAGCGTATCATCATTTAAAGAACTTCACTTTTTTTTAGGGCTTCGGAAATTAATATTTAATTTCTCAAATAATCGTTAAAAAATTGTTAACGATTCAATTATTTTTTAACAACTAATCTACCCATCACTTACAAATTATTGGAAGTAAAAAATAAAACTGAAATTCTAAAATTAGGTGGCCCATAAATAATAATTTCCTGAAGATTACACGAACATTTTGGTCTTAAACTATTGACTGACGGGGAATTTTCAAAATGATGATAAAGTTGCCTACCATGGTTCTAACACTTCACCTACTTATCAAACCAAATGAAAAGCTTATTAAGCTAATGGCAGTAATGGAGTCTGACTCAGAGAAAAAAAATGATGACAGCTCTTACGAAGACCTTACTTTGTTACAAAATGAAGATGAAAGTTCCTGAATCCTCCATTATCTCTTTAAAATTGTGGAAAATTAATGAACACCAATATCCGCAAATGTAATTCCTTGCTAATCCCATTTTGTGCATACCAGTTATCTCAGTTCCATGTGAATGATTGTTCAGCTCAAATGGATGATTTTCAATAAGACCCACTCATCAAATGAACAAAATAATGTCAACACACTTGTCTTTTTGCGTAGTAGGTTAAAAGATTGCATATAAAGGAGAATTTCCAGTGTTATTTAGATTTTCAACAAGAACGTTTAATAAGTTTGATCATAACATTTAATTTTTAGCTTTAATCAAAATCAACGATTAATTGATGGTTAATTTTTCAAAAATTAATTATTAAATTTAAAATAATCGTTAAAAGCCCATTTTTTTGGTATCTATGTGTTTAAGAATTTGGTTAACTGTTTTCATAGGTCGCTTGTATTAATGCTCTTTTATTTTTTAAACTCGTTTCAAATTTAAGTATTTACAAGGCACACCATTCCAAATTCTAACACACTTCTTAAAGATAGTGATAACATTTTTATGGAATTAAAGGTTTACTCCATTCATGTAGCCCTGTCCAAGAGAGAAAGATCTTTTCTTCAAATTATTCTTTTAGTTTGTAGCTGTATGTATGCAATAGAGAATGTCTAATAAAAAAGTAGACACACAAAACAGGGACAAAATTTGAACTTTTTCTGTGCAAAGTAGAAGGATGCCCCGTTAAAAATTATATTGAACTTTTCAAGCTGGTTTAAAATAAAGATTATATAAACAAAAGATCTTAAACAATGGTAAGATGATTTTTAGTTGATTTCAAATTCACAAAAGTGTATACTATTAATATGTTACACAAAATAAAACTTACTTTCTGAAAATGATTGTTGCCACAGTGACAATAATGATGAATCCTGATGCTCCACAGACAACACCAATTATCAGATTGGTATAGTTAACCCCTGAATTAGTTTCAACAAAAACTACACTTGTGTTTATACGTTATACATACCATAAACATATAGAATTTAGTATTGCTTAACATGTTATTTACTTTATTTTTACTTCAGTTGATTGTTACAGCAAATTTAGACTTTACTGAGAAAGAAATATATCAACATAAGAAATTCACCATGAAGCTATCATGACACATTAAGAAAAGAAATTGAAAAAACAATCTCCATTTCAACTATAATTTTATCTGCCAATTTTCTCACCTGGAGTATTTTGTGAAGATGGATTACACTCTGGGCTGCTGTCATTTATGCAATGTGTAAATAAATATGAACCATAACCTAAGGTTGTCTTGCCTTTAGGAAAAAAAAGTCTTTATCATGTATATGTGTATATCTATATATATAAATACAAACTTATGTTAATGCAATGGTAATAGTACTTTAAAAGACATACTTATTAACAAGAAACTTAAATCTTAGATAATAGCATAAATATTAAAATTTGTCTTTTTTTTCAATACTTCTGAATGTTATTCCAGGGAATCTATAAATGTGTTATTTCCACTTCAAATTTTAATGTTATTTAAAGTTTATTGTTTGTTTAACACAGGAAAATCAATTTGCAAGTAAAGTTAATTTCTGATGTATTTAAAATATTATTTTTCAGGTTGACTAGCTACCAAACAAAATAAACAAATCTTGAAACTTGTCAAAGTTTAATACAAATTATACGAATCCAAGAGTTTATGAGTTGCAAACAGTTTATATATTATAAAGATCAATGATTTTTATAGATGGTTTCTATCTAATTTTTTTACTTTCACACTAATTGTAAAAAAAACCTTGCAATGCAATTCTACAAAGCCTGCATTTCTTATACTGAACTTTTATGAATGAGACCTTATTTGTATTTGTGTGTTTTTAAAATATAGCTTTACATTTCCAAATTGATGAATATTTCTAATGCCTTAGTATAAATAATATAAATACTTATTTTAAAAATAAAATGATACAATAAATATCTTACATATTAACCTACAGTCAGTGTCATTATAAAACTTTATTCTAAAGGCTTTCTGCAGAAGTTTAACTGAGTTTTCGCACCCTTAGCTCATTTATTTTAGGTGCCCTTGAGAAATAGACATAAAAAAAACCCAAAAGGTATGAAAATACTAAATTTCAATCAATTGAAAAATTAGCCCTTGGTGCTCTTGGCAACTGCCCCAATGCCAAGTTGTTATTACGCCTCTAGCTTTTTTTTTCAAACGAAGTCATCTAGCATCTTTTGAAACAACTAAGTTTACCCACTGAAGATTCTTGTTTGCATAGTTTAAGCATATTAAAACATACCCAAATTTTTAAAAAAAAATTCTTAACATTGCTTAATTGTTTATTATTGAACAAATTTGAAATTTAATAAATTTAAAACCTTCTTGTTACGTTTTTTTACAAATCTTATTGGCAAAAAATAAATAAATAAATAAATATGACATACAAAAAGGGCATGGAACACAGGAAGTCATCTTTGTTTGGTTTTGATATGTCCCAAGACTACATAAAACACATGAGCCATTAGATGCCATATAAGAGCCGGCTGGGCAGTCCACTAAAAAACATTAATTTTTAAATATTAAATTAGTTGAAAACATAACTTTAGAAAAACTATATTCAAAATCATCAAAATAAAGAGTTCATGTTTCTTTTAATAAAGTAAAAAATATCTTTGCCATTTAATCTTAATTAATTTCTATTTTATCTGAATAAGTCACATTAAAATAAGTCTTTAAAAAATTAAATTTTAAAATGTATGACTTTTTATTTTGGGAAATGGTGTGTAATAAATGTGAATAAACAATCTCTAAAATGCTTAAATAACCTGACTTCAACAGAAAATAACTTGTCCTTCAACAGTAGTTGAACCCACTACTACACTGTAAAATTTACCACAAAAAACATTGACCAAACCAGCTCCGTCTTGACAAGTTGCTGTAACTGTTGCTGCAATGGCTACACCAATATGCTGATGTTGGCCTAGGTAGACACTGAGGATTGCTCTGGTATTGTTCACCAGTTGAAGAATATATTCTGCTCTAAGAATCTCTAAATTTCTATCAGATTCTATAAAGAGTAAAATTGTCAAATGAAATTCTTGTTTAAGGTTAAATAAGCAATTTAAATATAAATTGCTTTAAAAAAGAAATTTAGGAATATTAAAATAACAACTCAAGAAAAGTTAACTCACTAAGAAAAGACATCCTAAAACACTTTTCTTTGACAGCAAACATGATTCTTGTATTACCTCAACCATACAGTGCCTTTAATCCACAAAAATTACTATGATTATTAAAAAGTCTCAAAATAACCTAAAAAAACCACACAAAATTGTGTCCAGAAATACTCTTGACTTAAAATTAAACAAACAATAGTGACACCAATACCAGAAATTTCCTCCTACTGAAGTTAATTGACACAAAAAAGAATCAAGAAAAACACTTTAACTTTGCAAGAATTCTGTTAGAGCCCACTCCTCTTGTTATGTCATGACACATTTTGTTCGAACAGTTGAACTCTATTCATAGCTTATCTTAGATATACAGACGCTCCTTCTATGCAGAAGTTAATTGCGTTCATAGACCATGACAGATGATTTGTTGGCAAGTGATGCAGAGTTCACAGGGCATGGCTATGAGGGTTCCACACATTACCCAGCCACCTAACTAGTGTTAAGTACCCATTTGGAGTTGGGTGACTCAGGGACAGCCTAGGCCCCGGGAAAAAAATCCTTGCCTTCACATGGATTCCAACCCACGCCAGTTGAGGGCGCTGCCACTTGACTACCTTTATATTTCTCAGATGTATTACAGTATTCTATTTATTATAGGTATAAGTATAAGAAATTTTTCTATTACTTAAACAACACATCTGATCACCCAACTTTTTACAAGAAAATAGAATATTGTGATGTGCCTAAGCATGAAGTACCTTATATGAGAATAGTTACCAAATGACCACAAGTTGCATCAGTTTCAAAAAAACGTTTGGATAATTTTATTTATGAATTGAATATTATTTCTTCACACAAAAGGGCTAGCAGTTAAAGAATATTGATATATTGATAACATTTTTTTAAAATTAAAATTTTGACATAGAAAAGTACTAATTTAAACTAGAGCCCATGGCTAAATACAGTGGCAATTTTGTTTACTTGATGGTTATACAACTACAGGCTCCCACAAGCTAAGCAATTATTATTTGTAACTGTTACTAGATTATTTACCTGATAGTGTACTAAGGTACTTTGGGACGACAGGCATCAGTTTCATATCAGTTTCAACAGTTATTGTTCCAATGATTAGGCTTGATGTTCCTAATAAAAAAAAACACATATGATTTTTAATAAAATTGAAAACTTATCACATTAACGTTTAATATATTATTACTAGGGATTGTAGGGTGCCTACGGCGCCAACTTTTTGTCAAAAGCCCAAGTAAATTATCTTTGTTTGATAAATAAGAAATATTAAATTTCCTGAAATGTACACAAAGCATTATATAATTATAAATTCTCAAATCCCATATTTACATCATTCCCATTTCTGAAATTAAAAGATAAGCTAAAACAATGACTTCATATAATATAGGCTTTAAATTATAATTATTTTGCACACTACCCGATGCACACCTTGAAAACTATTAAAATGTAAGATCAAACAATGACTCATAGAGTTACACATCCAGTGAGTGACCTACTGTTGCCTTAGTTTGTACAATTGAATTTGAATAGTCAATGCTATTAGCAGTACTTACCAACAAAAACATCAGTTGTATTTTCAGAGTGTTGACAAGATGTGCAGATTATGGTGACATTTAAGGCACAAGAGTTGGTTCTGATGCAATCTAACTGTTCATTGAGATTAGCAGTCAGAGCTCCAATAAGTTGATCTGTCATTGTTTTACTAACATTCTCATACTGAAATGTAAGCTTCAGTGACACCACTGAGGGTCTCATTGTTTCTGAGAAAAAATTAAATTAAATTTTCTTGAATCATACTTTTAAAGCATACTGTTGGCAATATAGTTCTTTTTAAAAACAAAACAAAACTTTATTGCAAACAATAAAAGAATGCTTTAAAAAATTAATTTTAACAAAATTGTTTTCATAATATTTAGTTTGTTGGATTGCAATCTCTGTGTTTAAATTAGGTCGTTTATCATTTTAATCTATATCAAAATGGAGTTTGTTATTATTTGTACTATATGTCTTATTTGAATTTAGTTGATATTCTATTTTGCTAAGTAGTAGGACTTCATTTCTTCTTTTATTTTGAAGTAACTTGAATACAAACCTGAACAGTCTGGTAAGAAAGCTTCAGGATTTTGTTCAGTTTGGTGAGACCATTTATAGCTGGATAAAAGTCCACATCGGAAACTGTTTACAGTATCCGGCATGATAGTCAGCCCAGGTCGACATTGAATGTTGCAAGTTTTGACCGTTCCTTCTGGGTTGTCTGTACATGTTAATGATGCATGACCTGATCTGTTTGTAAGTTTCTGACAAGCTATTCAGAAAAGAGTAAAATTGTAACATAAGTATGTTGTATAAGAGGGCTTTTTCTTTAGGGTTTAAATAATTAAGCAATTTTTTTTTTTTTTTAAAATTCCAGTTTGTGCTAAAGAATAAGAATAGCTGTGGAATACCTACCTGGACAAGCAACAGTGTTGCACTGCATGCTACCTGTAGCCAGACTGGAATCACAGTCAGCTCCACCAATGCTAGCTGGGGGACTGTCACAAACACGCCTTCTTGTTGCCACGCCTCTTCCGCATGTTACACTGCATTTTGACCACTCAGACCATCCACCATAGCGTCCATCAACTTTTGTATAAAAAAAATGTAATAAAACTTTCTTTTATGCAGATATTCAATGAGCAGGCTTATAATATAATAATATATAAATAATACATGAATAATCCTGGTAATTCATAATAAGATTTGAGGTAAACTAAAATAATTTTAGCAAACATTGTACATGTCATTGATTAAAAATTGTTTTAAAATTAATAAACCTGGGCATTTGTATCCAAAACATCTTTGGTTGTCCACATATGATCCTAGGCAGTTTCCACCATCTGACTTAAGTTTGTTACATTGGCGTTGTCTTGACCTCTGACCTAGTCCACATGACATTGAACAAGCTGACCACACTCCCCAGGTGCTCCAATTACCATAAACTGGCAACAAAAAAAAAAAAAAAAAAAACAAATGGAAGCCTTTAATTTTAACATACTATGTTTACAATTTTTTTTGAGCATCAAAATTAAATATTATCTGTTATACTATTGAAATTTCTAACAGTGCTATTCAATGCCTATACCTGTATTACTTTTTATTTCTATTAATTTTGAGTTTGGTTCATAAAAATAATGTTTTGTAAAAAATTTATTAGATGACTTAATCTATGAATTTAAGAAAAATGTTTTCGCCTCTATAACTATGTAATTCTTTTTAGTCTTACTTACCAACTGTATGATTACAAAATAAGCCACTGTAACCATCAGCACACACACATGTGTAGTTCATGAAGCCAGCATTGCTGATGCATGTAGCTCCATTAGCACAAACGTGACCTAAGCAATAGTTTGTTTGAGTGTCACATCTATCTCCTGACCAATGTGCATCACAAACACATCTGGCTCTGCCCGGCTCATCATAACACACTCCATGTTGACCACACGTGTCACCAACACAATCATCTACCACTTGAAACACAATTTCATTGGTTTCTTTACAGTACTTTATATTTTCAAAAATTGTGTTTTTTTTTTAAATAATAATATAAAATTCTGCTAAACCTTGTAAATGTTCACAACAAACATTTTACTAAATTTTTATTTCTTATGCCATAAACCTAATTGGGTTTTCATCGACCACACAAGGCAATGTAATTAGACCTATTGTGTATGCTCTAAAAGTCTTATAAATAGAAATATTATGTATTCCCTCTAAGTCTTATAATGAAATAAAATATTTTTAATCAAAATATCAAAATTTGCAGCATTTAGTTACTCCTATAATAATTCAATGCATAAATAAAAGAGTGTAAATTCATCCCAAGTTTTCAATGGCAAATGGTTAAATATTGAAATGTTAAGGTTCCTAATGTAAACATTTAATGCCTGAAAAAAAACTGACTCAATTCTACTGCATACAAGTTTTTAGAACTAATGGAAACTCTTCTTTTATTGGTTATGTAATGATTTAAAGTCTGTTTTACAAGCAACATTATGTTGCAATTCATAAAACCTTATCTGTTAAAGTAGTTTATATTACCATCACAGGTACTAGGTCTTTCCATGGTTGGTTCCATCACAAGAGCCACAAGAACATTATCTTCCACCTTTTTTTTGCAAGTAGTTGTAAATTCTCTTACATCTGCTTCTAATAAATATTTAGGAGTCAGCTGAACACCACTTAAGACAATCTCTGTAACAAGAAAAAGGAAAATCATGCAGAAGGGAAAAAAAAATTCAATTATTTACAATCAAAGCCTTTCAAATAAAAATCTTGTCCTTGACTATACCAAAAGGAATAGTAAAAGCAACATACTAGAAATATTTATTAAAAACAAGCTTTAAGCAAAAGTCCTTAGTTTTTAACACAGAAGGTCTGTTTACTAAGCCATCAGTTATGGTCACAGTATTTGAAGGAATTACAATTGAATTATGCATCTATAAAGGGGCTGCAATCTTCTATGAATTTCCCTCTCAGGAAGTCCATTGGTGTGGGCTCTTTTGAATCAGCGGCACCAAAATTGTGAAACAGTCTTCAGTAAATTTTGAAATAACATTAAAACAAACATGAATTTAAGAGCAATATGAAGACTTTTTTTTTTGGATAGAGTATTGAAACACTATTGAGCAACAAGCATGTTACCATAGCTTTTATAGTATTAGTGCTGTGGAAAAAAAGCAATCATTCATTCATAGAAGAGAGCATTCATTCATTCATAGAAGAGAGCATTCATTCATTCATAGAAGAGAGCATTCATTCATTCATAGAAGAGAGCATTCATTCATTCATAGAAGAAAGCATTCATTCAGTCACAAATTATGGAAGATTATTCACTTGTTTAATATCTATTTTTGACTCAATTTTTAAAATTCTTTTAGAATAAATTGTAGACAAGTGTGGCATATACTCACTATTTGCAATAAAGTTGATTGCATTGCCCTCAAATTTCAAAATGAAAGTCTTTTTCCACAGTTCAGAGACCCAGAGACCTTTCACATTGTCTTTAGGTTCTCCATTGATGTACATAGTCACATTTTCATTAAGAAAAGTCAGAGCTACATGATACCATTTTCTTTGTAAAAAACAATAGATTAAAAAGAAATGTTTACAAGAAGTTAAAGAGATCATTTCTTAAACCTTTAATATTTTCATTAATTTTTTTCACAAGTCAGAAAACGCTCCTCCAGAATTATCTTTATTTCATTCTTTACTATGATTCCTTAATTAATTTAATTTTAAATGCCAAAATGTTTCATTTTTCTAAATTAAGGAATCAGTATTTAGTGTATTGAGTGAAGTATAAGATGGTTACTTTGAACTTATGACAAATATGATCATATAATATAGATATGGAAATATAAAATAGCATTTTAAAAGTCTATTAACATGTCAATTCATGTTACCACTTCAGATTATTTAAAAAATTTATTATACTTTTAAAGTCCCAACCAAATTGCTTACAAATTATCATATGAGTGTTATGTACTAAATCAAATATGCCATTGCTTGAAAGCACCCAACATGTTGTTTTATGTTCTCTATACCTTATTGGTGTATTGTCTATGGTTTCCACTGGAAGAATGTAGACTCCAATGGCATCAAGGCTGAGGAAAGCAGATCCGATCATCGATTTGAGGGAAAATTTCAAAATCGTGTTGGGCACTATTGACCTCACATATATCCATGTCAACATAGTTAGTGAGCTTGGTTTGTATTCATACATGGCGATAAACGGATAGCTCATGTTAAGTATTATTGGCAAGTCAAAGGCTAGAGAAAAAAAGAAAAAGAAATATCATCACAAGGATTTTATTGATCATATCATAGAAAATTCTGCATTTAAATTTTCTCTAAAGAATTTTAAGTAAAAAGGATATGCAGCAGTAAATATACTATAAAACAAAAACCTCTAATCCTATAATTTTATTTAAAAGACTAAACAGATGCTTGAAGGCAAGGGTACTGTAAATTATTTACACATTTTTGTATCCATGGAAATAATCAAAATATATTATGATTAAACTGGACAATTACCTTCACATTCATCTTTTTTTTCTGCTCCTCTGATAACAGTTGACATGCCATAGGGGCAGATGTCACAGGATGTATTACCAAAATTTGATTGGTATGTTCCCTTGAGGCATGGCTGACAGGGTTGCCTTCCATTAGTTGAGTTTTGTCCAGGATGACAAAGATCTAATTAGCAAAAGTTAATAATGAATTAATTCAGTCACACTTTAGAAAGTACACCAGCACATTAAACATTTTTTGCAACTTATGAAGTTTTGTAAAGCATTTTAAAATTATAAATTTATCTGAAAGCTTTACATTGTCATTGTGAATTTAGTTATGCAGCTTAAATATTTAAAGAAATCTATACACAACATAATAGTATTTAATAGTATACTAAACTTTTTATTTATTGATCAGAAAAATTAGATTTTTTTTAGAATTGAATATATTAAAAATGATTTTTACTTACCTTGACAATATGGACCAAAGCTCCCTGACCATGTCCATTGTGCGACATCACTGCCCAATACCCATTCACATGTTATGTCCTTAGCACCCATCACAGATGATCCATTAATACAAGAGGCTTCACATACAGCACCCACCATGTAGCCATCAGAACAATTAAAATGTAAATTCTTTTCCTCATTATCAACACCATTGGGATTCTTGCACAAATAATCTAAAAATGAATGTTTAAAGCTTTGTCAATTTTAAGAAGCTAACAAAGGCTTTAGACTGAAAATAATGCGTTAAGCAAGAACTTTTACTAATAGATGGAACTTGCAAAGTGTTTTTTTTTTTAAAAATATTTTTTTTTTTAAATCTAAATTTTTTATTTATTTACAGTGTAATATTGTTAAAAAAGATTTTATAACATATTTTTCATATAAAAGGTGAATATCAAGTCTTATTTTTTAATCATTTTGAATCATCTTTAGCAACTTTTCATAATTTTGTAAAATGTCGTCACGCCTTTTTACAAACACATTTTTGACTGCATTATATGTCATTGGTTGGTGTTATTCTTTACAAAAATAATATTTACAACTGAAAACTTAAATATAATAATTATCTTATGTTCCAGATATCCTTATAAATTTTTTGTAATCTATAATCAACATGATTCATCCAATCAAAAATGTTGGAAGATGTCTTTCTGCTTTCATACCTCATTCTAAAAAATGAACACATAAACTAATTTTGTGTGATTTCTTTAACTAGATAAACAAATGGTTCTTAATTGTCTCAATGATCAAGAGTGTTAAATATTTTTCATGTTTTACTATTTCTTACACTGCACAGTAACATTGAACTGACAAGTTGCATTATTGCCAGTTGAATCAGTGGCTGTGATTATTACAACTGTTTGACCAACTGGAAATGTTGAAGATGGGGATGGTACTCCAGTGAAAGTGATGCTGTCACCAGAATTATCTTCTGCTATTGGCATCGTATAATTGATGTATGTTGGTCTACCCAGGCCAGTGGCGTAACGCTCCAGATCATCAGGGCAACCTTTTGGAAACACTGGTGGCGTAATGTCTGTTGAAAATAATTAAAGTATGCCTTATATATGAATAGTTTTAAGAATAAAATAGTTACTAATATTTTTTTTAAAAATATAATTCAACCCATTAGAATATTTGTATACAGCTTATAACAATTATAACACTGCTTCATCCTTTCTGTTGCCAGTCATGAACTTTACTATTTCAATATATACTTAACCTTTTGTGATATTCACTTTGGTACCTCAATATTTTGTAAAAATCGCTTTAATCTCATTAGAAAAATAAATAGTTTTAAGAATCTGATTTTAAACCTCATTTTGGTTCTACAAAGTCTACGTTTGTTTTTATCTCATGGCCACTATACTTCAACTCAGTTATTAGCTGCATGGTATAAACTATTCACAGCCGTTCTCAAATTGACCATACATTTTGTGAATTTCAGATGAATTTTTTAAAAAAAGAAAAAGACCTGTCAAAGTTGTTCGCCCTTTTCCTGTGATTCCATCAAAATAATTTTTAAAATATAGTTACAATTGTTAGAATAATTTCTACTTATTAATAAATATTAAGACTAGTTGACATAAAGGGAACTAAGACATTTCAGTAGCTAGTTTGCTGCATGTTAAAAGTACACATGGCAGAGGCTTCACTAGGGTTGGTGTCACCCGGGGCTGTAGCTCGTGGTGTTACCTCCTCGTGACTTTTACCATAGAAACTCCTCAAAGTTTTCCAGTGCCCAATAATAGGAACCTACTGTGGCAGATTAAGGTTGGTTTTGGGGACCCCAAACTTTTTATATCCTATATATAATAAAAGGCTAATTTCTGTGCGGTCAATAGCGATTGGTCCCTCAAGATCCTAAAGACTCCACAGCCATAAAGAAAAAGATCATCTTTATTAAATATTGAACAAGTTTACGCGGACATTCAAAGCGAGTTATTTTTTGTGCAGTAATTTTTTTTCCAATAATTTATTTTTAGAGGTGCTCTTTCAAAAATATTTTATTGTCAAACTACGGTGCTCACATTTGTGTGCACACATATTAAATTGAGCTGTGGCTGATTCTACAAATACTTTCTTCATTTGATAT
Organism: Radix auricularia; assembly: GCA_002072015.1. Classification (NCBI taxonomy): domain Eukaryota; kingdom Metazoa; phylum Mollusca; class Gastropoda; family Lymnaeidae; genus Radix; species Radix auricularia. Next base: position 230,412 of record MUZC01004625.1, on the reverse strand, counting down.
TTATGAAATACATGTTTCATTAAAATTGTCACAAAATGCAATGGGTTTATATTTTTAACATGTGAATGAAGTTGTGGCTGTAGTTAAATTCTGTTGTGATACATTATTGAAAAATTCTAAATCTAATTCTGTAGTGTGTGAATTAAACGTGGAAAGCAATGGCCCAAGTCAAATATTTCTTATATAGAGATTATAATTATAAACACACATATATCAAGATTTTCGCCACTATCCGGATTCGGCGAATGCTTATTTCAGATCCGAATAGTATCTAGATATCAGCGAAGTAAGAAAATTTTTAATCAAATTAAATTAATATTAATACGTTTATTAGCAAATATATAAAAAGTAAAAAACAATAACCAGAAATGTGCTGTAAGTGTTGAGATTTATAGTCAAAATCTTTGTTCTTGCGGGTTATTTATTATAACTATAATGAATAGTAGATTTGATCTGATGACCATTTATGGCCAGTCGAGACAGCTGTTGGAGGAGAGGTACAACGGCGGCTCATCCTTGGATGGGCTTTGTTGCTCGTTTTATGATAAAAGTGTACAAATGTTTGCATGAACCCTTGAAAATATAATAAATTAAATAAATTAATAAATCTTATCTATTAAACTGATCGCTTTTCAGATCTGATAGACTAATCGAAAAACTTGATTGGAATGGCTCACTAAGAGAACATATTAAAAAATATTGTTGATATTTTAAAAATTTACAATTTTAAATAAGATCTGCTGGCCGCGTAGAAGAGTAAAGGCTTGAGGTGCAAGCTATGTTGGGATCGATTTCCAGTGGTGGAATATTTTTCTTTTCACACTCAATTTTAACATACCGGCGAACACTACAAACAGTTATTTCTTCGTGACCATTTTTTTTCTTTAAAATGATAATATTTAGTTACAGCCTTATATTAGCTGCTAGCAATCATTTTATTTAAAGGACACTGGCTGGATAGGGCTCTCATTTTATTGCAGCCAGGGACCCTGTGCAGTCTTAATCCGCCCCTGGGAACATATAGAATTTTATATTTTGATGTCATCCCCCCCCCGATGGTGTCACCCGGGGAGGCCACCCACCGCAACCCCCCTAGTGACTCTACTGACACAGGGCTGTTCTAGTAAAATAAGACATGATTTCTTCACAGATTCTTAAACAATACAAAAAACCTTCTGATTAAGAAGATTAAAATCTCTACCTCTTAAAATAATACCTAAGCTATACAAAACATCATTTATACCAGACAATGAAAGAACATGAAAACTATTAAATGTGTTGGGTATAATATACAACAAAAAAAAAACTAAATCCCTCAACACTGCAAAACAAAATAACAGAGGCAACAAAAAGCAACAACAAATGGATGTTGAATGTATTTTCAGATGCCTTTCTCATACATTTAACATCTGATAAACTAACTGAAAGGATATTAATAGGTCATTAACTTTTCATTGTATAAGTAACACACCAGTAACCCAATTCCCACCTCAACAGAAAAAACATCTATGTGCCCTACATCCTAATGAGACATTAATGCACTATCCTTTCTCCTGCCCACTATTTCAAGACTTATGCCTGATCTACTTACCAAAAATACCAGACTATCTGCCCACTATTTCAAGACTTATGCCTGATCTACTTACCCAAAATACCAGACTATCTGCCTTCTATTTCAAGACTTATTTCAAGATCTACTTACCAAAAATACCAGACTATCTGCCTACTATTTCAAGACTTATGCCTGATCTACTTACCCAAAATACCAGACTATCTGCCTACTATTTCAAGACTTATTTCAAGATCTACTTACCAAAAATAACAGACTATCAACACTCTATTTAACGGAGAATAGAGTTGGTAAATGTTCTACAATGGCACCAGACTAAAGGGCAATAGCCCAATTGGCCATTTGATCATTTCTTTCAGTCGTTATTAGTGAATACTCTTCTGCCCATTATACTTTTTTTCCTATATTGATAATTGTTGTATTTTTACCCTTTTCTTTCTATTTATATCGATGAGTACGAAAAATTTTGCCATCTTAACTTTTATGCTGGTAACTTTTTTTCTTTTTACCCACTAACTGTGAAGCTTTCAGGTGAATAATAATATCAGATAATTGTCATTTCCAACATTGAAGAAGCTTTTCATACCTAAACAAGATCCAGATTTAGACCATGTCATGTCTGAGTTACACGTGATGCTAATGGGAAGTTGAACCCCAAAACCTGGGTCACACTGAAGAATGCAAATGGCATTAATTTGTTGACCATTTTCACAAATGTACTGACCATGTGAAGGTGGAAGCGGAGTGGGGCACTTTGCTGAGGTTAGAGAAAAATATTTGATATTAAAGTAAAAATAATATCTGGTAAAAGAAACTAAAACAGAGGCTGGAAAATTTTAATTTTTAACCAAACAACAATTAAAATGTACTAGAGACATTTAACGTAAATTTTAAAACAATATTTTCAATTTAAGTTAAATTATATTATAAAATTTATTAAATATTTCTTTATTAATTTATTAGTTGTTGTTTTTTTTAAAATTAGTTTTGCAAATAGCCATCACACTATTTTAACAAGAATATTTTTTTTCTATTCCATCTCCTGTTATGTGGTCAGAGTGCTCAGAGAGGACATTATTGAAGATAAGTTGCAATGAAAAATCTTACGTATACAAATGGTATTATTGCTGCTCCATGAATTATTGCCTTGACATGTCACCAGTGAATCTCCCTGGAGCTCAAAGTTGTCAGAACATGTAATGCTACAAACAGATCCAAACAGTGTACCATCTGAGCAGGAAACAACAGAGTTTTCTGGTGTACGCACAGGTGGGCAGCTCTGTACTGCACACATCACAAAAAGAGATAATAGAATGGTTAAATTTTAAACATATATGATTATGTGCATACTTGAAATTTTTTTAAAGGATTCAGCTTATTTTATTTTACAAAACAAACTTATGTGTAAAGTACCTACTCAGACAGTGGGCAGAAGATGTCCATTCTTTATTAGATTGACACTTAATCATATCCACTCCACTCACTGCATAACCCATGTCACAGGAGACAAAACATGTTGAATCATAAGAGTATTCCAAACTGCTACAAACAAACACACCATGCTCCAAAGTTGATGGTGATCCACAGGAGACAGCTATAAATAGAAAAAAAAGAATGTTTTTTCTCTTTGAGCGCCTTTGGCATATTGTATTTATGTATGTTGCATCCCTTTTAAATAAAATGTGGAATGTTGGATAGTTTTCAAATCTTTAAAATTATTTAATTAAATGTACAATTCTGTTTTCTAAAGGGTTAATCATTAATCTTATTCAAATTTTCCCCCTTTTTCACCATATTCTTAAAAATTCTAAGTTTTCCACAATTCGTAATTAAACAAAAGTTAGTCATTAGATGAGTTTGATCAATAAAATAAAATAATTATTTTTTCCAGATCCCCACTGTCGATGTCATAATTTATCAAGGCCATGTAATTATATATTCATTTTTTAATTCAAATAAAAAATTTCATACTAACTTTTAAAACCCCCACATGTTTAACATATATACCTCATATCATACACATCATAGCATGGCTTCAGCTTAATCTTAAAAATGAAAATAATAATTACAACCTATTTCAAAACTATTTGCATTGACATATTATCAAAGACTTAAGAGACTCTCACCTTTACAATTTGGTTTGAGATTACTCCATGTTTCATTTTTTAAACATTCAGCAACAGATGATCCAATAAGTTGGAAGCCTACTATACATGAAAATGAGCATTTACTACCATAAATGTTGGAGTTCTCTGGCTGGTCACATGACACCGCACCATTGAAGAGATAAGTCAATTCAAATGGACATCTTAAAACTGGTTTTACAAAAGAATAATTGGGTGTATTATACTTTCATTTAAATTAAGTATCATGTCATGGATATTTTTAATTATTTCATTTTCTATTTTTGATGTCCTTTTTTGGGACTTTGATTTTACTTTTCTGTTGCGTTATTTGACCAGAAATTGCTTTGTACTGAATACTTTTGTTACTTTTAACTACAAAAAGTATTTGTATGTCACATTTACTAAAAAAATAATTTAATTGAATACTGTTGTCACATTTAACTAAAAATTATATTAATTGAATACTTTTGTCTCTTTGACTAAATATTATTTTTATTGAATACTTTATATCAAGCTTTTTAAGCCTATTATTTTATTTTTGTAATAAAAATATTTCTTCTACAATTCTTAAAACAAGAAAGAAAATAAAGAAACAACAATCTATAACGCATACTAACCAATGACAGTAAAGTTTACTGAACAAACCGCACTTTGTCCCTTTGAGTCAAAGGCCACAAAGCCCACAACATGACTTCCAACTGGGTGGTCGGAACCCGGGTCTTGCCCCTGAATTTGGATTGTTCTGAAAGATTCAAGAATAATATCCCCCATTAAAACAAGTCAAAATTAATTACACATTTTAATTGATAATTTTTAAAAAAATGTTACATATTTTAGATCTAGCTTAGGTTTTTTGTTATAAAGTGTGAGAATTCAATGTTGGAATTTTAATTTTAAGATAGTTTAATATAATAGCGTCTATTAATCAAATAATTAAATATAGAGAAACGCGTCTTATAAAGATAAATAATAAATTTTAATTACGAAATAACACCATCCTCCTCATCATAAGCCTTCGCCTTTTCCCAAGATATTTTCGCAGTGACCTTTCCCTTGTCAGCGTAGTAAGTGTCGCCAATGATGGGGCATTTTATTGAAGGAGGCGAGTCTGACAGGAAAAAAACACACACAAACATTTTTTAATGAATATAATTTAAAACAATAATATTACAGAATAAAGATGAAGATTACATGTTCCAACACACCTTCTAATATAATTTGTACAGAAATGGTTTATGCTCCGTGTGCTCAAGATTTTACGACCACCACCTCAGAGGCGTGTGGGGGATGCGGACCGTTATTTGGCACTGGCAGACTTGGAGGGGGGCCAAGGGGTAAGTCGAGAAGGGGGTGACACTGCACTGGGTGATACCAACCCTATTAACGCTTCTGCACTACCATTTGGGAATAACAGTCTCACCCCTAGAGCCTCATTAACCAATTATTCACGTAAATGGCCCACACCCTCCGCCACTTTAACATTGTTTAAAAGTTAGATCAACTAGTTAGAGGAGGCAGTTATAAAAATAAAATAACCTGAGTTGTAAAATATTTCAAAAATTTGAAGGTATTATTAGTAGGGTTTTTTTTTAAAGTGTACTGCTGCATTATAAGTAGTTAGCCAGAGGTATAGTATTATTAAGGACAAACTATACAATGGGCACTACCCCCACCCCCACACACTCTATATTTAATCAGATTTATATATTACATTAATATTTAATAAAAGCAAATGGTAAAACAATTTTAACGTGTTTGTTTTTTTACTCAGTATAATCCACATCATAAAATAATCTCATTTTATATATCAAATTTTACATTCAATATCGTTCACTTGGAACTGATTTCTAACTTAAAATCTTTAAATTTCCTATTGGCTTTTTTTTTTTTTTTTTATTTTTTTTTTTTAAAGAATCACACCGTTATAACATAATGGTGCCGGACCGGAACGATTGTCAATGTAGTAAATATGCTTCTTAAGGTAAGTATATTTATTTACTTCCTTCTAGCCATATTCGAAATGGCACGTCATATTGGAGCAGGAACTATTCACATGTTACAACAGATCGGTTTAGAGAGTTCTCAAACCTGAGAGTCCAGACCATCCTGAATCTGTTATTGGCAATTCGTTGGAGATGACCGCTCGTTTCATTCTTGAAACCCTTTGACCGTCAGCGTTGGCAAAGTCTTCGATCCATAAAAATATAATTAAAAAAAAAAGAATGCCGCTAGTTAGGGGTTGTAGAGTATAATAAAACAATTGCACGTCAACGTCACATAGAGCTCATAAATCAATGGATGACGTAAACGGTTATTACAACTATACACGAGTAGAGATAAATACTAACACTAAAAAAACATTTTTGTGAAAAATAAACCTGTTATAATTGCGTTATAAATGATTCGTTTACAACTTTAAAAATCTGTTATAATATATTTAGTATATTGTGGATGTTGCGATGCTAATTTACTATGATTTATATAGCTGTTTTACATCCTTTAATGTTTTTTCTAGACGGTTTACTTTTAAAGAATTACATGAGTGGATAGCCTAAATTACCATGATTAGACAAAAGTAAACGCTTCCATTCATTCAGAGACAAGGCTTGGGTGCGATGAGTGACATCAAGTCAATACACCCCTCTCACCCCGATCTCTTCTAAAAGCATGCAACCTTTTCCATTCAATAGACATATGCTACCTTGGGCCATCCACCTTTTCGACATTCCTCCACTTCAAGATCAATACAAAATTAACACTCGTGGCTGCGACTCGTTCAACTGTTTTATATTTTTATCTGCAATATGGACATACTACTAAATATTTACAACATGGACATACTACTAAATATTTACAACACGGACATACTACTAAATATTTACAACATGGACATACTACTAAATATCTACAATATGGACGTACTGCTAAATATCTACAATATGGACGTACTACTAAATATCTGCAATATGGACATTGGACATACTACTAAATATTTACAATATGGACATTGGACATACTACTAAATAGGTATCTACAATATGGACATACTACTAAATATCTGCAATATGGACATTGGACATACTACTAAATAGGTATCTTCAATATGGACATACTACTAAATATATCAAACGCCAACATTTAACATTCCACCAACCCGGACATAGAATTGTGATACTATCACAGGTTATCAAAATACGATGACGTTTCAAAGTCCTGGGTATCGGTTTGAGTGTTGGCGTTAAATAATGGAGCAGGATTGTTTTGTTGATTTACTTTTTTTTAAAAATCATGGCATGGCACACGATACTTGAACAAAGTGAACGTAATGGCGTTCATGTGAAGGGGAAGACTCCTCGAGACTGCATTCAGTAACTAGAACTCGAGCCGCCGGGGGGGGGGGGCGGGAATATTGTTGATGCCCCGTCTGACGATTCAGCCGGTCTCAAATAGGTGACCCGCGGATCTCAACACTTATTTAGACCCGCTGAATCATCAGATCCATTGGCCTCCCTTTCTGACTGAGAGATGTTGGAAAGATTGTATGGTTGAAGCATAAAAAAAAATCTTAGTACAGCGAATTGTGATCAGAGCTATTAATATATTTGAGAATGATGAAATAAACTCATTTGATTATACGGTGTGCAGGGCCCGCTTGTTATACGCCATAGTATGGTGTTTTAAAGGAACGTCCACAGTACCATACACGAATATTCAAAACTGTCGCCATGCATGTCGCTTTCTATTCTACACACACAACCAAGCCACACAAAACTGGCGCTTAGTTGTCTAAATTGGCTTCCTGTGGCTGAACGAAAAAAAAACACAAGATTCTGTTACTATCTTATCTTGATGAATTGATGGATCAGCGCAACATTCTTGCAGGGATTAATATCCGAATATAAGTATCTAAAGGGACTGCTATCCTCTATGCAAGATTCCTGAGCGGATTGACACGGGAGGAAGTCTCTGGCTGTAAGCTCAGTTGCATTGGTGGCAAAAAAATTGTGGGACAGTTTTCATGTAGATTTTTTTTGAGAGAATGTGACAAGAAATGCGCATTTAAAAAATATTTAAATACTTTTTTTATGTTTTAGAGAGTTGTTGAACATCGGAACGCAATGAGGGTGTTAGTCTAGAATCGATAGTGATAATGCTATATAAGAAAGCCATCATTATAATAAAAATGGAAATTTAAATGCAAGATAGATTAGTGAATTCTGATGTGGAAGTCAAAGGTTGGATGGTTAAATATATTCCACCTGATAGTATTCACCTCCCACACAATTATTATAATCGATGGGAATTTTATTCGCTACATTGCATGTGAATGATATCCCCCTCCCTTCTCAAGTTAATTTGTGCTTTATACCTTTGTTGTTCGTGGACACCTTTGTCCCATGACTACCAGGAAGGTGTGCAATAAAGATGTAAGGTTACCACATCACTAAATGTAATTGGCGCTATTTTACGCGGCCTTAGTGTCAAGGGATTAAATTTAACAATGAACACTCCCTCCATCTCAGCATGTAAGCCTTCTAGCCCCACATTCAGATTAAATGGAAATAAAAGTACGAAAAAGAAAGTAATTTTAAAAAACGTAATTATTTCCTACCCTTAATTTAATTTCTTGGATAATAAAAGCATTTGAGCACTGGTCTAAGCAAAATTTATTAGAATCAGTTCTATTTGAAACATCAACCAGGATGAAACCATGGCACTACATTTGAGACCATTAATGCTAACGAAGGGAACGCTTTTAAGTAACGTCCTTGCGCCAATATACAATCGAGTTACTAGCTGGAACAGAAGTTCAAAACAATGTTGATCATCTTAAAGCTTACCTGCGCCTTCCCATCGTCCCTTGCGGCACGTGACCCATACGGATGTAGATGTGCTTGATTCCATCGCACAGATGGTCCCCTCCTGGACATAGGACGTCTTTTGGGCATAGGACCACTCACTCCCCGTATCACCAGCGGCGTCAACAACTGATAGGCAGGTGTGTTTGTCAATTGTTGGTAACAGCTCGCACCACTGATTTTGTTAGAAAACATTGTGGAAACGGTGTCTTTAAATTATTTGAAGCAAAACTATTACACAAATTGGTACAATCAACATTAATTGTTATACGTTTTATAAATTTTCACATACATTTTAATGTAGTTTTTTAAATAAGGTTTGAAAGGATGATGTTTCTAAACAAGTAGTTGAAGTTACGGACCACTGTCAAGGCTCACTGTGTCTATTACGGTAGTTGTCATAGTTACTGGATCAAGACATTCATTTTTATAACACAAGAGAATCAGATATTATCTCATGTTTATTTTTTATTTGAAAAAATTTCATTGGGGTTGAAAGAAATCGTTGGGCTATATCTCAATTACTGTAAATACGCGTTCTATAGCCCGTTCGTTCATAAGACGACCTACCCCCCCCCCTTTTTTTTTCTCTTTGTATGAAAATTGTGTAATCCGCTCTTAATCCGACCCCAAGAGTTACCAGCAATTTTTGTTTCTTTGGTAAGCAGTAGCAAAAGCTTCAACTTGAACTGTCCCTTCTCCCGTCGTTGGGTCGTTGGGTCGTTGGGGCACCATTGTGAACTGCACACTATCTCGTGCCCAAGCGCGCACATTAAAGTTCGATGTTGAAAACAAAATGCACCTAAACAAACGCACATAAAAGGGGGAGGGTGTCACACATTTGTTACAATATGTGACGAGGGGTAGGGTGGTGTTTACAAACTAAGACGTCACACCAAAAAACCGCAACTTTAAATAAAAGTTCCACTTAAATATTTGGTTGTTTACAATTTATTTATTGATGTTTTACGTGGCTTCACGCGAGCTACGATATTAGAATGCAAGCCTACACTAAATACATACTTAAATGGCAAAAAAAATGATTTAAAACATGCTCATTTCAATTAGAAAAAAAAAGTTTTTAGGGGGTGGGGGCGCTTTGTGACGTAATTTTTAAGGGGAGTCGGGGAGTCTAACGTTTTGTGACGACGTGTGACGTAAAAATATCAGCCAAAATCGCGTGACGTCATTTATGGACTTCGTGCACTTGTGATATTTCCATATTTTTGTAATTAACCCCATCCCAATCCAGAAATTTATACAACATAAGTGCAAACATTAATCGTGACCACTATAATTATTGCCTCTCAGTATTTAATTAAAAAAAGAAAAACAAATTACATGCTAGCAATCAAGTTATTAAAATAGAAATAGGTGTAGATATGTAGCGACTTGAAGAGTATTTTTGACAATGAGCTCAATGGGTTAATGATTTGAGCACTATTAAAAGATGGGTCAATATTTGAAATATATTAATATAAAAGCAAGATATGGTTAGTATTAAACACGTACGGTACTCTATATATTCACACACGGAGGCCTCTAGCCATTAAGGGTTAAGCTACGCTATTTCCTGACAAATTGTCAGCCGACCATCAAATGGGGTCGCGACCCAGAGTTTGGGAATAGCTGGTAGGCGGTTAAGGATTAGTTGAAGTTGTTTTTTTCCTCCACATCGAAGAGGTAATTGAAACCATTGAAAACAAGCACGGGTAACATAAACCTACATTCTGCTACGTCATTATAAAAAGTGTTTCTTACTACTGTTTAAGCATTATACAAAGTCTGCGTTTATTGTGCTGGCATGCTGTGTACCCGAATTTCATTTAGTGACACAATTCAATGAAACATGGAAACATATCGCCCTAGAACCTACATCCCCATAATACGCATGCGCAGAACGAAAAGCACAGCTTGATAGTTTTGGGGGCTTTTTTAAAGGGAAATTGTTTTAATTTACTTTTCCCTCCTCTTCAATGTCCATTTTGATAGTAAACGTGTCAGATAAAGGTTAAGAACAATCTATACCGATTTATTTAAACTATTTTTTTAAACCTATAACATTTTAACATCCACCAACTTGTAAAACATGGTTAGTTAGTGTGCTTTGAAAACCCTGTAGCCCTAGCTAACAATAAGCACGTGATATAGCGGCTTAATTTTTTACACAAAAACACAAAATAAAGAATGAAATACATTAAGTTGCTGATGTACAACGACTCAAAAAATCGTGCAGTTATTGATAATGTTGTAACTTTCATTCAACTCCGCTGTAAATTCAGCCCCGGTGCAAGCTAAGTACAAGTACGTGGCCTTGAAACTTTCTGCCAATACATTTGAACACAGCATTGATCTGATCCTGCTCAATGAACCGTTGTATATTTTCTGGTTGGGGTCTTCAACGCTGAACGTAACAGTGACTATTATTTCAGCTTGTTTTCTATGATTATTTCCTTAAGACTCTACGCAGTGAAGACCATATAAAATAAGTATTCGCAATTTCTCCTAATATCAACAAACCCATGATGGTTGAAACAGGAATCAACTGTACATCTCTCTGGATATCATTTAATTACAAAGCAGCATACTACACCACAGGTATTGCTCTAGCTCTAATATTGCAAGTATTGTTAAAAATACCCACAGTCTCTAAAAAAAAAGGAAGTCAATTGTGGAAAAATCTATTTGTTGAACAGTAGCAATCTATTGATTTTTGTTTTGTTTTTGGAAAGCCTTTGACTACGCGATTGATTTATCTTTAAGGAAATTAATCAGAATAACAAAAAGGGGGTCTACCTTTATTTTTTGACTGTTTTTCTTTTTATTAAAACATTCTAGAAGAATTAACAAGTAGATCTACATGCATTTGGGTGCTCATGTTTCACAGATTGTTAATTCTTAAATCCATTTTTCAAAAGACGAGTGATTGTAAAGCTGAGATCTTCTGATATCCCCTGAACCGTTTCTACAAACTTGAGATCCGTTTAGCTGGTTCTACAAATATGGAGATCCATTTAAATGGTTCTACAAATATGGAGATCCATTTAAATGGTTCTACAAAACTTGAGATCCATTTCGTTTGTTCCACAAAACTTGAGATCCATTTAGTTTGTTCCACAAAACTTGAGATCCATTTCGTTTGTTCCACAAAACTTGAGATCCATTTAGATTGTTCCACAAAACTTGAGATCCATTTAGTTTGTTCCACAAAACTTGAGATCCATTTAGTTTGTTCCACAAAACTTGAGATCCATTTGGTTTGTTCCACACAACTTGAGATCCATTTAGGTTGTTCGACAGAGCGAATTAAAGAGGGATCAATAAAGGAATGACTAGTCTTTTCAGCGTTAACATTTTTCACACACTAAACTTTAACCAAGAGATATTCTTCAACTATAATATTGTTGATGTGACGTCACTAGCGTTCGTGTCTTGTTGCCATCCGGGAACAACAAAACAACTCTTGCTTTTTTCCTTATGGAAATGTTCGTTAGCCGCACAGTTACTGTTAATTATCAAAATGTTTAAACTTCCAGCAGATAACTTGTTTCTGAACTTTAAATTTTAATTTCGGTGAGTTTTTATTTATTTTTAAATTCCTTTTATTAACTTCACCATCTTGTCTGTAGTGATCCCGCCCGCGGGCGGAAAAACAAAAGTAAACAATGACCCACTTCCCATGATACCATCGAGCTGAAATTTTGCCCATAGTCTTGTGTCACCTAACAATGCATTGTGTCAAAATTTCAGATCGATCTAATGTACCTTAATTAAATTAATGAATTTTTAGTTTATCCGTATGTATCTCTATGCTTCGTGTGCTATACTTGACCTCCACGGGTCACATGGGGTTCACTCCAGCCCTCGATGTCACAGGGGTCTGTCGCGCGGTGCATATTATATTGAACATGATCAATATTTTTTATTTATGTCTCAAATATAAGGGACTTATAGTAAAAAACTTCGTTTTCACGAGTTCTTCATTTCTTTTATGATTAATCATCTTCATGTCCGGCGAGTAACTGTGCGATTTGTTACGTTACTTCAGAATAACAAAACTCTGTTTTAGCCCATACTGGGTTCCTTTTGTAGAACATAAAACAAAACACTTTAAACATGGAAAAGTCTGATAAAAATGAGGGGCAAACATAAACAGTGGATGAGCGCATGACAAATAATCTTTTGTATAGAATGAGCGTATGTATTTGCATAGAACTTTATCTTTTCTTAATATTATTTTGCACAAATTTTTATCTTTTTAAGATATCAATGAAAATAAGACTCCGTTCATATTGCTAAGTATTTCAATATCCAAGCCAAAAGTTTTACCCTTCAAAACACTTATCTCTCTTTTTTTTTCACAAGTTTCAATAACTTTAATGAAAATATATAATAGGACAATAGGAAAATATATATATGACCGTCTTGAGCTTACCTGCTTAGACATTTCGTGTGAAATGTTCTCTGTTGATTGAACCACAACGTGGTTTGTACAACAAGAGAAAAGGGTTATTATTCTAAGGTATGTCAATACAGTCATCCTCGACTGGGCAACTGAACACGTATTTTATCATATGTAACGCTCCAAAGAAAAGTGTGTCTTTCTGTTTATGATCACAAGAAAAATATCTCAGACACTCGTCGATCGACTTTCTAGCATAGGACGCGTTTTTGGTATTTATTTTGCTTTCAATAGAAAACTTTGTTTAGAGGTAGACTGAACGCTCACTGTTGTGGTTGTGAGGAGTCACTAAAAGTCTATTGTGTATCACTGCTTTGAGGTAACGACAAAATCTGATCGCTTCTTTTACTTTTATTCTTTTCCTAACGTAAATTATAAAACATAATCATTTTTAAAAAAAATAAAGTTAGAGTCGTATCTAATTTCACAGTCCGAACACAGAACGAAGGTCTCCATGCTGATGGTTCAAGCAGCGAAAAGTATATACCAGTAATAAAAGACTAGGCGCCGCTTCGTTCTAACACTGTATGAGGATATACGCTTCCTTACCTTCCTGGTCACCTTTCGTCAGAGTTCAGAGTGGATCTCAAACTGCTTGTCACTAGTTTAATCAATGATAATATTAACACATACGTCGTTTATATGACAATAAAGTTAAGGAAAGATCTAACTGTTAATGACTCGACTTTCAGCACCGAGTGACTATTGTCTTTTTTTCTGATAAAAAAAATGTAAATGTATCCATTGAGTGTTATGTTTGAGAACTATCAACAGGGTATACTTTTATAAGAGAAATGGTGTTTAGTTGTTGTTGTTGTTTTAAATCCCTCGGGGGTTTTCCTTTTAGTAAAAATGACATATATTAAACCCTATAAAATTCAGTTTCCATCATAGTTGGGACTAAATTTCAATATCACTGGCCTTATTTATTGTTGAATCCTTGGTACAGGACATAATAATAAATTTTGGTTAACAGTGTTTGATCCAGTCCAAATTGACAGCCATGAAGTTATTAAAGAACAGCGAGGGTGGGCGTCATGTATAAATACCGAACGATCGTTGGGTTTATAGATACACAACTTTCGGGGGTCTTAAAACACTTTTCCATTAAGGCAATAACAGTGGCTTATGACTCCATTCCATAAGTTGTCTTCCCTGCCTCTGTTTAGTGGTCATCTCTGTCCCAGTGGTCCTATCTGTCCCAGTGGTCATCTCTGTCCCAGTCGTCCTATCTGTCCCAGTGGTCCTTTTTTTATCTCAATGATCAGTTTTTATCTCAGTGGTCCTTTCTTCCTTAATGATCCTTGCTGCATCTGCGGTCCTCTATGTCCCAGTGTTCCTTTCTGTCTCAGTGGTTCTCTTTCTCTGTGGTCTTTTCTTTTTTCAATGGTCCTCCGTGGCGTAGCTGGGGATTTGCCTTTGGGGGCCCGCAGGGGTTTGGCATCTTTGGGGGCCGCGGGGGATTGGCATCTTTGGGGGCCCGCGGGGGATTGGCATCTTTGGGGGCCCCATCATTTTGACAAATAGCGTAATATATAATATTTTATGTAAAAAAATATTTCAAACATTCATTTGGGGCCCCCCTCAAGTGTGGACTGGGGGGTTCAAATTTGTACCCCCTCCCCTCTCCTAACTACGCAACGGATGGTCCTCTCATCTTTGCCCCATCGTTCAAATCGTAGTGGTTCCCATGTCGTATTCAACCTCAAACTGAATGAAAACAAACATTGTCGGTCCTTCTTCGCATTCATTAGGTCGGCTATAAGGGGCAGGATTGGGGATTTTTTTTTAAAAAAAAGAAGAAGAACAGGATAGAAGTACCGGTACCTTAACCAACAACTCAAACAAATTAAAGGAACAAAATCTGGGTATGTCAAGCGTGTTTGCTCAGCTTTACATCTATATACACCTGAAAGATTCCCATCACGAGGCCGGTAAAGGTTTACAATGCGCAGCTTTTTGTATTCAAAATCTTTGGGTTAAATTTAGAAATGAGAAAACCATGATACTCTGATTTCACAAAAACGAACATAAAGCATTTGACCTGACAGCGGACCTTACACTTAAATTACAAGATTGAAAAGTCTGATTATTATTTTTCCAGGAATTACTGTCGATTTTTCGTAAGTTTTCATTTGTTTGAAGTATAATTATTTGAACAGAACTGTTGTAACACTTGTTTTTTTTTGTGTTGTTGTAAGGATAAGAGTAGTAAAACATTTGTTAAAATATTTCTTGTTCAAGAATGTGTCTTCAAAAATTCAACAGAGTCAAACACTTTTTCATGAGAAAAAACAAATTCATTAACATTACATTTTTAGCGCATTTTCGAGAAGTCGAATGCGCTATTGCACCCGTTTTGTCCGTCTGTCATCACCCTAGATCTCAGCAACCATAAGTCCTAGACCCATCATGTATATATGTTTTTTGTATGTCCTGACCTGCCATTTGTGCATCAACACTCAGTTACTCGATCCGTTAAAAAACCCCGTTAAAACTACCAAAAAACATTGCGAATCGAGAGATAACACTTGCCATCAGATTACCCGGGTAGTAAAATTCCGCCCGGGTACCCGTGAAAATGTAACTTTGATGTCAATATCAACGGAGGCCAAACTTCGGCTCCCATTCGGATTTTTTTTTTTTTTTTTTTAAATAATTTTTTTAAATGAAAATGTTTGTTTGAAATAAATGCAGTAAATTACATTTATGGAGAAATATCTGTCAACAGGAAATGTATTTTGATATATCTTTTTCTCTCAACGTGAGACAGAAATCGCAAACACAAAAAGGTTTTGGCGCTTTAAAAGAATCATAAAAGTCCTCAGCAAAATAAAATGATGTTAGAGATAAAAGCGGCGTTTGTTAGTAAAAAAAATCCCTTCTGTGATAGTAACTTCGCTTTGAAATACGCGCATTGATACTAGCTAATTTTATTTATCTACCCCCCTCCCTCCTCCCTTCCTTCATATAACCCACACCCCTTGCCTTCGCTTGTGCTTCTTGTGTGAATTAACACGTCTTGACCTAGAAAAACTGTTGTACACGGTTGTCTGTATTTAAAGTTAATAAAATAATCAGTTACTAACAATTTCAAATGGGTATGTCGTCGGCCGTGGGGCGGAATTGCATAGAGATAAATGAGGCCGTGTTTAGTTTTGTTAATAAAAGTTACTTTGAAATACGCCGACATAGGATTTCCGATTGTAGACGTTGTTTATCTCCCCCTCTCCATCCCCCCCCCCCATTTTCGATTGTGTTTTGCGTGTTCGTTAACACGAGTGCCTCATTTTTAAAAATAATAATACACCAAATTTTGTTAATTTTTTAAAGTCAATAAATTAGTTACTTACAGTCCAATAAAAAAAAACAATTACGTGTAGCACCTACGGAGGAGGCAATCATACATTTGTGACGAAGGGGTGTGTGTTTTAGAAATATAACGTCACATCAAAATGTGCAACTTAAAATGAAAGTTCCACTTAACAACTTGAATGCTTACAATTTATTTATTGACGATTTACATGGATTTACACGTGTATCAATTTAATAGAGTTCAACTTCACATTAAATACAAACTTAAGTGACAATAAAGTTATTTGACAAATGCTCATTTGCAAAAAGGAGGTACAGCTATTATGGGGGAGGGGGCGGCGGCTGCAAATCTTTGTTCTAAGGGGCTTCTACGTTTTTGTGACATTGGCGGGGTGGGGGGGAGGGATAAATCAGCCAAAATCACGTGACGTCACTTTTAATGAGAAATAAGGGGCTTGGAAGGTGGCTAGGTTCCATAGTATAGCTGTATGACGGTGAAAATTATGCGATGTTTTGAACGGGTAACCCGGGTACCCGTTCGAAATTTGGACGGGTACCCGGGCAGCATTTTTCAAAAAATTGACAGCCCTATGTAGGACGCAATAATCTTCGGTTTAGAAGGAACGTCTGTAACATGTATGATAAGATGTTTAGCACTTTACGTAAATTAAATAGATTCAAATGAGAATAGTTGGACACAAAGAAATCAGCAAATGCATCTTCAGTATTAGAATATAACCTTTTCCTTGTAGTGATGGGAGTGTTCCACAAAAAAAAAAAAAAAAAAAAAACTTTAGAAAGACATCAACAAAAAATAATCTTAGTTTTTGTGGGAAAATAATGCCTTGATGGGAACAAAGATCTTAGCAAACTTAAGCACACAGCTTTGTAAACTAAGGCAATAGAGCGTTTTAAAAAAAGAAACACGAAATACCATTTAGCATACATTCCAGGGTTCATTGTGGTTATTGCTCAGACATTTGAAGTGATAATATATTAGTTTCTTTACAGATGGAGAATTTAGGTAATTAATTGTTTGTTTTAAAATGTTTTATTTTCAACCGTACATTTGGGTTAACTTTAGTACTGAGAAATTAATCGATTAATTACAACGCATATATAGATCCAACTATTTGTGTCTGATCTGTAACAAACCATGTAGAGTTGACACAAAAATTTACTAGGTCCCCTTATAGTAAGCAAGTAGGCATCACTTTAGCCAGCCACACAGACAAACCAGAGCGTTTCTGAAAGCGAACCTGATTGCATTTTATCGACGATGTACTCTACAGAACTGAACAGTCTTCGCACGGAACAGACGCTGCCAGTACACAAAGAATTGTTTGCACAAAACTGCTAACGACACGAAAACTATGGTTATTAATTTTTCCATCACGCGAGAGTTGGCATCCGCAGTAAAATTAAAAATAAAATGTTTGCTAAACTTTCCACTTAAATGCTTTAAAACTATTTTAAGCCTGCAAGTATGAATAAATAATAATAATAATGCTAAGGGGAAAGTCTGTAAGAAGTAAAAATATAAATTATTAATAATTTTTTTTAAAATACGTAAATATGTAGGGAACACAACTTAGTGACTGATGTCAAAAATTAAATTACTGTTTATCTCCCTTGCATACATATCCTCTTCCTTTTAAAAAGTACGAGCGGTATAAATAGACTTAGTTTCAAATTTCTTTTAGAACATGTATCCGATAGTTTAGATTGTTCATATTAAAATAAGAAGCATCTTAAATAAAGTTGCTAACCAATTATGGCTTTAAAATCAATGTATGTAACAATGTGTAAAAATAAGGGGTAACACTGTATAATACACAATAAGTACAAGGCTATTTATTTCATCACATTATTTACTCCACATACAAGATTCACATAAAAGGTGTACACTATATGTAGTTTAATCCCATACACAAAACTATCAATATTAACGTTGTAAACAAAATGAGGGGTGAAACTGCAATCAGGTTTATAAAAAGTAAATGGAAACGACGTAAGCAGGGTAAGGGTTAGTCTGACAGGAACGTTTTGTTATGTCCTGTTAGGCTAACCCTTAACCTGTTTACGTCTTTTCCATTGACAATATTAACGTTTCACAACTCATGGTTGTGGACTAACGAACAAAAGAGAAGCTAAAGTTTCATAATTCATGGTTGTGGACTAACGAACCAAAGAGATGCTAAAGTTTCATAATTCATGGTTGTGGACTAACGAACCAAAGAGAAGCTAAAGTTTCATAATTCATGGTACCAAATATCAACTCCTCTGTAGTTTATTTTAATAAATTGCTTTTCGTGTATAATTAACAGAAGAGGAGGAAATGGAAAAAAAAAGACAGTAGTTGTGCTTTTGGTTGAAGCAATGTGACACAGAGGCGTCACTACGGTAGGTGTCACCTCGTGCGGTAGCTCATGGTGTCATCCACTTACCACTTGTCCCATAGACCTACTCCGAAATAACGGGACAATGCATAATTTTAAATTCTGTGATGGTGACACCCGGGTGCTATCCGCAAGAAGATAAGAACATCATGACACGTGGCAAAATATGACTAGCGGACAGACTCAATCGCCTGTTGGACCAAGTGGACAGATTGACGGGTTTAAAGAAAGAAACTCAGATATCAAAGTGACAGAATCGTAGGAACCACGAGCACAAATAATTACATAAATTAAATAACCCGTAAAAACGAAGTCTTAGGCTATAAACCCTTTATATATGAGACATTACTAAAAGTATTTATTATGCTCAATATAATACGCGCCACGCGACAGACTAGCGCAAACATTTACTTGCTACATAGAGATACAAGAGATAATCTAAAAATAAATTAATGTAATTACAGTACATTTCATCAATATGAAATTTAGATAGAATGCATTGATAGGTGACAAGAGTCTATGTGCGACATTCCAGCTCAATATGATCACGGGAAGTGGGTCGTTTTATGCTTTTATTTTTCCACGAGACTATGCACGACAGACAAAATGGTGAAGTTATTATAAGGGCTTTTAAAAATGCTTCAAAACTGGTGTCAATCAACAGTCGAATCGACATAGACTATTTTGTACATGTATTAGTATAGTATAGTTTTAAAGGTATCCTCTCTTTAAATGTTGGACAGTCTAGAGGAAAGACAGCCCAGCATGTTATTGATAAAAAAAGGCTCTATATCTATCACAACCATTGAACTAAACTTGCCGTATCTAGGGATTTGGGGGCTCGGGGGCTTGGCCTCTTTGGCGGCCCTGCATGCATGGGGGAAATATTTAATATAATAAAAAATTCGTACACTCCTTTGGGGGCCACCCTCAAGTAGGGGCCCTGGAGGATTTTCGAATTTGGACCCCCTCTCCCCCTCCTCGAGTTACGCCACTGAAACTATCATACATTCGGGGCTTACTTTACACCGCTCAATAATATTGTGTTTCTAGTCACGCCTATCAGGACTATATTTGTCCGAGAAAGCGGATTGCCATGCATGCCCCACCCTTGTTTAGTGGGTCTGAAACCATCGCCTTGATCACATGCGACCTGTCAGTAGTTCAAAGGCCACACCTAAAAGGTTATTGTCTTCAAAGTTTAAGTGAAAAAACAAGGTGCGTGATTGACAAACGACGTCACGGCCTTCAACAGCAGTCATGTTACCCATGTAGAGGTTAACTCCGTTTTTGCACCCAGCGATGACAATAGTAAATGGAAAAGACGTAAACAGAGTAAGGTTTAGCCTGACAGGACGTAACCAAACAGCCTGATTGCTGTCTCACACCCATTTTGATGACAAAAGTTTTAAAGACGGCAGTGATCTTACTCTCCAGTCTACACACTGAGGATCCCTGATCAAAGCTTGGTCAATCTGTTGTTTGATTGAAACACAAGTTGAATATTAACTTTTTAAAGCCTTCGCCACACTTTAGTTTGTTTTAGTCGATCTTATCTTATCATATCTTATCTGCTATAGACAGACGATCCTTCTATACAGAAAATGATTGCGTCCTAAGCTAATCCATGCTTTATGTCTAGTCTTGCATTTTTTATTAGAGCTTTAAGTGTTGATCGTCTTGTTTGCAGTAGCCGGGGCAAAATAAGCCACCAGTTGGAAATAGTATGGAAGTCTCCACGTGATTTCAAGCATTAACCTCTTTGATTGTCTGTATTGATCTAACCACCTCGCATCTCCTTAAATTGTTCTCACTTGCTGTTTTATAATTTGTCTTATTTTCTCTATTTATTATGTCTCTACTTTTAAGTATTTAAAGTCGTTGATTTCCCAACTCATATGAAAATTGTTTCATTCTCAATGATGTCACAATATTCGGACGGGAATAAATGAATTCGAATTTAGGTTAACGTCTAAAACAAAAAATGCAGCAAAGAATTTCGCTAATGTGAACTAAAATTATATTTTCCACTTGAAATGTTATACCAAATGCGGGGGTTTCTTTTAAATCAATAGGACATGAATATGAGGCAGTGGTTAGAAAATGGACAGGATAAATACGAGAAACCCATCCACATCCTCCGAACCGCGACAACTTCTTTTACAATTTACCGGGTATCAAAATGATTGTGTGAGCTACAAACACACCCCCCCCCCCAAATAATAATAATAATAATAAAGTGAACAATATCCTATAAGCCAACAAAGATTGCGCGTAACATTGACGTCAGTTGGTGTGCAGTTACAGGATGTCTTAATCGGCTAGGGCGGGCTGCACTATTTTCTTTACATGCACGGAACAGCGTCAGCAGTTTGACCACTGTAGGGTTTTTCTTTGGAAGAGGATGGTTAAATGTAATGCCACATCCCTCCCGCAGGCTCATCCTCTGAAACAGGCTCAGGTGGTTTGATTTAAACTTCCATTAAGCCCACCATTGAAAAGGAATGTTCAATAATGCAATGCTTTTTGAGTTCCCTCTTGAGACTTGTCTAGCTGTATTATTTGTTAATTTATTTAGCGTCACTTAATCGTTGGGTCGATTATAGTTTCATTCACCTGATTAATCCATGCTGATTGATGTGTCAATCAAATGGCATGGGATAGTGAGAAATATGAATCTATATTGTTACGGAAATTATTTCTTAAGCTCTATTTAACTTTTAAATATATGTAGCAATTTTTCAACAACATAATTATTATAGTAACATATGATTGTATTGTTAAATTCATAATTTTGATATTACTCGAAAGGTTTTTAGTTTAGCGTCACTTAAAAGTAGGTCAGACCAAACAGTGTGCCATTGGAGAAACCATGAAACATTTTGCATGTAGCTCTAGTAATGTGGGTGAAACAAATCTCTCTAAATAAAGCCATGTTGTTTGTTGGTCTGGGGGTAAGACATGTGGGCTTACTTAAAGTTAACTGCCATTACAACTAGATATTTCTGAGTATTCAGCTTTTTAAATAGATCACTTTACGACTTTCCATTCAGGATGTGTAATGCAGATTAACCAAAATTGACGGGGTTTTATGGCTTAATACCCGCAATAAATAACATTGTTCTATAAACCACAGCTCAGCTATTCAGATGAAATATTAGAAAACTTGCATATTGATAATATTGTAATTATTTTCTTTGAAAAAATATATACTTAAAAAGTAAAAGTAAAATAAAACATTATTTATAAACTTTCTTGAAATATCTATTTGTTAAAAATTATTCTGATGGAAAAACCCCAACAAGCTAAGGCCGTGGATGTACCAAAACAATGTAAATTTTAAACAATGAGTTTGTTGGGAATTAAGAGATGGGGCCGTCCATAAATGATATTACACACTTAGAGGGGGGTGAAGAGACGGTCACACTTTTGTGACGATGTATGGACGAGGGGGTGTGGCGGGGGGAAGGGGTAAAAACTGTGACGTCGCATCAAAACGCATAACTTTAAACAAAAGTTCCATATAAATATCTGATTGCTTACAATTTTTTGTGACGTTTTACATGACTTCACGCTAATCACGATAAAAGAGTGCAGCCTTAAAACTAAATCATAGGCGTCCAAACTTTTTGCGCGATGCGCCTTATTCAATGAAGTAAAGAGATGAGGGGGGGGAGCGGATTAAGATAATAAACACACATGACTTACATGAAGTTTTTTATTACGAAATTATATTGTGGAGGATGAAGTGGAGATCTTGACTGCAGTAAATATGCGAGGTCATGATCTATGCCCCTAGTTTGATACATATGATATCACACAGGTGAGACTCACTTAGTCTCGTCCTCACATGATTCTTGTTACAGTATCTTAGAAAGTCTCCTTACACATGTTAAGCCAAACAAGCCGAGCATTTTCTTAGCAAACATTTGAATTTCTTGGAATCTGTCATAAGCCAAGTGACTGTAAAAATGCAATGAGAAAAAGCTGTTGTTGTCTTCTGCGCCATTCTGCATCACTTAGATTCAAAGTTATGGAGTTTAAAACTGCTGAATGTCGCTGCAGACAACAAAAGCATGTTTCATGGCACACACATATATGGCCAGTTGAACAGCAGTGGTGGGGAGGTAGATTCTCTGGACAGACCGTGGTGTGGGGGTGGAGGTAGGGTCTCTGTGGTGTGGGGGTGAAGGTAGGGTCTCTGTGGTGTGGGGGTGGAGGTAGGGTCCATGTGGTGTTGGGGTGGAGGTAGGGTCTCTGTGGTGTGGGGGTGAAGGTAGGGTCTTTGTGGTATGGCGGTGGAGGTAGGGTCTCTGTGGTGTGGGGGTGGAGGTAGGGTC
>MUZC01004625.1:195453-207276 GCA_002072015.1 Radix auricularia | reverse complement strand
GGGGTGGAGGTAGGGTCTCTGTGGTGTGGTGGTGGTAGGGTCTCTGTGGTGTGGGGGTGGAGGTAGGGTCCATGTGGTGTGGGGCTGGAGGTAGGGTCTCTGTGGTGTGGGGGTGGAGGTAGGGTCCATGTGGTGTGGGGGTGGAGGTAGGGTCTCTGTGGTGTGGGGGGATAGGGTCTGTGAAAAAACGCAGTTTGAAGGGAGGAGGTAGGATCTCTGAACTAACCGCTTTGTGGAGGGGGGAGTTTGGGTCTCTGGACAGAACGAGGCGTGTGTGTGGGAAGGGACATAATCTCAGGGAAGAAGGCGGTGTGTGGGGGAAGGTAGGGTCTCTGTACAAAGCCTTCTGGTTGAAACGAGGACTTGTGACGTTTCATTTTCATTTTGGATTCTGTTAAAATTGATGTTGTGATGTTCTATCATGAACTTCACGGGTCAGCCTTCACTTATTCCCGTCCTTAGATTGGCTTTATTGCTAGTATATAATATCATTACAGAAAAATACTTCCTTAAATTATTTTAGGTAAAAATGTATGGGCTTTAGACATCCTTACACTAAATATATACTTAACTGAGATAAAGTGATTTGAAATATGCTCATTTTCAAATATAAAATACGGCTTTTTGTGATGGGTGGAGCGGGGGCAAAGCTTTGTGATGTCATATTTGATAGTGGCTCTAAGTTTTTGTGCCGACTTGAAACAAGCGGGAATGGGGGTGAATCTCAGCAAATTTGCGTGACGCCATTTATGGACTACCACGATGGCGAATGTTCTGAATTCTTTGTTGTTTAGCTTTTTTTCGGTGCCATATTATGAACATAAATGTCCAAGAAATTACTTTAAAAAATGTGCAATCACAAAAACTTTATTTTAATCAGATGCACTGTAAAATTTAAGGCTCCTTTTCTTAACGCACATTTTGACCCTGCTATAATAAAACAGCGATGTATTTAAATTCAACATAAAATCTAACCAACTGGATTATACAATCAATTTGATTTTCTACCTAATAAATGTTTATACTGAATTTTTCCAAACCATTTCCCTTCATCCGCCAATGAGGATGCCCCGTGTCCACTCATGTCCAAGTTAAACAACACGCCCGTTTGATATAATAGCCTTCAGGACATAATTGATTTGTTTACACAGCCACCAGGTGACTGCTAATCGAATTGCTTACCTTGATCGATATCTCAAACCACCAAACTAAGCCGGGTTCTATATGGAAATCACCTGCCGTTGCATGCACACGTTGTTCGGTCAGATAGGAAATATTTAGTATTTTGTACATTTGAAAAAAAGAAAGTTAGTGTTTTGTACATTTGAAAAAAAGAAAGTTAGTTTTACGGAAACAATCTTTCATGGATACGTAAATCCACACATTTATTAAGCAAAAAGTAAACAACACAAAAAAGACTAAAAAAAAAGAAAAAAGACACAAATAATTTTTTGATGGGGGAGGGTGGGATGGAGGAATTATGAAATTATGAAAAAATATGTGTGTTTTGTCGCAGCGAAATTTTATTTTATTTAAACTCTATGAAAGGGTCACTAAGGACATCATTTTTATTAAAAATGTCCCATTATCACTTTATTAGAAGTAATAAGTCAGTGCGTCACAAGTTCTTTGCTACTTAAATCATAGTACACACTTCAGAACTCATCGAATGTCATATACTTTTTTTTTCAACATGAAAATGTATCAAGACTACATTATGAAAGTGAGCAAATATTGATTACACTGAATGTAAAAATGGTGGAAAAAACACTTGACAACATGTCATATTTTGCTATATTATGTTTAATTTTGTAACCTAATTATCGTATTGCTTTGTTTGTTTTTTTAAGCTGAAACAGATATTTTATAAAACAAATGTTCTAGAATATTTTTTTACACGCTATTTGCTTTCAACAAGGATATGAAACAACAATAACTTCATTTTTATAAATAAACCCTAACATTACACATTAAAATGTTCATATTTGTATCGTTGTAGTTTAATATTTATCTTATACAAACTAACTTTAAAAGAAACAGTGATCCCGCCCTAAACAAAGGGAATAGAGACACGATACACAACAATTTAAGGGAAATAATTGCTTGCTACTATTACTATACAGCTCCACGAAATGAAATTGAGGTCAACAAGATTTACACAATGGCTTGACTTATAAAAGCTAACAAATAAAAAAACATTAAAAAGTATTATAATTGACAATTAGCTTTTATAGTTAGGTAAACTTAATTTAACTTACTTTTCGTGGACTGACAAAAAATATAGCAGAACTTTTGTATTCATTTATGCACATTTTTACCAAAACCATAATCGCCAAAATAGCTACAAACTCATTTTTACTTTCCCACAGGGTAGGGCAATTTACGTATTCATCGCATACCAACCACAAAGCCCGTCCAAGTTCCCTCCGCCGTCGCCTCGGTGGCATGTTGTACCCCACCCTCCACTCGCCGTCTCGACCGGCCTTACATATGTATCACGTCAAAAATACTATTCATTATAGTTTTAATAAATAACATATAATAACAAAAGTTTTGACAATTAATTCCAACGTCTGCCGCTCAAAATAAAGTAATGTGAAAAAAAATCATGTTAAGCCTGGTCCCTTTTGGAACTCAGGACGTGTTAGCGCATTTTCGTATTATGTATCAGTACTTATGTTAGATATCAGCATTATGTAGTTATCAGTAATTGTGTTTAGATTTTAGACATATTTTTATGAATTTTCTTGTGTAATGAATATACCTGACATTTTTTTAATTTAAAAGTCATTTCATTTCTTTACATTTTAAAAAAATTTATTTTCTCTTTAATCTAACTACAAGTCACCACAAATGATGACGTAAAACTCTCTAAACTTTTACACATATTCTAATGACGTCAACAAAAAAAAAAAAAAAAAACAACTAATTCTTTTGCACGCCTTCGCACCACTCTTGAATGCCTGAAAGATGATGTATTCGACTTCCGGCAATGGCGGCCGTTCCCTGCGCCAGTGTTACCTCTCGATTCGCAAAGTTTTTTGGTAGTTTTAACGGGGTTTTTTAACGGATCGAGTAACTGAGTGTTGATGCACAAATGGCAGGTCAGGACATACAAAAAACATATATACATCATGGGTCTAGGACTTATGGATGCTGTGATCAAAGGTGATGACAGACGGACGGACAAAACGGGTGCAATAGCGCATTCGACTTCTCGAAAATGCGCTAAAAATGCACAAAAAATAACTCGTCTTGAACGTCCGCGTGAAATAATTGTTCAATAGGTAAATGGTATTAACTTTTCTGATTGGCTATGAGAGTCTGTAGGAGTTTGAGGGACCAATCGATATCGATGACCAGACAGAAAATTGCATTTTGTTATTTAGTATAATGTTTCAATCATATGGTTTGATGAAAGAAAGCGATATCCTACAAATAGGCTACCCACCCTCCCTCCACCACCAACACAGATTTACAAAATGCTTTTCTTTATTTCGACCATATCCAGTTACAACTGGAATGTACATTTAAAACAGCTGAAAATGCATCTTAAGTGTAAGCCTTGTGTTAAGAAAAATAATTGAATTTGTTTTTGAGCGCAGAAGTCGAATTCCTATAAACAAGTTTTAAAACCTTCACAACTTTCCTACTTCTTTTCTATATTTGTAAAGTATGCATTAAAACTAATGTTGAGACAACAATATAGATGTCTCATACAAGTATTTATTCTATCATTGGGCTCAAAGGTTACTAATATACAGTGGCATCACTAAGGGGTGCGGGGTGAGAAACCGCACCATCACAAGGGGTGACGCCTAAGTGTAAACCAGTGGCGGATTTAGCTTTGTCTGCGTGGAGGGGTTCAAGTAGAATTTCAGGGGGCGCCGCCAAATTTTACTAATAACCTATTATTCCGTAAATACTAATTATTAGCTTACTAATTTAGTTGATTTTCCAAATCATCAAACAAGTAAAGCATAATTAATAATATAAACATATATGTTTTCAAAGTGGTAACGTAAATTTATTTCAATCGTATATTATTTTATCTAAGAAAGAAACTTAGTTTATACGAATTTATAGAGCCCTGGGCTCTAATTACATTCCTATGACGTGATTTCATTGAAGAAAAATGATTTATCGTTGATTCAAAATCAACGTTCTCATCTAGATCACGTTCATTAAAATTAATAACAATATAGACAGACGCTCGTTTGTCATTGTTGAGCGCAAATAATTTTTGATGTTTTTTAATCACTGCTAATAGAAAAATTCAAGTAAATTTGATAGAGTATTGACAAATTAGGGATACCTGATGTCATTTGTTTTTCAGTCAAGAATGACAAACCTCTTGAAGTTTTAGTTCACTAGATAGTGATGGGCTTATTGATGCATACAAATCTCTGAAGGTATAATATTCAACGATTGCTTCTTGAACGTTAATGTCATGTTTGTTAGTTTTCACACAAACTTCAAAAAGAATCTTTATCTTTATTTTTTCGACGTTTATGATGGATCATTACAATAGAAATAAATGACTGTGCCTGCCATATTTTTTCTTTTTTGCAATTCGCTTTTCTATTAAAAAAAATTAAAAATCTAGTTTGGAACGATTTTCGTTAATAAATGATTTGACATATAAGACACATACTTTCAGTTTGAGAATTTCAAAAGCTTATCGCTCCTCATTTCAACAAAGTTATTTCTTCCAGCATCGATCAATTGTTTTACAAATGCTTTGTCAATGCTCTTGCACTGCAAGTAGTGTTAGAACATGAAGATATTATCCAACAACTTTTGTAAAATTGAATCATAAAAAACGAAAGAATATTTTGTTATTAAAACAGATAGTCTTATAGCCTCTGCTCTTACACTTCCTTTATATTCTGTTGATTCCCTTGAATTTATAACTTCCAGAGTGGCTAGAACAGTAGAAAATGATCCAACAACTGCATCAACTGCATGCTTACCGCTTGCCCATCTTGTATCAGAAAGTCATTTCAGAGCATATACTGTTGATGCATATTGAGATTTATGATGTTCTTTAATAGTATGTAGACGGGGTAGGCTAGACGTAAAGAATGCATAGAACCTTTCAGCTGTGCCGAAAAACAACTGCACATCACTGTTAACAGACATTGCTTCGATAGTGACCAAATTCAACATGGGCACAACAATCAACATAGATGGCATCGGGTGAAATTTTCTTTATTTGAGTTTGAAGGCCACTCTTAATTCCAGATGTCACAGACGTGCCATCGTATGCCTGTCCTCGACAGAGTGTGATATCAATGTTTCCTTTTTGTAATTTGAAGTTCCTTTAAAATCTTCTCAGCAAATGCGGCAGCATTGTAGTTTTCCAAAGTATAAAAGCAGAGCCTGATAAAGCCCTCTTGTTGTCCTAGGCACAAACCCACATGGGTGCCCCCTTCTGCCTCTGGCCCCAATCCTCCAATGACCGCTGGTATGTTCAATGTTATGCACACACAGATGTACATCTGGCAATGTTTTTGAGAACATCAGATAGCGTTAATTGCGCACAAGTCTGCCTCATTCATCAGCAGAGACAAGAAACCATTTTTGTTTCATCTACTTTGATTTTTTTATACGGTGTAACCATTAATTTTATTTGCGCAAGGCGATTTTTACATTTGGAAAATCACACTTGATGTTGTCTCTATCACTTTGTATAATTCAGCATGACTGGACGCGTTGCATTAAGATTTTGATGCAAGAAACTTGTTACGAATATATGAGTAGAACTTTCGTATTTCAGTATGTAAATTATTGTACATATCTCCAGGATAAGAATTTATAAGTCCTTGAAAACACTGAGACGTTTATGGTACATAGACCAAACAAGAAATTGAAACTGCTGTATCCTTATATACCCGTCCTTGTCTACTCATCACTACCTCAAGTTTGTCAACAATGGCATAGCAAGTAGATTTATGAAATTTTTCTATGACATTCAGAGATACCTCAGGTATCAATCGCCATCAATGAACACTTTCTTTTACGATTACGGGTCAAAGTTGACCTGGTTTTATTTCTCTTGCAGCTTCTTCAAACCTTTGGAATTCATTCCTAGATTCAGGCAAGTGATCTGCTAGTGAAGACACAAATCAGCACACTTATTCAAGTTCACGTGCTCATTTTGTAGAGCTTGACTGACGCTGTGAAAATGTAACGCTTCTTTCCAAAAGACAAGCATGAGAGAAAATTCTAATTCTTTTATCTTCTTTGCTATGTTTTCTGTTTCTCTTCTGGTGTCGCTCTTCTGTGACTGGTCATCTAGTAAAAATTTAAACATTATAACGCTTTTATAATCTGAGGATGAGACTTAAGAATAATTGGCGACTCCATTTTACATTTGTAATTGGCTAATGTCATGTCACTTACGCATGGCTACTGAGACAATATACACATTTTTCTTGAGGACTTGTGGTGCCCCCAAACGCTTGGTGCCCTGGGCACGTGCCTTGTTTGTCTAATGGTTAATACAGGCCTGTATAAAAATCTATAAATCTTTCTACATGTCCTGATAATAAAACTGAATGTAAAGAAACTGACATCTCATCAATTTTAGATATATCAATGGTTTAATCAATGACAAAAGAAAAGAATTGTGCAGAATTAACTTCTTTATCCATTATCGCCAATAATTCAGATGCAAGTGATTAAATTAAAGCTATTTGCACATCATAACTTAAATAAAGTTCATTTTTTCTTTTCAAACTTTAGATGACTGTCTTAAGTGGAATCATATTAATTTAGCTAATAAAGATAGCAATTCACGAACATTTCAAATGTTTCTACAACTACCGCCACTAAAGAAAGAATTTTCCCTGTGTCCTCTGAATGGCAAACTTTTTTTTACTTAGAACAATGTCAAGTCTATCATTCATTTCAATACTTCTCTATAATTCTTTTCCACTTGACGACGCTCCTGACTGATCAAACCATCTATTATAGTTTTGAGATACGATATTTAGCAAGCAAATACTGCCGTGTTGAAGTTAAGTGTTGTTTAGAAGATTATTGTAAAGCTATCTTTTTTTCTGCTCTAGTGACATCTTTTTAGTGTTCACTGAGGGCGTCATTTTAGACCCAAAAAGGACGCGGGGGGGGGGGCAAGCCGCCACCCTGCCCTATAGCTAAATCCACCACTAATGTAAACGTATATATTTTTCCGTTATTTCGCATAGGGAAACTCGGAGTAGGTCCTTAGGGTTATGTGTGAGGGGGGTGACACTAAACTTAGTGACGCCTCTGCTAACATACTTGCTTTTTTCAGGTAGCAGCTGTGGGAGAATTGAAAGGAGAAGTCCTAGGAATGTTAAGGGAGTTATTTATGTGTTCGTTGCTGATTAAATTCACTGAGCAGCCTTCATGCTCGGATCACAATAGGAGACTTGTCCTGTAGAATATCAATGTCGGGACTTGGAGACTTTTATTGCTAGTATGCGCTCGTAAGAAACTTGCTCTCTGAATATATCCTGAAAGCATGTGTGGACTTGTGGAATCTAACAAGGTACACGCTGGCTCTGGGTGTAAAGAACACTGCCAGGGAGTGCAATTCTGCTTTTTTAATGGGGGACAGAATGTTGATTCCTATCTTTTTCGTAATTAAATATCGGCCGGAGAAGAAAGACATAGAGAACATCCCCCCCCACCCAACACCATAATCCATCCTGTAGACGCATTGAATGCCTATATTATATATGGTATGTTTCATGGCTTATTTAAGAGCGAAAAATGAACGGTGGTGCTTATTTAAACCTTAAACTATTATATACTTAAGAACCTGGTTGATATTTATTTAATGGTGTAACGTATTTTACGCCTACAAATCGTATTTGTTACAAAGTCAAGGGTATATTTATTGAACTATTTTTAAGCCTCTACATTGTTAAAACGTGCGCAGGTTTTGAGATATATTAATTACCCCACTCCGCCTACATAACCAAAAGCGTCGAATAAGTTAAATTTAAGTAATTTATACAATTTAAAAAACGATCTATGTAGCTGGAGTATGGCAGGGAAATGGATTAGTGGGGTACCAAAATATCGAAGATTTTAGGTCTTTATGATTCTTTAAGTTTAAGATCATAGTAAGCGAAGCTATACGCTGCTGACGATACCCTTCATTTGGTCTCAGGTCTTAATGCCCCGGCTACGCTCTATAATTAACGTAATCAAGGGCGGGGCCGCAAGGTATTATATTCACATCACGTCTTCGTACCATAGTAACAGCAATGTAATTACTTTCTGTTTACCCCCAGCCCCCATCCTTCCACAACCCCCCTCCCCGTTGATAGCTCAACGCCGACCCAACAATGCTCGTATAATTGGCAACAGAATTTCTTGTATCCGTCAAACTTGCGATCAGAAAAAAAAGAGGCAGTGGAGTATCTTTGAAAAGCTTTTTTATTCTAACACATACTTCATATGGTTTGATTCACTTTTTTTTAAGTATAGCTAACCAATTGCTGAGACTGTTCAAAGTATGGCTAATTGGCTAACCAGTTGCTGAGACTTTAAAAGTATAGCTAACCAATTGTTGAAACTGTTCAAAGTATAGCTAACCAATTGCTGAAACTGTTCAAAGTATAGTTAAGCAGTTGCTGAGACTGTTCAAAGTATAGCTAACCAGTTGCTAAGACTTTCAAAGTATAGTTAACCAAATGTTGCAACTGTTCAAAGTATAGTTAACCAATTGCTGAGACTGTACATTTTGATATGTGAAAGGCAGGACAGGGTCAAGTGGGCCAACGAAGCCCCAAGTGGAATTGAGTTTGATCTGAAGAGAGTTTAGACCCTCTCCAGACTTGTAAACACATAAGATACTGGCATCTTCCAGGGTCGTACCTTCTCTTGTGTAGTTTCTCATTGTTGTCAAAGTGGGGATGAGTGGGAGCTGAAATTGAAGGGCCCCCATCAGAATATATGCAGAGGGAACAAACAAATTTAATTAGCCATTCCATAGAATTCTTTCAGATTCAAATGATTTCGATTAGCATAGTTGCTCAATCATATACATTTTTAAAATTAAAATGTTATTCTTGGCGGCAAAGAACGGAATAGTGAGCGGTGGGAACAGTGTGTGGTAGTCCTGTGGTTAAATGGAGCTTTATTCGACTATGCAGTACAATCAGAATAAAATTCTGAATATATAAATTCAGAATATATAAATTCTGCGATAAAAAAAAGATACGGAAATTGCATGAAGTACCCTTGGGGGGGGGGGTGACATTGGTCGGCAGCGCTAATTCTTTATACACGTATTTTGGATTGTTTTTATTTCAAAGTTTTTACTTTAACTGCATATAAACATATGTTTCAACAATGAGGGTAGCCGTATACGTGACTTAAATAGATACGCCCGGCGAAGTAACCTTTTGCAATCTTTCATTGTAGCTATTATATTAATATTGGGTTTCAGTTTCTTTCTAAATTGATAAATGGGCTGAAGTTATATTTTTGGGCGTATATTCAACACATTGCATCGGGAAAGAAGGTGAGGATAGACATATCTGTCTTTATTTGAGCTTGTTATGATTTAGCAACCTTCAGTTCCTTCTGAAGTAACCAGTTTTCTTTCAAGAGAGACTTAAAGTTCATATGCCAACGACAAAGCTTTTTCAAATATCTTTATTTAAACGTTTCATTATACTAAAAAAAACAAAAAAAAACTCTACAATACCGTGTTGGGGGAAAGGCAAAATCGAGTTCTCATGGCCTTGGTGGCACAATTTCTCGTGTTGTGCTTGTTCTTTGACATTCTCAATATTTTTCTTAGTTTCTCTCTCACACTCACTCTCGCATTCTTTTGACATTTAAATTCCATTGTTCATAGCTTACTCTGTTTTTTGGCCTGGCTATATAAACTATATTGTCTACACCTGGAAGTTGACAGCGCACACAATCAACCCTCCACCCAACCCCCTTCCCTGGTGTCACGTGCCCAAGAATAACAAAGGTGGCCATAAACAGCACGCAGGCCGCCTAGTCGGGGCAGGGCGGGGACGGTGACACAGAAAAACACACACACACTCTAGGGACTACCTGGCCTTACCTGGCTACCTGGACCCGGTTGGGGAAAGAATTTTTAGGTAGGTGTTTGTCAGTAGGGGCTTGTGTCGGCGGATGTGTTCACACCCTGTCCAATTATTTACGACGTGATCACCTATTTGTGTGTCTACTCGGATGGCACGAGACTTAAGTCCACATTGTTAGCGGTCATACCAGTGGCCCGTTGTGTTTTGTTTTTAAGTAGGAGTGTTGTGAACGAACTTAGTACACATTCATACAGTCCGTGTTACACCGTGCGTGATTACTGTGTAAACTTGGATACCATATTAGTATTTAACTATGTAACTTCAACTCCTCTTACGGATTTCATTTGTTTTACCTATTACTTATACTTTTAATGATTGTGTTTTTGTTTAATTGACGTAATTTTTGTAACTTATATTCAGAGTTCGGTAGAGTTCAACCAAATGATTTCAGTAAAGTTCAATTTATTTGAATGATTTTAATATTGCAGTTTAGTTCACTTGTCTCGGCTACCATTTTGGTGACAGTAATTATTGATATATATATTATAGGGTTATTTAAAAAGTTTAACTAATTATACGTTTTAATATTATAACAACAACGACCATACTCGTACTGCACCGTTTATAAGTGGATAATTCAGTTATTTGTCCACGCCTGAACGTTGGGATTAACACTGGTATTTGAAAAGACAAGGACAAAAGGATAACAAATAGAGCAGAATCCGATTCTCACGGTCACTCAGGTAGGTGTTTGTTTAGTTTGAGATAAACTCAGGTCGACCCCCCACCGTTCATGTTGTACTTACAACTAATTACTGGATTAAAAATAGTTCAGCTTATGTTAGTAACAATGTTGACAGACCTGATATGTGATCCCCAACATCTGGATCATAAATATGTGAACCAAATATTATCTTTTTTTTAGTTTTCTCAAACTCAGAGTGAAATGCCTTTATTTTAACAAGGTATTTAATTAAATGGTGTAATAGTAGTAATAAGTAATACAATTAAGATTCTTTAAAATTCTAAGCACTTTAACTTTGATGGACAATATTCGATAGGTAACACAAAATTTTTTTTTTAAAGGAACAAAATGCACACCGTTAGAAAAACCTCAATTATTCAGATTTTAGAAACCTCAGATGGGTTCCTTGACAGAAGATAACTTCTCTTGATATACAGCCCTACAGTTGATAGACAATTCTACAGTTGAAAGACATTCCTACAGTTAAAAGACAATCCTACATACTGTTGTCAACTGCATTGACTATGGCTAGACTATAATTTATTTCATTTCAGTTATATGCACATACATGCGCAATGATAATGATTTAAAGTTTAAAACAATATGGATGGTGGTGGTATTTTATGTTTTAATATATCATGTTTCAAGAGCACTTAAACTTTAAAAAAAAAATGTTAATCTTAAAATCTTGAAAGGGGATTTTAAAATTAAATTAGCCGGACAATTTATACTGAATTTTGATGACGCCGTCGGTTATCTGTACCGGGAAGTGGTTTTATTCATTAACCTCTACCATAGTTGATCTCCCAAGTAGCTATCACCAACACAAATACCGCGACCCTCTATTCGAGAACATCCACAAATTATTTAAGTTAAGCCACCCCAGCATTAAATTAAGCCATTGGCAAAAATAATAGACTGAAAACATTGAACTTTTGGCAAAAATAATAGTCTGAAAACATGTCCAATGTCTCAACTGAGTCACTTTTGGCGGATAAAACTAATTTAAAAAAA
>MUZC01004625.1:164663-176272 GCA_002072015.1 Radix auricularia | reverse complement strand
TTTCGACATAAGCCTTTAGACATAAGCCTTTAGACATAAGCCTTTAGACATAAGCCTTTAGACATAAGCCTTTAGACATAATAAGCCTTTCTATTGATAGCGTATAGTTTGATTTATCAAATAGTCATTAGTCCAATTTTACTTTCAACGCCATTCAAATTAGTGAGACTGTTGTTCTTTTAGAATTAGTATTAGGTTATAACTAATGTAACATATCACAAACTCAAAAATAACAGACGAATTTAGCTTTTACTTTAAAAAAAAATTATTGACATTACACTAGTTATTTTCCTATTCCTCAGAAACATTTTTGACACTGTATTACCTCCATTAAATAACATTACATTTGCGCAATTATGCAACTTTTCCGTACTTACAGTAATTATAATAATAATAACAGGGTTTTACTGTGTTGCAACAATAAGCATTTTATTGCACTGTGTGTGGCAGTAGAAAGCATGTTACTGGTAATCGTGTTTTGCGGTAAAAGTGTAATGCCGTGCGATACGTGTCTCATTGAGATACACGTTGCATATGGGGGTCAAGCTTTTTCTTACGAATGTTGAGGAAGTTATCGTAACTGCTTATCATAAAAAGCTTTGGCCTTATTTGTCTTCTGCTATCACTGAACATTTGAGTACACTTATGTTGCAAAATGCAAAGATAACAACTGTAATGGAATTATGGGATACAGACAATTAATTTTCTGATAACATGTGCTTAGAAACAAGTTAGACAGTCCCCATTATTGTGACACAAATACAAATAAATTATAAAAAATAAAAAAGATAAAATAATTTTAAAAAAAACCCTTCAACAATTTTATTAAATCGAGTTGGGTGTTTTAATACCCAAGCCTTTTGGATGTGTGTCTTAATCGCAAACCGGGTAAAAGTAAATTATTCACTTCGCCTTCCTAAAAAATTTAAAATAATAATACTTAAGTCTTTCTCCTAACTCCTATTCTTCACAACTCTTTAGTAAATTCTTTCCTCACAGTCTATTGTATATTATCCAATTTTTTCTCACTCAGACAAGAAACAAATGATATGAAAGCAGAAATGAAAAGAGTCTGTAATTTTTTTCCTATATTAAAACTACTTGTGTATTTCTATATGTAAAGTTTTCCGTGGCCTATTTAAACATCCAGAGTAATTTGCCGACCACGAATCTCACTATGTTCGACTCCTGATCTGAAATTAGTTAGAAATTCGTGCTTAAAGACGCAATAATTTCTGCTTAATTAATAATTTAATTTTAAAAAATTACATTCATCTGCACAACGAGCAGATAATAGTCAATATAAATCTTGTTTAATTTAATAGTTGTTTTTTTTCTGTTTGTTTTGCTGTGATTGATGCATAAGGCATACATTTTGTTATAAGTTAATTATACATTTTCAAAGTAACAATATCGAAATTAAACTCTAAATAAGGTGAGCACAATCATTTTTTACTTTTACGTAATTTTTAAATCCTTTATATTAACTAGGGGCGTCTTGTTGTTTGATTGATGCATTGAATGCACACAAAAAACAAACAAAAAAAAACAATTAAAAAAAAACCGTTGGATCGATTTTTAACCCATTTTCTCGTATGCAAGCAAACTGAAAGTTTGTTAAACATGTTTTTATAACCCTTTTCCCGAGATCAAATCGAACATTCTTTTAGTTATGTCTCGTATATAAAAGAATATATTATAAAAAAAATACGTTTTTTAAAAAAAAAATTAAAAGACATAAACTCTAACCAAGTAAGATTGTTGGAGTTGCCATTAAAAGAACTTTTATCGTGGCATGGTATTAATGTATTTTACAGTTAGTCTAGCATATCTTAGTTCCAACTGCGCTCTTTGATCAACAGATTTGATGAGAAGAAACCCCTGTGATGCTTATCGCCAATTGGTGTTTGGCACTCATGTGAGCTATTGAAATCCTCTAACCGCTTGGTTGTTTCTTTTACTACATTTCTTCATTGAAAGGAACTCTTCAATCAGGAAAGTTTTGTAAACTCTATCCAAAAGGTCACCCCCTTTGGTAACAGTGACGCTGTTGTCAAAATAACTTCACATATTTGCGCTGCGAGCCACATTTTGTTGTTATTGACAGGATTTCTGTCAACATGACTCCCTTCTCGGCAAACCGTGGGTCAAGGCGCAGTGACAGTTACCAAACACACACATTTCAAGCAATCAATCTGTTCAGCTATTTTGAACGACCTGTCATTGTTTCACTGTCTCTCATTAAACATACCACAAGCATCATCAGTTTACTTAAAGTATATAGAACAATGGTTCTCGTAACAGTATTTTTTACAGTTACTAAAATAAAAAATAAATGAAATTAAATTTAAAGCAATATTTAAAAAAAAAAAAAAACAACTTTTCAATCACAAAATGCAAGAGCTGTTACCCATAAAAAGAAATTATTAGGGCTGTTAACAATTAATTTAAATGTTATCGTTAACTTTTTAAAAATTAACTTTAAATAATCGTTATGTCGATTAAAGCCAAAAATGGAAATTTATGGTATCAAAAGTAACATTTATTCAACGTACTTGTTAAAAATCGAAATAACACTGGAATGTCTTCTTTATATGAAATCTTTTAACCAACAACGCAAACAGACAAGTGTATTGACATTATTTGATTCAAGTGATGACCGGGTCTTATTGACAGTATAACCAGCCGAGCTGAACAATCGTTCACATATCTTCAGATTGTCTCAGCTGATGTTCCTGTTGTGGATGTTTGGTTTTCAGGTGATATGTAACTAAGTGTTAGAACCATGGTAGCAATGTCCCCTTTCAGCAGCGCGGCTGCGCAGATATTTGACCAGTGCCACGCAGGTGTTTAAAATCACTGCGCAGCAAATTTGGTAAAATATTGAGAGAAAGAAATAGAGGTTGTGCAACTTTGAACACGATTTAAAAAAAAAAACTTTGAAAATGGACCAGCGAAGCGTAATCGTCCGGAAATTAGTTATATCAATCGGGCGAAATTTTTACTTTTTGACTTCCAGTGCATTTATAAGTGGTGGGTCAATTAATCGTTAAAAAATGTAATAGTTAAAAAATGTTAATGATTAATCGAAAAATATATCGTTTATTATCGCAACCTTAGTAATTATACATTATTTTCAAAGTAAATTCGTATTGTGTAAAAAAAATCCCTTCTGTTCTGTGGGTAGCGGCTTAAAATATGGCATGACTGCATTATTAAAATGAACAGGAATAATAACACTGAATCAAAGAAAGAGCTCACAAGAAAGTAAGTACATTTTAGGGATTCCAGTGCGATGAGCTAATTGAGATTAATAAGAGAGTCAGCGTCTCGAAATTCGTGTCTTATATTTTTCTATACTAATAATAGGGAAACCCCTGACTGACTGACTGACTGACTCATTCATCACTAATTCTCCAACTTCCGGTAGAGGTAGAAGCTTGAAACTTTGGAAAGTTGTTGGTTACCCTCTAACTACGAGAATAGCCAAAAAAAGAATTTGAAAAATCTCGCTAATGTGGGGCAGGGGGCCCAAAAACTTTTTTTTTCTTATATGGGCTATATAAAAATTGAAAATCACCAATTTTCCTATTTCCCGTGTAGTTAGAAGCATAAAACTTGGAAATTTTTTGAGTACATGCTCTCGACGATAATTAGAAAGAAAGAAAAAAGTTAAATTTCCCACTCATGGGGGCAGGGGCCCAAAAAACGTTTTTTTTCCCTTATATGAGCATTATAAAAACTGAAAGTCACAAATCCTCCGATTTCTCGTATTGGTAGAAGCATTAAACTTTGGAAATTTTTTAAGTACATGCTCCCATTTATAATTGGAAAAAAAGAGTTAAATTTCCCACTCATGGGGGCCGGGGCCCCAAAAACGGTTTTTTCCTATATAAAAATTCAAAATCACTATTTCTCCTATTTCCCGTATAGTTAGAAGCATGAAAATTTGGAAATTTTTTGAGTACACGCTCCCGACAAAAATTGGCAAAAAGAATGTTAAAATTCCCTCTCATGGGGGACCGGGGGCCCAAATATAGTTTTTCTTATATTAAAAACCGACTCATCACTAACTCTCTAAATTCCCGTGTAGGTAGAAGCATGAAACTTTGGGAAGTTGTTGGGTACCCTCTTACTACGAAAATTGGTGTAAAAGAATTTTTAAATACACACTCATGGAGGCCGGGGCCCCAAAAACGTATTATTTTCTTATATGAGATTTATAAAAATTCAAAATCTATAATTCACTTATTGCCCGTGTAGGCAGACACATAAAATGTTGGGGAGTTGCTAAATTCACATTCCAGATAGTAGCAGGTTGACAATATTTCAAATATCCTTTACTGGGGACCGGGGGCCCAAATGTAGTTTTTTCCAAATATATACTATATAAAAACTGAAAAACACTAATTTGTCAATTTCCCGTGTAGGAAGAAGCATGAAACTTTGGGAAATTGTTGAGTACAGTCTCCCGACAAAAATTGGCAAAAAAGAATGTTAAAATTCCCACTAATGGGGGACCGGGGGCCCAAACATAGTTTTTCTTATATTATAAACTGACTCATCACTAATTCTCCAATTTTCAATGTAGGTAGGAGCATGAAACTTTGGGAAATTGTTAATTACCCTCTCACGACTAAAGTCGGTGTAAAAGAATTTAGAAATACACACTTATGGGGGCCGGGGCCCCAAAAACGTGTTTTTTTCTTATATGAGATTTATAAAAATTGAAAATCTTATTTCCCGTGTAGGTAGACAAGGAAAAATAATTATATCAATTTTAAAAACTTCCTCTCATGGGTCGCAGGGGGCCCAAGCTTTTTTTCCACCTAAAATGTACTATATAAAACTGAATCAACACTAATTCTCCAAGTTTCCGTGTAGGTAAAAACTTTAAACTTTTGGAAGTTGTTGAGTACCCCCCTCCCCCCGCGATGGTAAGAGGCAAAAAATATTAAATCACCTCTCACTAGGGGATGATTGCTGAAATATAGTTTTTTTTTCCCAATATGAGTTATATAAAAAAGACGCATCTTTAAATCTCCAAGTTCTTGTGTACGTAGGAGCCTGAACGGTTGAAGTTAATATATTTAGTATATCCATCTTGATTCAGATTAAAATCAATAGGTGTTTTGAATTGATGTTACGCGGGTTCTCAACGCTAAATGAAATCCTAATTTTCGCAGCAAAGCGCGGGTAAATTGCTAGTAAATAATATCTGTGACAGACGCGCCTTCTAAACAGAAGATTATTGCTTCCTACGCTTATCTTTGGTTTGTGTCTAGTCCTTCACTCTCATTGGAGTTTTAAAAGATTTGGTAAAGGGTTGGTTTTCCTGTTTCTTTAGGCAACCCATCCCACGCCCGAATTCCTGACGTTTTGTGCAAGTCTTTCTATGTTTACGCCAGACCGAGATGGTTGATAAAAATCTTAAGTATTCTCCACAGTCACACGTTTTAATTCAATAGCAATTGTTATGGGCAAGCATTGACACATATAGCATTAATTCCATAAAAAGTGGGTAAAGGTTATTGTCCTTCCTCCTTCTTGTGAGTTTTTTCGACAAATAAACTGTGTTGTTAACCCAAAATTCCATGCCTATGACTTTGAAAGAAAATATCCCTCACACCCCTTCCGTACGCACTGGGAGAAAAGTTTCACGTTTTTCTACAAAGCGTTGATGCGTAACTGGAGTAAGAGATTTGCAGTAAATGAGTGCAACACAGTAGACTCTACGTGCATACAAGGACCCATGTTAAGGTGCTTTATACAAAATATTTAAGATACCAGCCGTGAGGATTTGGACATGAAAATACGCCAACCAAAACAGACAGCCTATGTTTCGTTTCTCAAATGTGCGCACAATGTGACCTCATAAGAAAAAGTAAAGAAATGTATACAGTTTTTTGGAAATGCAATGTTTACCACTAAAAAGAATTTAGGAAAAAAATTAGAAAATTAGTTTTTTTAAATTTAAATTATTCAACCTGCGTATTTTTTTTTTTTAGTACCCTTCAAACTTTAGTAACATTTGACTGCTTTTACCAAAAGATGTTTATTAATTTACACGTACAAAGTCTAAAAAATTATAAACTAAATCTTCGAATCTAAGTTACGTAAATTTTGACTACGACTAGCACTAACTTATACGAAAATATCTATTAACCTTGATTGCTTTTTGGGAATAAGGCGAAAAATAATAACTGGGCAACCTTAAAAAAAAAGGTCAGATCAGTGTAAAGTGTAAACGAAGAAAGTTATAAAATTTATGTTCGACTCATCTGTATAGTCTGCAGGTCACTCAAGGACCTCTGGTTCCAAGCAGATTCAAGTGTAACTTCTAATAAATACTACATCGATGAAATCTGGCTTTAATAATAAATAACACAAATTTACGAGTCGTACCCTCGTTACCTTCGGACGTTACCGAGTAATAAATAGGTTCTATTAATAGATTTTAAAAAAAAGAAGTGACAAACCCAATAAAAGAAATCTACTCTATGGAGTCACTTCATTTTCGGTGCACACATAAATTTGCCTGCGGGGTTGTGGCGGAGATCAAAGTTTTCTAAGCTGACAAGGATTGTCTATATAGTTTGTTTGGGTTTAACTGTTTTGGTTTTATGGCATCCCGCCCTTACTTAAACAAAACTGGTCCAGCATTGATCTCCAGTTTGATTGTACCAGATGTTGTAAAATACAAACAATGCAAAGTTATCTATTTTTGGCCTATTGACGTCCTCAATTAACATCCCGTGGTGACTCAGTTAACATTACTAGTTGATAAACTAAAAATATATATATTATTTTTTTATTTTTTTAAATTGTGTGGTATCCAGTGAGTGTTTAAAATAATTATTTTATTAATGATATATCCATACTGCTGCGGGCAACTTCTGTGACACATCCCAACGTCCCTTTCAAACACAACACACCCCACCGTCCCTTTCAAACACAACACACCCCACCGTCCCTTTCAAACACAACGCACCCCACCGTCCCTTTCAAACACAACACACCCCACCGTCCATTTCAAACACAACACACCCCACCGTCCCTTTCAAACACAACACACCCCACCGTCCCTTTCAAACACAACACACCCCACCGTCCCTTTCAAACACAACTCACCCACTCGTTTTTAATATTATTTTTTCAAGAAGTCAAGAAGCCTTTTAATAGTGATGCTTGCTTTTTACGCTAGAGATCGGAAATTTGCGTGACTATCTAAACGCAACACATGGTGGGGTGTGTTGTGTTTGAAAAAGACGGTGGGGTGTGTTGTGTTTGAAAGGGACGGTGGGGTGTGTTGTCGATAATACTCAAAATAAAAGTGTAGGGAAGACATGTGTCCAAAAACAATATTAGACGTCTCCAAATAAGAACAAAATAGTGCCCGCCTATTTAGAAATATTATGTCTTATTTAGTCTGCACTCAGTCGTAGTGCTTCATGTAATTAAAATAAATTGCCGGCTAAAAATTTCGACCAATTTATAATTTTGTTTTCCAGCTGGCAATGTTTACGCTCTTTTACTCTGGTTATTTAATTAACATGTCTAATGGCTTCTCTCAGTGCTCAGGTGTAAACAGAGTTTTCTATCGACAGTAGTAAGTTTGACTTATCTTCAAATGACATTTTATTACAATAACATGGGACATTTGGTCAAACTCAGGACATCTCTTAGGTGGTACTGGCGGGGTTTTAATGATTTAAGGAGTTTTCTTTTTGAGAACTACTCTATGCCAATCTTACCACTATCGGCTTATCTCGTCGTGGCCTATCCAACATGTTAGCTATCGTGACAACATGCAGCCAAAACATCTCCAAAATTAAATATCAAATAGCCAAGGATTTGTTTCATTACTTCCTAGAACACGTTGGGCCAGGGGTTCTCAACATTCAATAGTGCACCTTTATTGATAGGGTGTCATTCTTTAGAACGGAGAGACTCTAAAAATGTCTCATAATTATTGTGGGCTCTTGACAAGTTTTTGAGGCTCATTCAATTTTGATTTTGTTCAATGGCTTGTTTGAATATCAAAAGCACCAAGGAGCAATTTGTTTAAATTAAATTTTTGTGGGTTCTTATTGATATTCGCATTTTTACAAAATGTTCACTGCCTCTAAATGACAATGTCACTGGTTTTACACGTGGCTGATGTTTTCCGTTTTAATATATGACTCATGTGTCCCTGGTTTAAGGCGTGGCCCGCATGTCGGTTGTTTGACCTGTGGCTCATGTGTCTAAGGCTGTACCCGTGGCTCTTAAGTTCATATTTTATACAAGTGTTACTGTGACAATAGACAACGCTCGTGGTTCACTTGGCAGTTTTTATTCACATAGCTCATGTGCCAATGGCGGTACAGTATTTAGCTTTACATGAGCAGTATATCGTTAATTGCTGTGCAGTGTTTGACTTTTCATTTTTCACTCGATCTCTCCCTTTCAATTTAATCTCTTAATTGTCTTTTTCTCACCTTCTTCTCTTTTTTTTCTGAATTCTGTCTATCGCAAAAATTTTACTTTTTTTGTTTTAGATCCCTCCTAATTCCACTTTCCCTCATATTTAATTATTTATTAGTACATTGGTGTACTTCTCGCAACGATAATAGAGGCGTAACAATGACTTGGGATCGGGGCAGTTGCCTAGGACGCCGAGGGCTAATCCTTCAGTAATCAATTTATTCTGTATAATTTAGTCTATTCACTCTTTCTCAAGGACGCCAAAAATGAATTAAGCAAGGGCGCGGAAAACCCACCTACGCT
The DNA here is from genome assembly GCA_002072015.1 of Radix auricularia. Classification (NCBI taxonomy): domain Eukaryota; kingdom Metazoa; phylum Mollusca; class Gastropoda; family Lymnaeidae; genus Radix; species Radix auricularia. The sequence continues at coordinate 167,503 of MUZC01004625.1, read as the reverse complement.
TCTGAACGATTACAAAACCCACCCCTCCCTCTCCCCCACACACTTTTTCACGTCTACGAATTCGACCTCTCACATACGTTAAGTAACATTTCTAATTGAAAATTCCCCACTACAACAATGTCAGCCCCACCCAACATTTAATCACGCGATCACCTTCACCTCTGACATTATCGCCAGCGTCGCTCGATAATTCTGATCGGATATTAATCGATCTCCGAGGTGAAATATTCGCGGCCCTATTTACGGCCCTGCAATGGCGTTGTAGGCCTATGAACAAGTTGGCTTTCGATCATATTAATTTGAATCGAAGAGAATTTTAAAATAAAAACGTTTTTTGTTTCATGTAAAATTTAAGAAACCAACGAATTATTTTGCCACAATGCTCAAACAATGCAACGTTGTCATGTACAAATTGAATTATCGACGTCACTTATTAATCCATCTGTATGTCCCAGCAGTAAAAAAAAAACGACCCGCCACTGAGAGCTAATTGGTCCTATGTCCGAGATTGACTGTTAATCAATTTTTTTTACTTCTTTATTTTTCTTCTGGGCAATTTACATGTATTTAGAAAAAAAAGGGGTGGAGGGGGGTAATAAATAAGGGCACTGACAATTTCTAGAGGGTTAAAAGGATAAGTTAAATCGGGTTACCCCCTCCCTCTTTTTATCTTTTGTTTATAGAGGGGTAGTAATATTTCGCTTTCTGGTGAGTGCAGTCCTTGAAGCTGGTAAATTTGCCCCTTTAGGAAAATCACCTAAGGAAATAACAACTTTTTTTGCTTTCCGGAAAGACTAAAGACTTTTAGATAATATTACAAGTATAAGAAGTGTCATTGCCACTGTGTTAAAAAAAGATGAAACTAGGACCGGTACTTATTTTTTTTAATCGATGATTCGAGGGAAACAATTTTAACGATTAACCGATTAATTTCGATTAATTATATTTTTTATAATGCATATATAGATCCCGTTAAGTCGCACTTCATTATTGCGCGAAATCGGTTAAGTCGTGGTAATTTCATAACTCTCAAATAGTGTGACATAGCGACGCAAATTCGTTCTGTTATGCAAGAAATAAGAAAGAAAAATCGTTTTGTTTACGTATGCACGTCTTAATAAATAAAAATAATACGAGGAAAAAGTATGAAACTAAAAAAATATAGAAATTATTAATACATTTTGGATTTTTTTTTTTCAAATATTTTCTTAAATTTTAATCAAATTTGAATCGATCAAATAAATTTTAAGAGATTAAAACTTTAAGATTAATCAAATAATTAATCTTTAATTTCCGCAGCTGTTACAGTTGTAATACTTGTTCGTATGTGATGAAATAGACATCATTTTTCCCTTTGAGTAATTTAAAACAGAAAATAGTTTCACTTGCCCCAGCTGCAACTTGATTAATGCCTTTCTTTGCAAGAAATGCCATAAAATTTACATTGGTGAGACTGATCGGCGCCTGGGGGATCTATATAGATAACACCAGTAAAATATGAATAAACAGTCAATATATCCTGTGTCTAGATACTTCAACATCAAGCCATAAGGGACCGTCCATAAAGGGGGGGGGGTGGAAGAAACTGTGGCAGTNCAAGAAAGTGTGGCAGTTTGTAAGAGGGGGAGGCACACATTTATTTTTAAAATTATTTTTTGCTATTTAAAAAAAAAAAAGTAAAATTTAATTAGCTTTAATAATAATTTTCAGAAATTTTGTGAAAAATTTGAGTTAGTTTTATGTCATACTATCATGAAATGCGAATCTCCCGAATGTGTTGCTCATAAACCTGAATTGGATGCAGCAGGACTGATATAGAAGGATCAGGAATGGTTTGACAATCATGTTCGCACCAGCCAATATTTCACTCAAATTGTGAAATATCAGGACAAACAATGTTGCGACAAAGTCAAAGTATGAAGCTCATAAGTCAACGTTTTACCTTCGAGATTCTTTCATCCCCTAATCCCAATCAACCAAAAAAAACTGATGAACTTCAAAAAGAGCAGATGCAGATTCTCATCAATATCCTTCCTTGCTTGTGGCACAAACTCTCAAATTTGATGACATTGTGCCGAGATCAACATGAGTTTTCAAAGTACAACCGTATGATCTTTATTGTCCATCTATACAGACCAGCTTACTTGATCGAATTTGCAAGGTATGTCCCTTATATTTTGCCCCAAAAACCATGGTGAAGAAACATGCCGGAAAACACAGAGCTCGGGCTCACCCAAACTGTTCAAGAATTAACTCAGATAAAACGTAGCCGTCTTTTGAGAATCGCTTCTAGAAGGTAAAGAGAACCCATGGAAGTTATTGCCAGAAGAGAAAATGCACACACAGAGGATGTTCAATGGCTAGATGAAGGCGAGTTGATCTGTCTGCAATTAGTCTTCCAGGAAACGATGGTGGTAGTCAGTGGTAGAAAAATTATGCAAAGTGTAAATTCGTAAATATGGATGAATTATAAAGATATATATATATATATATGTATGTATATATATATGTATATATATATATATATATATATAACCAATAATTTCATGTTTCAATAGTATGTACAAGATCTCTGTATACTTTTAACATTTGTTTCGTTTAATGTCAATTCCCCATCTTTCCCAGACACTGTAATACAGTCTGGCTAATGTTCTAAGTAAGCATGCCTTTGAGGTCAAGGTAACATATAAACATCAAATCCAAAAAGGCAGTTTCAGTCGTTACAATTTTAACGATGGATGTTAATTGGACCTGTATTTCTTTGTATACTGACTTTAATATTGCTAATAATTAATAGTAACAGTATTAGTTAGTGATAGTAACTATTCGTATAATATATA
>MUZC01004625.1:40574-153632 GCA_002072015.1 Radix auricularia | reverse complement strand
TTTTTTATTTTCTCTTTAATCTAACTACAAGTGGTTTGTGGTCACTGAAATAGGACTCATAAATGAAACATTCTAAATTGTAATCAGCTAATCGCCCAAATACTCCGTCAATTGTTGTTTGATAGATCGTAGTTGCCAATCTTGGTGAAAGTAGTTGAATGTTGAAGCTTGTTTCGAAAAAGTTTTCAATTTCTGCCCCTGGGCCGCTAAGATCTTGATTGAAGTCACCACAAATGATGACGTAAAACTCTCTAAACTTTTACACATATTCTAATGACGTCAACAAAAAAAAAACTAATACTTTTGATAATACTAAGACTTCCGGCAATGGCGGCCGTTGCCTGCGCCAGTGTTATCTCTCGATTCGCAATGTTTTTTGGTAGTTTTAACGGGGTTTTTTAACGGATCGAGTAACTGAGTGTTGATGCACAAATGGCAGGTCAGGACATACAAAAAACATATATACATCATGGGTCTAGGACTTATGGATGCTGAGATCTAGGGTGATGACAGACGGACGGACGGACAAAACGGGTGCAATAGCGCATTCGACTTCTCGAAAATGCGCTAAAAATCAATAAAGCTCATTCAAATGAAAAATCTCCGATGTTTCACTGTTATGTTCAACTTTTAGGAATAGCCTAGTTGGGAAAAAGCATTCGTATCTAGTCACTTTTGTGTTCTCTTCTACACACGTGACCCAAGCCACGGGAAGAAGCATTTTAATTTGTTCTGAAGTACAAACCTTCCATGCAGTTCTTTGTAGAAGACTCGCAATAAACGAAAACCGATTCCTGAAATACGTCAGTCTGAAAACAACATATGCGTAACAACCACCGGTGGTGCCTTGAAGTGTGTATAATGTTATATACCTTAAGAATATACCAGGAAGATAATAAAGGGATACTTATAATATGAGCGTGATTACAGTTCTTAAATGTTTCACCCTTAAGAAAAATTGAACGTGAATACAATCTCTATCTTTAACAAAATGTGTGTAACAGCATTAATATAACACACATAAAAATCATTTAAGACAAAATAGCCAACAAGAGAAAATGTTAATGGCGTAAACGATCAGGCCCGCTGCTTAATGGGTTGGGGGAGGGGGGACTCTGGTCCGGGGCCCTGAAGGAAGGGGGATCATTGACTATTGTTTTGTAACAGATGAGTTGGGCGTGCGTAGAAGGCAGAGGGTATCCACGCACATTTCTGGCGCTCAGATATTCCTGGTGGCAGTCCTTGTAGAATAGGAGAAAACTTGACAATTTCCCTATTTACTTCATGCAGTTGGGAAAACAATATCAAAGAGTGGACCAGCCTGTCATTTAGCGATTCCCAGAAGGCAGCTCAGAACCGTGACACATGGCATGAGATAGTGTGCGGCTCAAAATGGTGCCCCAACGACCCAGCGTCGGGTTAAGGGACAGTCCGGTTCTTCTTATCTTATCTTAGATATACAGACGATCCTTCTATGCAGAAGATAATTGCGTCCACAGACCATGAGAGATGATCTGTTGGCGAGTGATGCAGCGGTCACAGGCCACGGCTTTGAGGGTTCCACGCATTACCCAGCCGCCTAACCATTGTTAGTTAGGTACCCATTTGGACCTGGGTGACTCAGGGACTCCTTAGACCACAAACAAATCCTTGCCTTCGCATGGATTCGAATTCGTGACTATGGGTATGCCAGTCGAGCGCGCTTGCCACTCGACCACCGTGTTTAATAGTTCTCTATTAATATGTTAAATGCATTTTTTAAATCTTTTAGTCTTTTCACTAACGAAAGCTTATCTTAACAATATTATCCGCTTTGTATTTATTACAATTTAAAACTAAAAGCCGTATGTAAAATACTAATACTGAGTACTAATTAAAAGAAACAATTTAGAAGCTTTAAAAGAAGCCACTAGAAATTTATCTGCCATACATTCAGAGAACTCTGTTAGAGGAGTCGGTTAGAAAAGTAATTATGTTAACTTGACTGAATTTGCAACTCAGTTTATAGGCATACAAATTAATGCTTATACCGCCGACTCATAGGAGTCGTCCACAAATGACGTCACGCATCTGGATTTTGGAGGGGGGGGGTCGATCATTTGTGACGAAGTGTGACGAGGGGGAGGGGTGTGTTTAAGAAATGTGACGTCACATCAAAATGCGCAACTTTAAATACAAGTTCTACTTAAATATTTGATTGTATACAATTTACTTACTGACGTTTTACAGGGGCTTCACGCGTGTTACGATATTAGAGTGCAGCCTAACACTAAATACATACTCAATGACAAAAAAAAAGGTGTTTGAAACGTGCTCTTTTTCAAATCGAAAATAACTCTTTTACGGAAAGGGTGGGGGCGGCGAAGTTTTGTGACGTATAATTGGAAGGGGATGGGTCTAACTTTTTGTGACCACGTGTGACGAGGGGGGGGGGAGGGGGAGAAAATCAGGAAAAATCGCGTGAGAAAATCAGGAAAAATCGCGTGACGTCATTTATGGGTGGTTCCATTTTTAAAAAAAATGCCTTCAAATAACGCACCTCATGAAATTTCCAATTAGTGCTATCTATATCCTCCCCCCCCCCCCCACAGTACACCACCGAACACTATTTCACGTTCTAACTTTATCGAATACTACTTAGAACGAATATGTTTTGATGACTGTGCAAGGCGTAACGTAACGGTTGTTGCGGTAGATAAAATATAAAAGTAACATTAACTTATTTCGTATCCCACAGGAGCTTGCGGTGCCGCAGGCGTCATCACCTTGGCCGTTGAAGTGGAGACTAATGTTCCAGAGTCTCCTGATTACGCGTTAGAGTACTTCTGGGGCTACATGCTGGCCTGCATCGCTAGCGCCCTCGCCCTCATCCTCGCACTGGTGCTGCTCATCACCCGCAACGTCACCAAGGGCGACAAGGCCAAAGCCTCGCGCACGGCCGATTACGTCTTCTCCCACCCCCAGTCGGGCCCGTACGTCCCCGAGTACACCAACCACGCCTACGCCCGGGACGACATTCCCCTGGCCAACGGGGTGACCTACCAGCACACACCGTCCAACGGCTACGCCATGTACCAGAGTGGTCCTCAAAACGGCAACAGCTTGCCCCCGGGCAGGAACGGGGTCAAGTACGGGGGCTACCCGTCCAACGGCTACGACATGGGACGACCGAACCAGCGCCACAGCATAGCTGAGTCTGCAGACCTGAGCAACGGCTACACCCCTGAGCTGATCCAGGCAGAGCACACGCTGAGTAGGGTGCAGAACGGCCCCCGGGGGGTCGGGGACTATGCCAGGAACGATTATGTTGGCGGTAGAGGCGACTATTATATGAACGGCAGTCGGCCCTATTAGTATTCCAGTAAGATGTAGCATGTTTGGGCCTTTTTAAAATGTATAATGAGGTGTATAAGATTATTATAAATATTTTCTAAAGGAAACAAAAGTAATATTTGTAATAAGAAAAAAACCCCGTTTAATGAAATCAACTCCAGAAATCAAAATTTTTCTTTAAAATTACAATAATGAACTGAAAGTATAGGTTCATTATTTTTTAAAAGACCTTGAAAGATAAGTTCTGTTCTAACGTGATTACAAACAATTTTTTTTTTCCTTTTTAAAGCAAAATGCTTTCATACTAAAGTGACTTTTGAATAACTTTTCGCTACTTTAATGAAAGCTTTAAAATATGATCCCTACCACCTGTGACATAAAAGAGAAAGGAGGGGGACCAGTGAAACATTCCCAGTTTGTGCATTGAAAACTTTAGCTCAGGATATATCAAATACATTTGATATCTTTCATGTTGGGGCCGGTAATATTTACAAAATATATGTCTGATGTAAGGAATTTATACGTCTCTCTCTGACTGGGATAGCTTAATGCAAACATACATGTTATTATTGTATACGATTTGAGCAAAAAATTAAATGAATGTTTCACTCTAAACACATCTTAGCAAGGAAAAACTATAAATAGATAGAAATTTTAAAATTGATACATTAGCATAGCTGACAATAAAAAATACTTAAAGAAATAATTGGCTTTGCCAAGAGTATATGTTATATACAACCAATAATGACTTAATATTACCATACCGGCAGATACTATAAAACCTATGCAAAGACTAAGGTTATGGTTTAGTCAAAGGTTGAATACAACACAGGATGATAATCAGTCCATTATTTGAATGCTTACATTTGTTTTGTGTTACTGAGAAAGTGCCTTAACCCCCCCCCCGGAACCCTGCAAATCTGAAGGATGAAGCTGTGTGAAATGTGAATTGTATTACAAATTGTGTTGTTACAATGGTGTGACTGATAGTGAGCAACACCATCTTAAGGTTATTGATGGTCTAATGACTCAAAGCTATGAAAAAAAGTACACAAAATTACTACATCTAGTCACGATCTAAATGTTTTATAGTTCTTTCAAATAGCTGGAACTGAAAATTAACAAATACATGTTTAAACTTTAAAAGTTTTTAAAAATAATAAAATTATAACTAGGTTTTTTTTTGGACATGTAATAAACAGCATTTTATTTTTCAGTTTTCGGGTAAAAATTATTAATTTGCATTGAGTTATTTGAATCTTAAAAAATTACAATAGATTTTCAAGCAATTACATAAAATGTTCAATTAAATGTATAACTAAACTAGTGGTTTCCGTATCCTTTTTTTAAATAATGTTACTTGTTAGATGCTATAGCTGATATATTTTGTTATTTCGATTGCTTAAAAGTAGGTTTATACTTTTTTTGACAACAACATTGTGAGCAAATTAGTGTATTTTTAAAAAAAACACCTAATAGTGATAGATCTACATCCAAATTCTCTCAGGCATTAAGCAATTATCAGCTACAATATTGAATGTTACAATAATTGATATAGCAACTGCTATTATCAGTTATAATTATAAAAATTAAATTTAAAAAAAACTATTAGAAAAAGAAAAGCCCCTCCCATTTTGAAATGTAATTTTGTTTATTGCTATGTTCAGTGTTTATGTGGTTGAATGTCTATGAACGTAAGTCAGGATGTTGTGTTACCCTTTTGGCACTGCATATACATATCATTATAAAAATAAACTTCTAACTAATAATTTTGAAAATATTTTGATAAATCACTAATCAATTAAACCTGATGTATATTCCATAATTCATCAATATCAGAATATGCCTAATCTCATAATGGCAATATGTATATCAAAATACATGCTTTTGTATTTAATGAACCAATAAAAAATGTGCATTAGCTTATAAAATAAACTTGTATTACTAAAATATTTTCTTCTCAACTTTTTAAACTTCTTTTTGCCAATATGTTTTGAAAAAAAAAAAGCAACACTTCCAGCTGAACCTCACTGCTTTATTGATCAGCCTTGATATTTGTCTTTTTGTATTTATGACGGTTTGTAGTTGTTGCAATGTTGAGTAGCATGTACTTCACATTAAATGGTTCACACTGTTGGAATTCATTTGTTTTAACAGAAACATTAAATAGATCAATATTTAAAACAATAAAATAACCCCTGAGAAGTTCTATGAATTTTGAGGTAACCAAGAGATTCTTTAATTATTATGAATAAACAAATAAACGTTTTAAAAAAAAATTCATTGCTGGAGCATATAAAATTATTTAACCAAATCAAATCCTTCAGCATTGTTATAGTTTTTTTAATTTGGTTTACCTCTAATAATGTCATTCAATATGTGTATCATTTATTTAATGTACTAGTATTTAATGAACTAGTTTTTCATGTAGCCCCTATTTATTATACACTTGTATGATTGATTTTTTTTATACCAGCTGTACAGAGATAAAAATCAAATGTCACTTGTTGAGTGTGTGCCTGTTTTGTTCATTTTCACTATCTTTAATATTAAATGGAAAAATACTGGTACAAAAATATGTATTTTTTATTATTAAAAATTATTAAACATTGTTATTTTGAAAATTTGTCTTTCAATATTTTAAAATATAAAATTGTGCCTAGAATAGAACTAAAATAATGAGGCTGGATATTAATCCCAAACGTTTAAGTAATAATAAAAAAAATATTTCTTTTTTAATTCTTTAGTTTAGTTTTGAAGTCTTATAAACAGGTATACAATTTATGTAATAGACAGGGGGATTTTCAATACATGAGGTTACAAGGTTTTTATCTACTTTTTTTCCCTTCTGTAAATCAGTTTGAGTAGAGTTTTGAACTCAAAATTAACTATTTTTAAGAGCCAATTTCTGTTAAATTATTTAAGTACTTTAAAAAGCCAATTTTTCTGAAATTTTGTTATTCATTTACAGGAATTTATTTTAAGTACTAATGTTTGTGAGTCCTAAAATAAATAGTTGTAAGGCTCTGAATGTGTGTAGAAGTTCAATCACTGAGCCACATCATAGGAGATAGGAGAGTGAAAACACTGAAATAAAATGTACCTTAGTGTTATCTGGTAGGCCAAGACAAATTTTTAAGTGAGGCTTCTTGAGGCTTTTATGGGAAATAGAACATGTTCTTACTGCATCAAAAACATGATCGAATCCATCAAAGTCAAAAGATTATATGAAAATAAAAAGATGATAATGACTTCATAATGGAGTCTACATCCACCAAACAACTATACATAAAAATGTATTGACTTTTTATTTCCAGGCAATTAAAAACCAACTATACATTGATTTCCTAGTTTCTTTTTTTCAGGAAGTTTAATGCTAAAAAGAGAGCAAGAATAGCAGACCAACTTTTAAGTATTAAGGTGTATATTACACACAATTTAAAACAGTTTCATATATTTTACAACTGAAACAAATAATTCTGCATTTGTAACCTACTAAAAGAACATCTTATTCTTTGGAAATTTTCTAGTTTATCTCTTTTCTAAATTAACATTTTTAAAATTAAAATTTCTAGAGAAAATCATTGAAGTAAAAAAAAATTATCATTAAATAAAAATTTGACAGGAAAAAGTTTCCCATACAAAATCTTGACACTAATATTATACTTAAATAATAATGTTGAAATTCATTTAAAACCTTGAAAAATGATTTTAAAAATGTTAAAATTAAAAGGGTTTGAACTTCCTAAGAATGTAGGGAATAAGAGATTGATAGGGCTACTACATTTTAGTTTGATCTCATATTTCTAATGCTAAATTTTTGAGTCTGAGCTCAAAATCTTTGGTTATAAGTAATAAAAAAAACCAACTTAATAACAGTCTTGAAAAAACATTTGATGTTTGTTTCACACCCTTATCAAGTTTAAGTTTTTGAAGTTTATGATTCTTTTATGGAAACACTTTTTTTTAAAAAGGAGCATGAGTAAATTTATCATGAAATAATTATGTTCCCTCAAAGAATAAAGCCAGAAAGCAGATACTTTGTTATCTTAATTGCCTCCAACTTGAAATAACTAATTGGAGTAAATGCCATTATTTTGAGTTACTCTAGTCAGAAGTAAGTTTTTTTATAATAAAATATCTTGGGAAAATGAAACATTTCCTAACACTACCCTGTTACACAGTTGAACTTCAAACAAAAAAATGTTCACAATGTCAAACAAAATAAAAAAAATGTTTAAAAAAAAAACTAATTATTTTCATATTCTTATTTATACCCGTTTTTAGTATTTACTCCTTTAATCTATAAATATCAAACAAATAGGGCAAATAGGTAACCGATCTATGACATAATATTCAAACAAATTTTCTGCTTCATAGTGTTTATGTTTATGGCTTGAGGTGGGTGATGGATCAATTTGTTGTACACTAAGCGGGATGATTCCAGGTGGTGGGAAGTTAAAAATAAGTGAAAATAGGGCTGGAAGACGATGGGGATAATTTGTTAAATTTTTTGTTGTTGAAAGATAATTGTATTACAATGGGGGATCAGAGCCAATCAATATATTTGGTTGATGAAAGATTAGATTTAAAATTTGAAACAATTCATAAAACAATATGGTTAGCTGTCTTACTCAAATTAAATGCGCTTTTAGACTAGATTCTGTAATCTTTTATGTAAAGACCATAGGATGCACTTTCATATTGGCTAACTTCTGAGCTGTTAAAAAACATTAGAAATTTTAAACTAGTTCAATTCCTTTGTGTATGTGATCCCATTAAATTTTTGTTTAGATAAATTGTTGAAACACAAGTATATCAGTTTAGCTTTATACATTTTCTGTAAAAATGCCTTGGCCTAAGAAGGTGATTTAAAATTTTACTTTTTTCACTGAAAGGAAAACAGAAAATGTAATAAATTACCTGAAACATTTTTCAATGCTTTAAGATGACTTATTTTTGTAGATTTAACATTTTAGTGGAAAAAAAAACAATACAGCTGTGAAAATAAATTGCAGCCATGAAAATTATAAGACCTTATGTATTTGATGTTGCATTAAAATAAAACAAAATTAGATAAAAGGTAAATAATGCATAAGATAGACATTAAAAAGCATACATTGATATTTTTCTTTAATAAGTAAATAAACACATCAGCTTTTACACAAAATATGGCACTTGGACAGATGAGCTGAATAAATAAAAATTAAATTTTAGTTTTAAAAAAATCAAATTTCTTGATTATAAAAAATAAATAAGAGGTGTATAAAAAGAAATTTATACATGTAAAATTTAAAAAAATTATTTAAAAATCACAGGCTTGGAAAATTGTTAACAAAAATTTTAACATCATAAATAAAAAGTAATAATCTTCTGTACAGAAGGAGCGTCTGTAACATATAAGATAATATAAGATAATGTAAAACAAGGCATGAAGCTAAAAAAAACTTTATAAATACTTGCTGTAAAGTGTAGGCAAATAAAAGTTATAAAATAATTACAGGGTATATTTTTTTAACCGTAATAAACATTTAAACAGTAATAATAAATTTGAATTATGTTGACATCAGAATCCACAATCCTGAGTTACAATAGTAACATGCTGTTAGAATAAACCAAACATTATGAAAAAATATAAACTTTGCTTTTTAAGTCTTTTTTATTGTACTGACATTTCACCACAAGCTTACGTTCTTACAAAGTCAAATTTTTTTGGGTATAAAATACCCTGTTTACTAAAGTGCTTGAAAACAATAACATGTATTTCATTGTACTATTAAGTGAATTTTATCTATTACCTCTTCATATTGTACTGAAGATTTATCATTGCCAAGCTTTCCATAAATTATATTAGCTGAAACTACAAATATTTTAAAAAGAAAAAAAAAAAAACCCTTAAGAGTTAGCAGACAGTTTAAAATTGAAACAAAAATATTGTGAGCTTTGGTCATTGAGCTTTGATAAACAAAATCATGTTGACAGAATGTGCAACATGCTATCACAAACAGGATAAATTATTAAATGAGTTGTGTAAATGGCATTCATTTTTATGTATCACAATAAAAAAATACATGTAATAAATTAGAAGAATACATTTCTTGGAATTAGAGATTTTGATGCGATCCTTTTATTAAACAAATGTTCTGAATTTCTGAAGTTGGAATTATTATTATTATTGCATACAAATTGAGGTATTTAAAACCTGAGGTTGTGAAATAAATTTTAAAAAATCATCAAACAGTGCAATTTTAATACAAAAATTTCACCTTAGCTAAATAAATTAAAAGTTATTAAAACCAAATACAGATTGTGGCAGCATAATAATTAACAACAGTTTAACATTCAATATCAGTTGTATGTTGGAAAACCAAAGCAATGCCACTTTGAGTCTGTTGCAAATAGCAGAGTATCAAAAATAAAAAATTTTCCAGGGTTGAAAAAACATAAATACTTATGTTCAACATACAAGAAACTCTTAGAAAGCATAACTTGAGTTTTGCACAATGAAAAGGGTCAAAATAGAGTTAGAGTCAAAGACATTTCAACAAAACAAAAAACAAAATAACATTTAAGGAAACCCTATTTATAAACTGACATCAAATGAGAAGCTTAAAGTTGTTGTTTTTTTTTTAATTAAAGGAAATCATCTTATTATAAATTATAAAGTAGCATAATAGTGATTTGTTGGACGTTATCTTTTAGCTGTTTTTTTTTCCTAATCAATTTTTCTGCAATCACTGTCATTGTTTGAAAAAAACAAACAAAAAAACTGTGACCAGTTGAAAAGAGCAATAAATGTTAATTGTGCTTGAGAAGACAGGAAATTCATTGATATTGAAAAAATGGATCTTGACTAAGTGAGAACAATTTTACGAATTTCTTAGGAAATGTTAACATTTATGTAAAACATAATGGCTCACACTTTGGTACATTTAAGTACAGCATAGGATTAAGCAGTAGAAAAATACAGGGGGGAGGGGGCGGATAATATTAAATCGATATTAAATACTTTGCCCTGAGATTTCTCACCTCTCAGCTGTGATGCCATAGAAAATGGAAGAATTGTTTCCAACAAGACATAAATTACAGTTGAATTATTGTAGGAAAAAGGTTTATAAAATATTAACTGAATATGGCAATTATTTTTAATATACTTCTGCAATTAGGTCTATTTATGAAGCAGATAAAAGTACTTCTAGTATAGGGCAGATGTTGAATTGTAATTAATAAGGTCAGAAAAAAGATATAAAAATTAACATCTAAGCTGAGACAAGATTAAATTTACTAGGCAGTAATAGAAAAACTATAAGAGTACCCACAATCAAAATTATATTTCAATGCTTTACTTCACTGAACACGTCATTGCTGTTTTCATCAAATTTATCTTTTGTTGTGAAATGGCAAAACTCTGGCATATCAACTATCCCGGTTCCTGTTGCCTGCCTGTTTCTTTAGATTGTCATGTGTTGCAGCTTAGTTGTGACTTCACTAAGCCTGAGAGATGTCTGTGTCATCTGATGATTGAGTTCTCTCAACTGAGCTTGCAGAGATATAACCTCCTCGGCTGAAACCATCCTACAGAAGAACATGAAATACTTTTAACAAGGAGATCTCAAGCCTGCTTGCTGCGGCAGATAGTGAGGAAAACAGAAGTTGTTTTTTTAGGTCTGTGGGTGGGTAGAGGGAGATGTGGAGGTGGGTTTGGTTCAGGCCTTAAACAAGAATGCAATTACACATTCCTGGGCTATTTAAACTATGGAATTTATATTTACTTCATTAGATCACCCGCAAAAATATCAAGAAATGCAAAACATTTACATTTTTATCACTACCTGAAACAATGGAGCATTCTAGATGCACAAAATTTTTTTTTTAAAATAAAGAAATATGTTAAATGTTTATGAATGGACGATATCATCAATACTGATCAAGCACAGTTCTATAAAGTAACCTTGTCATCTGTACAGATATTTTATATGTTTGTGAACTAGCTGTATCTTTGTCAACTTACCAACTGGAACTTTGTGATTTGAGCCCGGTTTTAATATCAGACTGAGAAACAATGGTTTCTTCAAAGGGAGATGACTCTAATGTTGAAGGGGATGAAGTCATGAGGGTTGTCACAGTAGCTGTTATTGGTTCTGCTATGATGCCCTTCTCTTGCTGCTGGATGCTTTCTTTGATTCTCTGCAGGTCATCCATGACTAACTCAAGTCTGAACAAAGATGGTTGAAATTATTTACAGTACAAATAACAAAACACCTACACACTAAAATACAAAATAAAACACAACAAAAAAAAAATGCAACAAATAAAAAGTTATGCTGAGTCACTAACAGAGCAGGATGTAAGCTATGCTGGTGTTTTATAAACATCTGGCAGCAATTTTACTAATGAACTCTAAAAGTCGCAAAGCGTCGTAATGCGTCTCTTCCCGCTATCCCTAAAGCGTCCCTAGATACAAATCTCATTAGAAATGAGATCTCGAAAAGTAAAAACTCTTCAATGCTTGAAAAACGATGTATTCGACTTCCGGCAATGGCGGCCGTTGCCGGCACTAGTGTTATCGCTCGATTCGCAATGTTTTTTGGTAATTTTAACGTTTTTTTTTTTCAAAGATACGTTTTCGTTATACTTTATTACTAAAATAATAGTACTAAACTACAGGTAAATATTGTTTCAAATTCAGTACGGTCTTTTGAATGCGTAAAATAACCATTCTTAGCCTAAAAAATGAAGTCAGTATGACAATAATATTATAAATGGATTTTACGCAAATTTTTTAATTTCATAACCGGTTGATTGTAATACGGGAAATTCTTACGGGACTGAGGCGGAAGTTTATTGAAAACCTTCTGGGGCTTTAAGAGTTCATTCTTAATGTACCAAAAGCGCGGTAATCTGCAGTTTACCGTTTTTGACCAAAGAGTGGTAATGCGCGACTCGATAGAACTCTCTTTAGAAACGAAATTACAGAAAATAAAAACTCTTCAGTGCGTAAAAAAACAATGTTTTTGACTTCCGGCAATGGATTCGCGAAGTTTTTATGTTTTTTTTTTAAAAGATGCGATTTTGCTATACTTTATTACCTAATAATAGTACTAAAATACAGGTAAAAATAGTTTTAAACTCAAAACGGTCTTTCGGATACATAAAATAACCATTCTTATTTTAAAAGATGATGTCAGAATGACAATAATAATAGTAATGGATTTTACGCAATTTTTAAAATTTCATAACCGGTTGATCGCAATTCGGGAAATTCTTACGGTACTGAGGAGGAAATTTTCAGAAAACCTTAAGGCACATTAAGAGTTAATATTGTAATGTATGAAAATCTCTTGATAAAAATATTGTCATGGACTTTAAATTTATTTAAAGTAATTAATTTCTATAACTAAGCAGTGGTATCAATATCAAATTTATTACCTATCGGCTGTTGACGCAACTCTTCTGTCTAACTGCTCTCTCTCTTTTACAGAGGAGCTTGCAAGATAAACTTCCATGGCATCTTTTTCAAACAAGCTCAGACGCAGGTTGTGTTCATCAGATAGATGGACACCTGTAGTTGGTAAAATACAACAATGATAGTCAGAATAATATTTTAAAAATGAAACTAAATTTTAAGTCCGTTAGCAGTAACTCATTCTTGTTTTAATGGAAGAATTCTTAAACATTTTTCTAAAAATTTAACAAATAAACCATTGGCTACAAAAAACCTGTAGATATCAAATATATAATGTTTTAAAATTAAAATAGATACTTAAACTAATATACATCAAAGAACTTACCAAATGCATTGCGCCTTTTAGCAGCATGACCTTTGCGATACAGTATATAACGAGCAACTCTCCAAATGTGATTTAGCACAATGATCGGAGGGACCAAAGAAGGTCGGTTAAAGTATTCATAGACTAGCGAAATCCGATAGTAACGCCAGACTTTTGTGGAATTATCTTGCACCGTTTGGAAAGTGTAGCTGAATGGAATGAAAGGTTACATGTCAAAAACACAACAAGATATAATACATATAATACATATAAACGCCTCATTGTGATAGTTGCTTGTAAATACTCTTCATGCAAGATCTACATTTTTCTGAAGTTTTTAAAATTTCTGATAATATAAAATACATTTTTCTAAATCACCAGGCACTTGTCAAGCAACACTTCTTATTTCTGGCTCAAATTTATATGGCACAACAAATAATCAGCAAAGTTCTTTTTCTAGACTATTGCACGATGGAGCAAGTAATGATGAGTTTCTGTAGCTTTTACTTCTTCCAAACTAATGTCAGGTACCCTTCAGAGCTGGGTGGGCTCTGTGAAATCCTTAAGCCACTTTAATGGAGACTTGAACACATGACTCTTAGTATGCCAGCCGAACAAGCATGCTACTCAGCCACATCCCCCTCATCTAGTAAGTGAAGGCAATTATATCAGAACAGTGACATGACAATAAGACATTTTAGACTTTACCTAAACATGGCTATAAGCAGATTGACCAGCAGAATATTGGTCAAGACCATGTAGAGAGCCAACATGATGAGAACTATTGCATTCTGTTCAGGACATCGGGTGGTTGGATCCTCCTTCCAAAGTGTCTCATTCCTGGTGCAGCCATTGACATCCTCTCCTACAAAATTTATATTGTAGCATCAGTTGGGTTTAAACTGGGTCAGTCTTAGGCCACTGCAACCTCTGTGGCCACTTTCATAGGCCCCCCTATCTTAATTTTCTCTTATTATCCTTCTAATTCCTTATCCCTACCCAGACTAGGCCCCACGCAATCAGTTTTGAATACTAAGCCGCATAGGGCCCCACAATTGCCAAGACTGGCCCTGGGTTGAAATGATGAAAGAATTGTTTAGTTTGGTGTCGCACTCAATATGAATATGACTTTTAGATTAAGAAATCGTGAATTATATGGATTCAGTTTTGAATAGCAATGACAGCTGTGGAGTTTAGAAAATCAACTCATGAATAATTGGAAATTTAAAACAAGAACAAGCATAACATTTCCCTCTGAATTCATTAGTTAATTAAATATCATTTCAAGGGCTACGGAAATTAATGATTAAGTAATAGATTTATCATTACAAATTTTAATGAAATATAATTAATTTCATCAATTAAAATGACTTAACCTATGTCACAAAATAATAAATTGCGACTTAACGGGATGTATATATGTGTTATAAAAATATAATTAATCGAAATTATTCGTTAAAATTTTTTCAGATTAATCAAAAAATATATTTTTTAAATCAGTACCAGCTCTAATCATTGAGACTTAAATGTGATCTCCTCATAACATCTAAAAAATGTAAAACTCTGATGGGATGGATCTTTTTAATCAGAGCTGGAGAGTTCTAATAAAAATTGTAGGGCTGTTATCGATTAAATTAAATTTAATCGTTAACTTTTGAAAAATTACCGATTAATTAATCGATAATTTTGTTAAAGCTAAAAATAAATATGTATGACGTCATTAAAGTGAAAAATTCAAGGTAATAAGTAATAAAAACAGGCAATTGTTTTTTTTTAATTGAGCTATTTTTAAAACATAGCAATAAAGTAAGATAACGCATTAAAGTTTAAGCACTAAGATGAAAATTTCAAATTAAAATTAAAAATATAAAAGTAATACAGCTGTATATAAATTGTTTGATGATTAACAAAAACATAAAAATCATCTTTTTATCCTAAGTGGTTCAAAAGTTATGATTTTTTTCCTAAGACCTCACAATCACTTTTTCCATTATGTTGTTTTCCTTCACGTTTTGTGCCCTCTTAAAATGCATTTTTTAAATGTCCGAAACTTAAGTATTTAATGTAGTTAAATTTAAAAATAAATATTGTTAGCAAATATATTTAAATACAAGTTGCAAGCAGTTCAAAATAATGTCAATGAATTTAAATTTTGTTATTGTTAATTAATTAAAAAGAATGTTTTTTATATCAATGTCCTTATAAAACAGGTTATTTTAAAGTTTACACTCTTAGAGTCCGTTTTTTAAATGCAGTAGTTTGTACGTAAAAAACAAACTATTATTAGTTATTAATTATTTATTAATATATCGAAATTTCTTTTAAAAAACTTTTTAAATTTTCATAACTATTTTATCGATTAAAATTATTTTAATTGATAAATTTTTTTACCGATTAATTAATCGGTAATTTCCGCAGCCCTAAAAAATTGTAATAATTCTGATAAGATGCTACTTAAAAAATATTACGACATTGGAAAGCAATTATTCAAATAATCAGTACACAAAAACCACTCAAAAATTATTTGCTCAACGACTCACTTTCTGCTTAGAAGTCAAACTTAAAAAGCAATAATTTGATTTTCACTCATTTTTGTTTGATAAATTAGACCTGCTGGTAGCTCAGTTATTGAAAGATTTAAACCTACCTCGAATGTCCTCCATGAAGAGTTCCCCATAGATCTGAAAGTAAGGGTAGTAGAGCACATTGAAGAGAATGTCCCAGTTGGCAGGTGAGTTGGGGAACATGTTGATATGATAAGCCACACCAAAACTCAGCACAAACACAACCAGAATCAAGAAGAAAAACATCAGATCTGTCAACTGGAACATAAAAATTGCAAGTTTAACATTATTCCTAATCTACTTTAGCCCAGTAATAAATATCTTTTCTAAATTTCAAGTCATAAAGTTTTTTTCATGACACGATTATTAAAAAAAAAATACATTTTCAAGAATAATATTTAAAATATACTCAAATAATTATACATCTTTTAAATTACTACATTTCAAAAAATTAGATTGTAGTACTAAGCAGCATCATTTTTAAAATATTTTTATTATTAATGAATTTCTCAGAGTATGCATTCTATAAAAGATTTTTTGTGTGTGCTATGCACAATGGAATTCTTTTCCATAAAACATTCATGATATTCCTATTATTTATGCGTGGCAGTGTGCTCGACTGGCATACCGATGGTCACAAGTTCAAATCCATGCGAAGGCACGGATTTGTTCCTTGGGCCTAGGGAGTCCCCGAGTCACCCAGCTCCAAATGGGTACCTAACTAGCGATAGTTAGGCAGCTGGGTAATGCGTGGAACCCCTATAGCCGTGGCCTTTGACCCCTGCATCTCTTGCCAACAGATCATCTGTCATGGTCTGTGGACACAAATTATCTTCTGCATAGAAGTAGCGTCTGTATATCTAACATAAAGATGCTTACAAAACTGCACTCAAAACAAATCTTTTCAAACTATAACTTCCTTACTAATAATCTGAGACTTATCTTTGACTGATGAACATAACTTGTGTGCGCCATCTATGTCAGTATATTTTGTTTCATTATTTAGCTGAGTATTTTTTGTTGCATGTAAATTCTTTTACTAGTTTTTTTTTTTAATGTGTAGTTTCACTGTAAGGAGTGAGCCCCAGAATGGGTTACCTCAATTTATAAATTATCATATTATTATTTTTTTTTTATGATACTAACCATTTTCCTTATCATGATAACCTTTGGTCCCATGTTTTTCTCAGCAAAGAAGTACTGCATGAACCTCAGAAATGACATGGCCAATGTAATGGAGTAGACAACCCTGACATAGACAAAATGTCTCTCAGTTGACAGTTGGTAACGCAGTATGATAGAGATGATGACACCCAGGTACATGACAAAATCAAACTGATTCCAGAAGTTGCCCCACCAGGTTTGAATCTTGTACTTTACTGACCGCTGGTCACCAATAATCACCTTGAAAATAAATATATAAATATAAATATATATACATATACACACATACATATTTTGGGTTTTAGACATCCAGTATCCTTCCGTCTTGCGAGACGATGGTGCATCACTGTTGGGTTGGGTTGCATTTTCTCAAGTGGCTGTGCAGTCCTATCCTTGAGTGACAGTCTTTGCCACAGTTTTTACACACAAGTTCTGTGCTTCCAAATGTTTTGGCCTTTCTCCTAGCTCTTCTGTCTGCAGCCTCCTCCATTCTTCGCTCCTCGGCTACTATGACGCCCTCTTTGACAACTGTGCGCCACGTAGATCGGTTTTCTGCCTTACACTCCCTGTGACTTGTATGTATTTTGGCTGCTTTCATGTCCCTTTGACAGACATCTTTAAATCGCAAGCGTGGGCGACCTGTTTTCCTCTTTCCTGAAGCAAGTTCACCATATAGGAGGTCCTTCGGGATGCGGCCGGGGCTCATTCTTTTGACAAGTCCTAGCCATCTCAGGCGTCTTTCACTAAGAATTGAGAACATGCTTTGTGTATTGGCACGCGTTAGGACCTCACTATTAGGCACTTTTTCTTGCCATTTAATACCAAGGATGCGGCGCAAGCATCTCATATGGAAGCTGTTAAGCTTACGCTCTTGTGATGTATAAGTGTTCCATGTCTCGCTCCCATATAGTAGTGTACTGATGACACAGGCTCGATAGAAACACAGTTTGGTTTTCTCCGTTAGCTTGGTGTTTTGCCAGACCCGCTTATTTAGTTTAGCCATTGTTGCGGCTGCCTTGCCATTCTGCTGTTTATTTCTTCTTCAATGGACAGTGTATTAGAGACCTTGGATCCCAAGTAGGTTTTAGACATAGGTTGACTTGAATCATGAGACTATGATTACTACCTTGACTATTCTGCAAAAATTTTAAAAATTTTATGTCTGTAACCACTCTCAAAAAGTTAAATAATTATCACTATGACATATTCATCTCTCCCGGAATCAGGAGACGTGGTGGTCGAGAGGTAGCGCTCTCGACTGTCATACCGATGGTCACGAGTTCGAATCCACACGAAGGTGAGGATTTGTTCTCTGGGCCTGAGGAGTCCCAGAGTCACCCAGCTCCGAATGGGTACCTAACTAGACAATAGTTAGGCGGCTGGGGTAATGTGTGGAACCCCTATAGCCGTGGCCTGTGACCGCTACATCACTTGCCAACAGATCATCTCTCATGGTCTGTGGACGCAATTATCTTCTGTATAGAAGGAGCGTCTGTATATCTAAGATAAGATCAGGGGAAGTAATCGACCATAATGATTGCTCTGTACAACATATTGACAAGAGAGAAAAATATTTTCTGACATAGGAGGGAAAATGAAAATATAAGATAGTTGGTATTCATTCATACGGATTACTGATGATACTGATATGTATAAAAGTTCTTTTTTCATGTGCGTGTAGTGGAAAGGCATCACTGTAAGGGGACATTTGAAAATCTGGCTTCTATCAGGTGGTGATTCATAAGTTGCAGATATTACGGTTTATCTAACTTTAAGCTTCTTGAGCACTTTCCTTCCACTTACCTGCCTCACTTCCTCTAGGATCATGGTGAGGAACCACACCCACACCACATACTCTACCCCAGATGGTGAGTTGGGCTGGTCAATGGGGCTCACATTGGTCAGTAGAAAATAGCTGAACAGGGCCAAGAATATGAGGTAAGCTATCTGTAAGTGAAATACAAATAGTTAATTTTTTTAAGAGATTTGATGAAAATTTCACTCCAAAATCAAAATTCCAACTATGAAATAAGGCATTTTACTTGAACAATATTTTAAAAACAATATGTAGGGTATTTTAAAAAAAATACTGGTACTGTTTAAAAAATATAAGAAAATTACAAAGTTAACATTCTGTCACATGTAAAATAAAAAAGAGAAAACAACATAAGAATACACAGAGACAAATATTTTTAAAAGTTCAATTCTAATATTTCTGTATTTTAAAAAAAATTATTCCTACTGTTTGGTAGCACATTCAGAAAACTTCCTTCATGTCTGAGCTCAATTAAATGTGCAGATTTTTAATGTAGGAATAGGTGACAATAATTTAGAAATTTACTTTTGCTTTAAAATATCAATAAAAATAAAGCTACAATTATACATTTTTCAAAAACTTTGTTGAATTTTTCATATTTTTCCCAAACTAATTTTTTTTTTNAGTGGTTGTGATGGAAACTTTGAGTGATAGTGAGGAATTTTTGGCATTTAATATATAAGCTAGTAATTTTAAGAAGTTTATTTTGAATTTGGTCTGGAGTTGCACGATCATTATTAACATTATTATCGTGCTTGCTTTTTATCTTTCTAATGAAGAAGAAAATGATAACAATTTAGTAATAGTGCGTGTTTATAGTTCTTCTGACTTTAATATTTGCGGTAGATCTTGAATAAATCTTAGATACCCTGGGTAAATATATAATAAATCTTTATAAATTCTCTTTATTGCTATCCTCTTTTCAATTTTCAAATTAATATTTATTAAAATTTAAGATATCAATTTGTTACTAATGCAAACATAAATGTGACAATTTCCTAAAATTCTTTGGATTAAAATTAAAAAAAACAAACTCTGCCCTGAAAAAGGTTATAAAATTTTTAAGTGAATATTATTACATCTAAAATTTTAAAGATTTTCATTAAAACTCAGAGACATACTTACAATATTGTTGAGGAACTTTGTAACAGGGGCCTTGTAAAATTTGTAGGCAGCACGGAACAGATTGATTGAGTCGCCTCCACCACAAAACACATTGACTTCCTGAAACTTGGTACGGACAGTCGTGTCCTGCGTCTTGTGTTTAGATGGGGCAAAGTTTGGTGTTCCCGGGACATCAGGGTGTTTGACTTTACTGGAATCATGTGACTCCAGAGGCTTCATCTGCTCTTGAAGCTCTTCAGGCTCAACAGTGGATGGCTTGAGGAAATACTGGGACCTCTCGCTGTGGGAGTTGTTGAACTTCATAAAGTAGATGAGTGGTGGAAACACTATGGTGGTCAGAATCTGGAAGTCAAATAAGAAAGAAAATAAGACATCACATGATTCAAAGATATAAAAATTTCATTAGCTTGATATAATTTCAATTTTTTAGGGGGGGGTGGGGGGGTTTGAGACAGATTGAGTTTACCTTGAGTTCAGATGTATGAAGTGCCAGGCTTCCTTTCCAAATATTTGTCAGCTTTGTCTGGCAAGCTGAATGCTCAGCAAAGTCCATAAGCTGCTGTCTGTCAACCAGGAGCAGTATGGTCATGTTGCCGAGTTGCTTGATTTTACGACATAGGAGCATGTGGGTGTCCATTTTGCTACGAAGATAGCAGACGTCAAGGATGCTCACTGCAAAATTCTCAAGCTTTCTATAGAGTGGAAAATACATATTAATAAAAAAACTTTGTTTTAATTCTTTAAAAATTTATTTTTTAAATGCTGATAAAAATTATTATGGTTATTTGTTTAAAAAGCCACCAAATTTCAACAGCTATTAATTAACATTGAATTAAAATACACTATTTTTCCAAAATTTAAAAAAAATGAATTTGAAAATATATGTTGAAAAAAAAGATCCCATATTGGATGAAGTACATTCAGTTGATGTTAGTGCTGTCTACAAGAACAATAAACAACA
Organism: Radix auricularia; assembly: GCA_002072015.1. Lineage (NCBI taxonomy): Eukaryota > Metazoa > Mollusca > Gastropoda > Lymnaeidae > Radix > Radix auricularia. The sequence goes on along the minus strand of MUZC01004625.1, from coordinate 132,899 downwards.
TGAATTACTGAGAGTGTTGCAGCAAGTCAAGACTTGTACTTGTTTCATCATCCATGTCAGCTCTGTCAGACAAGGCCTTCAATAGTGAGCTTCCTAAGAGGGCAGTACCTGTATGACATACACATTGTAGTAGGAGTTATGTAAAAGAATTGAACAAATTTGGCTAATGGCTTTATAACTGGTTTGTTAATAAAGGTTGTTATTTTATATATAGTTTTTTGTAATAAATTTTAAAAATATCTATATATATAACATATAACAAATTTGAAATTAAACTCTGAGCGGAGATATTGTGCTTAAAGTTTATTTTTTAAAATCAACAAACTTTGTAAGAAATGACTTGAACACTTCAGATATATGATAATTTTAAGTTATGTGAAGTCTTCAATAATGTGATAATAGAATCAAGAATAAATCCTAAAAATATGATAGGTGACAGGGAAATGGAGGAGATTATATAATTATTGTTAACCTTCAAACTAATTTTTTTTCTCCATTATATCAAGAAACCAACAAGAGGTGCTCTTTAATACTGATACATTATATAATGAAGCTCCACAGAGAGAAGGATTTTCATTCAGTTATATATTTAGAAATTTAAAATTAATTACAGCTGGGATTGGCAAACATTTGGGATAAAAAGGTAACTCATTGGGAGTTAATAAAATCCGCTCCTTTAGGGGTAACATCGACATAAAATTATACTTTTTGGGGTATGAGCCAAATAAGTTGCCAGCCCTTCAATAACAGAAATAAATTTAAATTATGGCAAGAAATACCCAGAAATACATAGTAAGAGCTGGGGAAACTAAAAATATTATATAGTGATAATTTTCCCCCTAAGAACTTGAAGGTATACGGTGGTGACCAAACTAAATTTGACCAGTAACTCTTCCAACAATCATTACCAATATGGTCAATCCCTTGTTTCAGAAACATATCTGCCATTTGTCTGCGGTTAAATAGTATGGAAAATATGAAGAGATCTCGTTCTGGATGCTCAAAGTCAAAACTCTCTTTCATCTTCAGTCTCTGTTTTATTCTTCTGCTGCGTGACATGTGGCTTAAATTTCCTGGCAAAATATGAAATAAAAACTTTAAAATAAATGTTTGACAATGGTTGAAAAATTTTTAACGTTAAAATATTTACACTGAACAATGTATGTTTAGTTATGTGCAAGCTCCATGTTTCAAAAGGAATATTTTTAGCATCTTTAAATGACAGCAAGAAATAGTAACAAAATTGTTGGAAAAAACCATATCAAATACAAGGATACAAACAAACATGATAATAACTGTGCTAAATTTTTAAAATTAAAGAAAAAACAACAAAAAACAACGACAGACATTTGGTTGCAAATTTACATTAGATTCCAAAAGAAACTTTAAAAAATATTACCATGTATTTCACTCTCGGAGTGTTGCAGTGTATATCTGCTTTCATTTCCTGATAATATAAACAATAATAAAATACATTATTGATGACTTATCAGTCTCATTAGTAATTTTAAAAAAAAAAATATTTTTAGAAAATAACTTAACAGTTATAAGAAAACATGAGGGTATAGGTTAGATCACTTACCGGTTAAAAAAGATGGTTCTAGCATCCGTTAGATCACTTACCAGTTAAAACAGATGGTTCTAGCATCCCTTAGATCACTTACCAGTTAAAACAGATGGTTCTAGCATCTGTTAGATCACTTACCGGTTAAAACAGATGGTTCTAGCGTCTGTTAGATGACTTACCGGTTAAAACAGATGGTTCTAGCGTCCGTTAAATCACTTACCGGTTAAAACAGATGGTTTGTTTAGATCACTTACCAGTTAGAGTTGTTGGCTCTAATTGGTTAGACTGTGAAATACGGGTCAGAAGAGGCTGAATAGACTTTAGGTCTCCCTTCCACTCCATGTTTATTTTTTCATCACAAACTCTATATTTTTCCGAGTCTGAAATGGCAATATTTTAGTATCTTAATTCCAACTAGTGTTCACAAGTATAAAGTATTTTAAAACTGCAACACTCAATTTCAACATGAAACTAAAGAAATAAGAAATAATATTGACCGTTTATCACCTTTAACTATTTATTAACAAGAGTAAAAAAAAACTTCAATTTTCCTGATGAATAGAAGCTTATAGATAAAGAACCATTTTTCTATTTATTAAAAGTATATGAGATTTATATATTTTTCAAAAAAATAGGTAATAAAAAAGCATCTAGGTTTTAAGAAACATTTACCCAAGTAAAATTCAAAACATTCATCCCCCAAGAGATGTATTATGGCTTTGTTTATACAACCAAGAATATCCTCTTTATTGAAGTCTTTCCATTCTTCCAGTGCCTGGCGTCTAAGGTAAGCTCCCCATCCTTGCTAGAAATATAGTTTACAAACCAGTTACAGCTTGTCTGAATGTCTGTTTAATTTATAACTCAGTCTACATCAATTATTTGAAATCAAGGGCAAAATAAAATACCTTTGCATGTAGCTCAGCATTTAAGTAGATGAAATTTAAAGTAATTATGAACAATAGGCTAAATGTTTTAATTTGAGTGTTACCAATTATTTTTTTTAAATGTCCAAAATGCTTGTGAAAATCAAAGATTAAACTTAAGAGCATACCTTAACATACATAATGATGAAACGTAAGATAGCAGCCTCCCCATCATCTTCAACATTCAGACACTGCAAAATAATATATCATCACATATCTAGTACTAGTTCCAACTTAGTTTATTTTATTTATTTTATTAATTCGTTTTATCAAAATGTATTTTATCCATTTTGCTCCTAAATAGGAAATGAAATGTCCACAAAAAGTAGTCAGATATTTTAATTTCCCTTAAGCAGAACCTAGCACTGTTGCTGCTTTCTATGCATTAAAATATTTTTAAAAAAATTATACAAAATTTTTTGTGACTTTGGAAAGTTTCTGCAAGTAGGTGTCAATTATAATATATATTAATTATCAGGTACAAACATAAATAAAGTCTGCATAAAAAGTATAAATATTTTTGGATTGTAGATTGAATGATTATAAAAGTATTGCACTTAAATCTTAATTAATTAACAAATGTACATGGTATTTATTTTAAGCTTCACTTATCCTAAAACAATCTCCATTGAGAAATATTTGTGAATGTGCATATATATTGATAAGATTTTAATCATTCTACTGTAAGAACTTACATTACAGTAAAGATTCCACAAAGTTTTGACAGTAAGGAACTTCCTGAGGTCTACACCATTGTCCAGAAACAACTGCACAAAATCGGCTCTGTCTTGTACCAGAGCAGTGAACATGGCATCATACAAGTCTTTTATCTAACGAGATAATAGGACACAATAAGAAATTATAAACAACAGTTTTCTAAATATTTAGAATCAAAGCTAAGCCGTAGAGGATAAATCATGTTTAATGTCAAATAGGTGGTGAAGCAATCCTATGGCAAAATATGTGTCAATAGATGTGACATCAAACAAGTCTTAGATCTAAATAAATCACATGATAGGGTCAGCACTTATCTGTAACTTATTTGTCTGTTGGGCCACTTTCACACTGGTAGGTGTGTATTACTGACACACTCCGGCTCACATTAAAACAAAGAAGTTTTTTATAAAATAATTAACTTAAATCCAATACTAGAACTTATTTACAAGCATTCAGTGAAATAGGTTGAGCATCCTGCTTGCCTTTTCTCACACTTTCAACTCTGTATTCCATTCTGGGATTTATACATCACATGATCTCTCTCTACCAATCATATATCAAATACTATCATGTGACATAAATTGTTATAAATTTTACTAAGTTGGAAGTTTTAACAACAAAGTAAAATAATTACATGGTAGCAATCATTAACAAAGTCAAAATATTAGGTAAAAAATACATTTAATGCTATTTCTTGTAATTATAAGAAAATAATTTTTTCTTTCAAATGTAAAAAGGTTTCCTTTATGAACCAAGGCTTTCTGCAAATATACGCCACAGACAAAGAAAATGTCAGTTAAAAATAATTTTGTACAGACAAACCTTCCACTGGCTTCTATTTTCTTGAGTGAAGATTTGTTGACGTGCAATGTCACATCTATTCCATGCCAAGGCCAAGGCCAGCTGGGAGTTACAATTGAATTTGTTGGCTGTGAAGCAATAAAAAGTTGATTTTTTTTGTTGCATGTTAGTGTCACTTTATGTTCTTACATTTGTAATAGTAATTTTTTATTTTGCTTAAACCAATACTTTGAGTTATGATTGTTTTTGTTGAAAATAAGTAAGAAAAATAATTTATATAACTAAATATTGATTGAAACTAAAAATTAAACAGATTAGTGCAGTCTTTTCACCTTTTAACAAAGCAAATAAAATTGCACGGTCAATATCTTGGGCAGATTCTGATTTCTCCAAGTCATAAACATTGATCTGTAAGGGAGACAAGTTTCAAACATCTCATCATCTTCTTGATAAAAAATCAACATATATAAATATATATACAATTGGTCAAAACAATGTTCAGGTAGTTATATTCTATTAATTTAAATTAAAAAGACTGATCAAAGCGTTATAAAAGCTTGAAACATACACAGCTTAATTATAGTTAAATTATCCCTATAAGCAGCAGTGCACTACTCAGGTCTTATTGGTAAAGTAAAAAATTAAAAATGTGTTAAAAGCTAAATTCCTCTATATGAGGTTTAGCAAAACGAAGTTGTGATTTACTTAACAAATTTTTTATTTTGTGAACAGTCAATTGATTTTTTTTTTCCCCCATTTCCCTCATTTACAATTTTCAGAATTAAGCAGTAAAAATAAAGTGTAAATTTAGAGTATAAATAATTTTCAAATTTATCAATCTGCTAATTTACAAGATATGTGTATAGCCTTAAAAAGTAAAAGAGCTAATTAAAAGCAAAGAGACAAATTAGAACTTGCTCCTACCAGATTGCGTTTTCTTAAACACATTCTCAGTGAGTCTATACATCTTTGAATTTTTTTGTCTTTATGTGTGTCTTGATCTTTCCACACGAAAATTTTTTCTGCAGTCTGCCTCACATTAGCATCAAAGTCAGGTGGAATCTTTGATCTATCAGGACTGTGGAATCAAAGAAAAGATGACCACTAAAAATACCAAAGGGTTAACCCAAACCAAGCTTACTAACTTCGAGTGGCATTGTTGGCAGTATTTCAAGATACATGCCTAGCTGTAGATTTTACCCATATTTAGGGCATGTTTAAAAATTGCTTGAGCTGAAAATTACTTTATTCAACTCACTGTGACTATACATGACAAAAAACCAAACAAAAAACAACTTTATTTAAAGCTAGACAATAAGAAGTCTAATCTTATTTTTTCTGTTGAAAATTACCTTTACCATAAAGCGTGAAATAGGTAGACTAATTAAATTTATAATAAACAATATTTTAAAATGATTATTATTGTTGAGACCACACAATTAATACTTAACTGTTGTTCAGTAGAGAATAAATCATGGTTTGTTTTTGTATGAGTTTTAATGGTGTAGAGAAGGTTTTTGAAGAACTATAATACAGTTGTACAGGTTGACATGAGTGAATTCACTAAATAATAGAATTATTATGTGTTTTAACATAAGACTGAATTTTTCAATGAGATTAAATACAAATGATAGCAATAAATTTCTCCTAAAGTTCTTCCTTCAATTTTAAACATGCTGCAGACAAGGGTTTTACAAAATCTGATATTATGATTAGAGCATACTTGGAAGGGTCAGTAGATATCTTGATTGACAGAGCAATTAAATCAGCTGCCCTGCCAGAACCTTTGATGACCACAACAGGAGTATTTCTCTTGATGGACTGGAACACTGTCTCCATTGTGCCCACACCTCCTTCAACCACTATCAGAACCACGGGTGTGTTGATTACTGAAACCAATTAAATAAAATGTTTCATTATTTGCCTTTTGACGAGTAAGATTTATTTTATGGCATTATTAGGAGATTGTCATACATGGATTGAATAATAAAAAGGTATGGTTGATAATGTTTTGCCAAACAGTATTTACTTTATCTAAATTCATTAAGCTACCTTAAAATAAATTTTAAATTTAACATACCTTGACTTTCTGAGACACCTGTAGTGCCAACAGCAGAAATGAAAGCCTCCAGTTCAGACCTGAATGCAATCTCTGCTCCAAAGGTGCCTACACAGCCGTTATCCACTAGAAGAAAATGTGAGTGGTTTGGGTCCAGTGAAGAGAATCCTTTGGGTGGGTGAATAACATCCTCAATGGCATAAGTAGCCGGCCACAATCCTTCCTCCTTAACATGAAATAAGACATTTACTGTGCACGTCATACAACTTAAACGTGTTCATATAAAAAATATGAAAACAAAATGTTGATAAAATGTTACCAATTGCTAATTATAAAAATGTAATTGAAATAAATAGGAAATTTTATGTGATCTTGGAATCCAAGATAAATACAAGGTACAATAAATATTTTTAAGTGAAAAATATATTTTAATAAATGAAGTTACTGACCCCTTCCCCATCAAGAGCCAAATTGTTTGCAACTGAGCCCCACGTGGCAATACCCAGGGCCACACAAACATCCTCTGTCCCTCGTCCTCTAACAGTCATGTGATCTCGAACTGCTTCACCCACAAACTCCATCACTCCAGTGGCTGTACCTCCAGTAATGATCCATGCTCCTGTAGGAAGAATGAAATATATAATTTATTGATGGACTTTATATAATTTATTGAAAAAATGTACTGGTAATAAATTATTAAAGTTAATCCTTTGTTTATTGCTAATGATGAAACAATGCGATGGAACTGAAAGTCCTACCATTTATACTTCCATGATAGAGAAACAGCTTTAAAACTTAACAATTATTCCTATAATTTTTTTAAAAATTAAATCTCATCATTTAATATAGTTTGTATAAAGACTTTGAGTTCATGTAATATATTTTACTTTCTAAGTTACATTAGAGGAAATTTGTCTACATACCTGTGTTAACGGCTGCCTCTACAAGTCCTTGCTTAAGTAGAGTACTCAGTCTGGGCATCAGTTCAAATCTTTGTGCCCCACCAGTGACAGAAATGAGAAGTCTTGGTGGTGGCATCTTCCAATGCTCAATAAGTAGCTCCCAGATTACAGCGGGCTTTGTTTTGAAGTCAACTCTGGCATACTGTAGGTAGGAAAACAAAATGGGTAATTGATGTTTTGTACCACAATTGTTAGTATAACATGAACCCAAATGAGACGCAAAAAAAAAAAAATATATACAAATGTAAGCACTTTATAAACAGGAGGCAAAGATTTAGAAAGTTTTAACAATACTTTCAAGCCCCAGTGAGCGACTAAACTTTAATTGTTCTGAGATATTTCACAATTTATATGAGACTTAAACATTTACATATTAAACTAAAAATTTTTATTGAGCCAAAATAAGAATGTACAAATATAATCTAACATTTGTAAGGCAAATTGCGTTTGACACCCATCTGCAAAAGGAAGTTGAGGCACAATACTAAAATAAAATATATAATGACAAAAATTATTTATAGAGACTTACTGGAGAGTTGGTCACAATGGTACCAAAACCACGGAAATGTATGTCCCCAAATGAGTCACAAGGTTCTGTTATCGTATGTGTTTTCTGATGCCAAACATGTGACTTTTGTTCATCAATGGGCAAGGACCGATCTAGATGCCATTGTTTTGTTCTGCCACATGCACACACATTGCTAACATTATTAAAAAGAAGAACAATATACTGCATTGGAATTGATTTTCATTGTTTCATTTAAAATTAACAAATGGTAGTCACACATATATATATTATGTGCAGTTTTATAGGGATCTTATCTTATCTTAGATATACAGACACTCCTTCTATGCAGAAGATAATTGCGTCCACAGACCATGAGAGATGATCTGTTGGCAAGTGATGCAGCGGTCACAGGCCACGGCTATAGGGGTTCCACGCATTACCCCAGCCGCCTAACTATTGTCTAGTTAGGTACCCATTCAGAGCTGGGTGACTCGGGGACTCCTCAGGCCCCGGGAATGAATCCTCACCTTCATGTGGATTCGAACTCGTGACCATCGGTATGACAGTCGAGAGCGCTACCTCTCAACCACCACGTCCCACGGATAAAAAATAATTTATACCTATTAGTCCCATTGTAAAGAGACAAAAGAATTTATTAGAATGAAAAAGATGTAATAAATAAAAACTAGTTATTTAACTAATGATAGTAAGAAGAAAAATCCATTTACAAATACTTTCATCATGAAAATGAAATCAACCTTTGAAACTTAACAAATACATGTAAAAGCTAAAATGTTCAATTCATTTATAACATAATATAGTTGAATAAATACCTTTGTAATGATTTATGTGGGCTAACGAAGTGACTGCACTCTCTCTGCTTTATGTTGTTAACAATAAACTTAGCAGTTTCTTTCTGTTAAATAAAATTATAATGATAAATTAATAACCTGACTTACGTTATGTGTTAAAATTTCCAAATCAAATGATTTATAAACATTAGAAAAACTTATCATGTCTTCAATAGAGCCGAAACTTATTTACTTAAGCAGCGTCATAGAAAGGTTGAGAAAATACAAAATTTGATGTTAAAATTAGATAAATATTTATACATTTTTTAAAAAATCATCTATACTGTAAGATTGCAAATGGAGAGGAGAAACATCTGCATTAATTCAATATTTATATATTTCTTTACCGGCAGCATTGTCTATCAAAAAAAATTTAAAGGAATTATGTAAAACACATTATGCTTTATTAAATCATATGAATATTAATTTACCTTATTCATCACAACATGTCCTTGTTTACTATTCTTCTCCATTTGTGCCAGCAGCTTGCGTGTGATGTTGATATTACTAAACATTCCTTCATTGTCATCCGCCTCACTTGTTTGAACATCTTCCTCATTGACTAGAAGGTTTTGTTTCTTAACATTTGCATCAGACTCTTTTCTCTTGGATAAGTAGTCACCTTCATCATTCTCCTCGCCCATGGTAAATAAGGGTTTCTTCATCTGACTAGATACGCTTGTTTTATCCACATTAGCTTCAAGTGCAGCCATCAAACTTTTAGGTAGACTTATTGAATTTGGTGAGCGGGTCACATCCAACAAAGCAGGTGTTACTTCTGGCTTGATACTCATGGCTTTCGTGGGATGTGCAACAGCTTGGTCAACACTCCCAGGCTGCTTATCTTCTTTTGGTTGCCTTCTCTTCTTTTTTGATCTGGACGAATGCCTGTGACTATGTTTGGGAGCTATAAGATCATTCTGTGCTATGCTATCAATAGCAGTATCATAAGATGCACTGCCCGTACTTTTGGGAACACTGCTTATGCTAAGAGAGTAAAGTGCTGAATCTGTCTGAGATCCTGGCAAGGGAAACATGTTTTGAGCACCGGATGCAGGAAACATGCTTTTGCCCAACTCCGCTTCTTGTCCATTTTCTTTCTCAGAGTTAAGACGTGTTGGATTTGATGGCAAAGAAGTGATATTACTTTTGTATGGATCAGCTGAATTGTTTGCATCTCCATTAGATCCAGGCCAGCTCATTTCTAAATTTTAAACTATGGTGTAGAAGGATGCTTTTTTTATTGCATGTTCCTTATGAGCTTTCATATGCTAATATGTATTTCTTTCAGCTCTTTCATACCTAGAGGGGAAAAAAAGTCCATGAAAAGGTGTTCTGAGTAAAAAATTTTGGTTGGATTATAGCATGGGTTTTAAATCTTAATTTTAACAAGGTTTCACTAACCATTGCCTTCATCTGACTGTCACAAGAAACCTGTTATGACATATCTTTAAGCTTGCTCCAAGTCCAAGATTGTTCTATTATTTTATTTTTGTAGAAAAACCCCCCATCTAACCAAGCAATTAAAATATTATGATGTAATCCCAATGAAATTTTTATAATCACTATTATTATGTTACCTAATTAACATACATATTGCACAGATCCCTGGCTGACCACAAACTCAAAACAAATGACCCAAAATGTAAACAGAATTAATTCTATTGATTTTATCTAATTTTTGCCTTCACCAAAATCAACTGCTTTTTATATTTCATGCTGTCTATGCCTATACCATTAAATAGTTTTATTAGTAACACTTAATTTACTCACTAATTACAATTTAAAATCAATAATTGATTTTATTATTTGAAATACTTCTTAATGACATACAAGAAAAATATAGCAGACTTGAATTTTATGTGATAAAATGAAATAAATAATTTCATGGTTTGTCATTCAAAGTAAAAATGTGGAATATCATGAAATATTTTCTGTTTTCAAAGACACTCTTCATATTTTGATCCCTGGTGAGATATTATAATAAAAACAATAGTAATAAAAATATAACTTATTTAGCGCAATACTCCAGAATGGGACTGGGCTCACCACCCTCTCATTAAAAATACAGTGAAAAAGACATATTAAATACAGAGTTGAGTCAGAATGGCATACATAAACTACATTTATGGGTTAGAGATTTGTCAGATTAACATATTTTTAAAAAACTCTTTATTGAATAATTTCTTTTTGTGGATGTTTCTTTTAAATCATAATTTCAGGTTTTTGCTGTCTACGTGCTGATTTTACTCTATTGAGAAAGAACTGTTGTGTCACTAAGGGGCCGTGCATAATTGACGTCACACGATTTTGGCTTATTTTTAACTGCCCCATCGTCACACTTTGTTACAAAGCTGTGCCCCCCCCCCCCCCCAAAAAAAAAACGGTATTTTTTATTTGAAAATGAGCATGTTTCAAGTCACTTTATTGTTATTTTAGTATTTAAGGCTGCACTCTTATATTGTAACACACTTGAATCCATGTTAAACGTCATAAAATAAATTGTAAGGAGTATTTAAGTAAAACTTTAATTCAAAGTAGCCTGTTTAGACATGGCATCACAATTCTTAAACCCCCCTCCCCCTCGTAATACATCATCACAAATTTAGTGACCCTCCTCCCCCCTAGGTGTAGAAACATTATTTATGGATGGTCCCTAAATGACTTCACTTGCTTATATTTAGTTTGAAAGGGGATTGCTTACATGGTCAATCTTTTAAAAAAGAGTTTTAAATTTATCCAATTGGTTGTCAAGTTATAGTTGAAGATTCTTTAAAGATCAAGTAGGCCTACATGTAGGAATGTCAGGGGAAAAAATGAAATGTACAGTCATTGGGTACCGGACAGAAGAAGAGATTATAAGTAAAAAAAAGTCTCTGATTTTATTTAACTCTAATAAAAGCCAACTTAGGTGGCAGCTATGTTTAGTATTGTTTAGACCCACACTCGCATATCCAATCAGAGCTATGGCTATGGCTAAGCTATCACAGATCTCATAAATTTTATTTTTAACCTATCATGTGGCCATGGCACTTAATCACTGGACATTTGATCACTTATTCACTGGAAAAATTAACCAAGTGAGAAGTGAAAATGAAGTTCATTATGAACACATATAATTATCATATGATAATAATAAAATAAAGATATGAAACTGATTTTTTTTTTAAAAAATCATGTTGTTTTGAGGAATCCAGCTGAGCATGTGGTCTGTTCAAAATATAAAATATGCTCCAAGGCTCAAGGCAAGGCCAAGAGAATTCTAATTCTATTAATTCTATGAATCACATTAAAAAAAGGCAGTGGCTATTGAGACGCTAACGTCTTAATAGCCCACAGGCTATCGAGACGCTAGCGTCTTAATAGCCCACAGGCTATTGAGACGCAAACAAAATAAGCCAATGAAAATTAAGTATTTAAGGTTGGCGTATTAAGGGGTCGTCCTTGACTGACAACATGCGCCAAGTGGGGTAAGGGAGGGGGTCATGCCTTCGTGACGATGTGTGAGAGTGAGAGGGTGTTAAATATGATGTCACATGTAAATGCGCAACTTTAAATAAAATTTCTACAAAAATATTCGATTGCCTTACAGTAAATACATATTTAAATGTAACAATGTGTTTTTCATGTCGAATTTATTGAAAAAAATACAATAGAAGTAATGGAAAGTTCTAATTTTATTGTCTTCAACAATGCATGAAGGGGCCGTCCATACATGACGTCACGCGCCTGTGGGTGAGGGCGGAGAAAAGTAACGCATTAGTGAGGATGTAAGACAAGGCGGTGGGGCGACGTTTAAGAAATCAAAATGTGCTACTTGAAATAAAAGTTCCACTTGATTGCTCACAATTTATTTAGTTACATTTTCAATGGCTTCACGCGTGTTAACGATATTAGACTTAGAGTGAAGACTTGAACTAAATACATATTACATATTTCTATGACAAAAATGTTAATTAAAACGTGGTAATTTTTTTTTCTTTTTTTAAAAATAAAATATAAAGATATAAGCAGTGAAATCGCCATCCCGTTATGTTTATATAACTTAACGGCTGAAACATTTGGCGAAAGAGAAACATCTACTAATTTCAAGAAATGGAAATATAAATCAGACGAAGATATTTTAGCAATGTGTGAACGTTTGGTCTGAATTTAAAAGTTCAGAATTTCGTTTGCATTAAAATATAATTTATAAAACATTATTGCATATCAGTCTTGACTCAGTCAGTCAGTTACAAATGCCATCAGAGTCTGCGCGGTTTACGTTACTAGGCTTAGTATTATGCAAATTATATTTGTTGTACGTAAGTACCCATTCAGTGGAGATCCCCCCCTTTCCTCCGTACGCATCCATACGCAAAATCGTTTTCCCGTTGTGGCTTTCACTGTCTCTTTAGATACTTTAACTTCCTCCTTTTTCCTATATTCTGTGTCCTTCTTTGTTTTTGTTTTTCCTTTCTTTTCATTTTTTATCATATAACATGTTTTACGATTTATTTAAGTAATTATTTATGTTATTGTACTGATGAAGGCATTAGCCGAAACGTCTACTGTTTTTAGTATTAGTATTAGTTCATAAATAAAGCTTAAATTTATTGTCTTCTTACACAAATAGTTTGTGTAATTTGTTTTTTAAAGAAATAGCAAGCTATCGAACATTTTTGGATAAGTTTTATTTAAAGTAGCTCATTTACATGTGACATCATATTTAACACTCTCTCACACACCGTCACAAATGCATGACCCCCTCCCTTACCCCACTTGGCGCGTGATGCCAGTCAAGGACGACTACTTAATTTTCATTGCCTTATTTTGTTTGTGTCTCAATAGCCTGTGTGCTATTAAGACGCTAGCGTCTCAATAGCCACTGCCTTAAAAAAAAATTCAAGTTTCAGTTTGAGTTGGTGCAAGGTTGGTGCCCTTATGCCTTATGAATGATAATCCAAGCCCAAAAGGGGCAAACTATTATAATTAGTTATTACACTCACTAGTCACAGTCAGTCACTGGTCAATAATACAATAACAAATATACTAATATACTGAATAGTAATTAGTAATAGTAATAGTCAAGTAAATAACCAATACTAATTTATATTACTAATTAGTATAAGTTATTAATCATGAATAAATTATAATAAAATCCTATTACTACCGTTACATTTTTGATTAAGCAGTCATTAGCTATCATACACAGCTTATAATATTTGAAACATGGCATGTTCTCCTATGCTCTTGTTTTCTTTTAATATGTATTTTTAATGGAATTGTACTCATTAGCAACGCACTTGTTTACATTTATTATTCAAGCGCCATCTTTAAATATATGTAAAGGGCGGTAAGCACGATCACATAGGAATATAAATCAAAAAAGCACTCGGATTAGCTATCCATGAGTATGAACAATGAAGTGTTTAAAAGTCAAGAAAATATGTAGATCTAATTTTATAAATGCAGTTTCATAAAATTATTTTATAATATGTTAAGTTATCAAAAGATTTTCATTTTTTAAAAATTGGGACGTGGTGGTCGAGACTGTCATACCGATGGTCACGAGTTCGAATCCACACGAAGGTGAGGATTTGTTCTCGGGGCCTGAGGAGGCCCCGAGTCACCCAGCTCCGAATGGGTACCTAACTAGACAATAGTTAGGCGGCTGGGGTAATGCGTGGAACCCCTATAGCCGTGGCCTGTGACCGCTGCATCACTTGCCAACAGATAATCTCTCATGGTCTGTGGACGCAATTATCTTCTGCATAGAAGGAGCGTCTGTATATCTAAGATATAAGATAAAATTCTTCCAGAACCCTGTAAATTTGATTTTCTTTTATTATATCCAACAATTGGAAATTGGCAGAGGTCTAATCCTGGTAGTGGTGGGGCGGCAATGATGTTAATTTAGTGAGTTTTATTTTTAAAGACAATACATTCACTTCAAAGATATGACAGGCATACTTATTTTAAAACCAGCCCGCCCCTTTTTTTCTTAACCACTGCGTTCATATATTTCAATTCAATTTGAAAGTCTTTTAAGTAGTTTTAGAAAGCACAAGACAAATGAGTAAATGGGCCACTGTCAAATTTTCACCCTGGAATATTATATAGATTAGGGGCGTGCAACTTTCTCTTCAAGTGCCACAAGGAAAACTTATCTTTATGGGCCATTTGGGGTGCATATCATTTTACATTCACACTCTATTGCACAAGAACATTATACTTTCAAATACGAACTAAAACAGGTTTATAATTTGATAATAAGTATTTACTATTCATAATAATTTCATCTAAAGTGTATTGTTATTTGTCTTAATCTATACTAATAAAATGGAAAGTCCTCACTCACTGATTCATCACTAATTCTCCAACTTCCCATGTAGTTAGAAGCATGAAACTTTGGGAAGTTGTTGGGTACCCTCTAAATACGAAAATTGGCGAAAAATAATTTTAAAAATCTCGCTCATGTGGGGCTGGGGGCCCAAAAACTTTTTTTTCCTTATTTGGGCTCTATAAAAATTGAAAATCACCAATTTTCCCATTTTCCGTGTAGGTAGAAGCATGACGCTTTGGAAATTTGTTAAGTACATGCTCCCAATTATAAGTGGAAAAAAAAGAGTTAAATTTCCCACTCATGGGGGCTGGGGCCCCAAAACAGTTTTTTCCTTATATGAGCTATATAAAAATTGAAAATCACTAATTCTCCTATTTCAAGCATGGGTAGAAGCATGAAACTTTGGAAAAATTTTGAGTATACGCTCCCGACAAAAATTGGCACAAAAAATGTTAAAATTCCCTCTCATGGGGGACCAGGGGCCCAAATATACTTTTTCTTTTATTAAAAACCGACTCATCACTAACTCTTTAAATTCCCGTGTAGGTAGAAGCATAAAACTTTGGGAAGTTGTTGGGTACCTTCTTTCTATGAAAATTGGCGAAAAAGAATTTTTAAAATCTCGCTCATGTGGGGCCGGGGCCCCAAAAACATATTTTTTCCTATATATTTATAAAAATTCAAAAGCTATAAGTCACTTATTGCCCGTGTAGGTAGACACATAAAACGTTGGGGAGTTGCTAAATTCACATTCGCGATGGTAGCAGGCTGAAAATATTTCAAATATCCTTTACTGGGGACCGGGGGCCCAAATGTAGTTTTTTCCAAATATATTTGTAGAAACTATGTAGAAACTGAAAATCACTTATTTGTCAATTTCACGTGTAGGTAGAAACATGAAACTTTCGGAATTTGTTTAGTGCAATCTCCTGACAAAAATTGGCAAAAAAGAATGTTAAAATTCCCACTAATGGGGAACCGGGGGACCAAATATAGTTTTTCTTATATTATAAACAGACTCAATACTAATTATCTAATTTTCAATGTTGGTAGGAGCATGAAACTTTGTGAAGTAGTTAATTGCCTTCTCACGACGAAAGTCGGTGTAAAAGAATTTTGAAATACACACTTATGGGGGCCGGGGCCCCAAAAAGTTTTTTTTCTTATGTGAGATTTATAAAAATTGAAAATCTTATTATACCCCTGCACGTTGACAAGGAAAAATAATTATATAAATTTTAAAAATGTCCTCTCATGTGTCACCGGGGGCCCAAAACTTTTTTTTCACCTAAAATGGGCTATATAAAACTGAATCAACACTAATTCTCCAAGTTTCCGTGTAGGTAGAAACTTAACATTTTTGGAAGTTGTTGAGTACCCCCTCCCCTTAAGAGGCAAAAAATATTAAATCACCTCTCACTAGGGGTATAATTGCCGAAATATAGTTTTTTCCCCAATATGAGTTATTTAAAAAGGACGCATCTTTAAATCTCCAAGTTCTTGTGTACGTAGGAGCCTGAGCGGTTGAAGTTAATATATTTAGTATATCCATCTCTTGATTCAGATTAAAATCAATAGGTGTTTTGAATTGGTGATTCTCGGGTTCTCAACGCTAACTGAAATCCTAATTTCCGCAGCAAAGCGCGGGTAAATTGCTAGTAACTTATAAAAGCAGACGGCATTTAATTTACATTCAAGCTGACCAAACAGTACAATTATAGTTCACCAGGAGTATGTAACTGTTCCCAATTTTTGGGTAATGTTCTTTAACTGTGGAATCAGTTTATTGTTTGTGATTAAAATTGCAGTTATTAGTCAACATCGATCTATTACTAAACTAGTATATTTTAATACCAGAAAAATCTTGCTCACATGTGTCTGGAGACCCAAATAGTGGCAAAAGCTTTTCAGCAAAGTTTTTTTTAAAAAGTGTGGAAATGTCATCGCTGGCAAACATCCATACAAGTTAAGTAGAAGAATTGGCTTGAACCTCTCCTTCAGGCCACATTATGTATGCAGATCAAGCAGCGATATCTGTATAACCTCAGGGACTGATTCAGCCTCTGCACTAACTTGCGAACTGGAGACGCTGAAGAGTGTTGCCAGGTTCTTGAAGTCTGAAACGTTCTTTCAAATTCCACAGCCAAGACATCCAAATGAGACTTTTACTTCTCCGCCATTTCACTAGAAATGTATTCCTATTTCTGCAAAAGGGAAATGGAAACATTCAGTTCATTCAAATATTCCATGATGTCATTGCAACCATTTGTTAAGCTCAAAACGAGTATTACAGACGCTCCTTCTATACAGAAGATAGTTGCGTCCCGTATATATACCAACAATTGTGCTGGGTATGGTACATTAGTACTTTCGTCTAAGAGAGAGAGCAACAAAAAGTCTTTGCTTGCTTCACTTTGTTGGTTCATAAGATTGTGACTTATATTTTAAACATGCACTTTTTTGGACATGCGTACATACGAATTCGACCTAACCCCTTCCTTTTTTTGTTTACAATATAATTAGCAGCCGAAGTCAAAAGATATTGGTTTTACTTTTTTGGGGCTGTCCATAAATGACATCACGCGGGGTGGAGGGTGATGCATTTGTGACGATGTGTGACGGGTATGAGGGGGTGCTTAGGAAATATGTCGTCACATCAAAATGCGCAACTTTAAATAAAAGTTCCACTAAAATATTTCATTGGGGGCCGTCCATAAAGTACGTCACGCTCCAGAGGGGGGGAGGAGGTGTAAGAAAGTGTGACAGTTTGTGACAGGGGGAGGGGGATGTCCGGCCATGTGTGACGTCATGGTGTTTTATGTTACATTTTAATTATTTTATTAAGAAAAAATATTTTTGCACGAAATTGTGACATAGTTTTAGGGGGGGGGGAGTTATAAATGATCGAAAATAGCGTGACGTACTTTATGGACGGCCCCTTGCTTGGAATTTATTTAATCAAGTTTTAATGGCTTCACGCGTGTAACGATATTAGAGTGCAGCCTTACATTAACTAATTACTTAAATGTCAAAAAAAAATTTGGAACATGGTAATTTTCAATTAGAAAATACGGCTTTTAGGTAGGGAGAGTCAAACTTTGTGACGTCATATTAGATGATAGGGGGTCTATGTTTTTTAGGACGAAGTGGGACCAGGGGGTGGGGGTACAAATGGGCCAAAATCATTTGACGTCATTTATGAACTGCACCTTTATAGTATTTTTTGTAATATCTCGTTTTTCATGTTTAAATTATTTATAAAATAAAATAGAACATTCAAATTTTATTGTCTTGAACACTGCACAAAGGGGCAGTCCATAAATGACGTCACACGCCTAGAGGGAGAAGGGAGCCGACCATTTGTGACGATGTGAGACGATTGGGATGAGATAAGAAATGTGCACATCACATCAAAATGCACTACTGTGAATAAAAGTTCCATTTAATTATTTGATTGATTACAATTTATTTAAATACATTTTCAAATTCAATGGCTTCACATTATTTTTATAAAACGTATATTTCTTTCTACCCAGCCTAATTGCTTCCCCAACCACATTCAATGATCGACATTAAACAGTTTTAACTTTGTTCTATCACAGATGGTTAAAACAAAGTCAAGACAAACAACTTTAAATGAAACAATTTAAGTGTGTATGTCAAGAAAAGAGTAATACTTTCATTTTAAAAAATTTAGAAAAGATGTTACATTGGGCAGTTTTCTCATTAGACTCTTTAATTTAAATACAAGTGTTGTAATCAAACATTTATTGCCTGTGTCATAGATTGAAAAACTCTAGAAATTTGATGATTAATTTTGAAAATGAAACATAACAAAGAATGTTTAATTAATTTTTTTTTTGAATGAGTGTGTGATTAAAGCAGAGTTTGCAATATATCTTTATGTTTTAAAAGGCATTAGATAATGTTTGTGGATCTAATGTTTGAACGTAAAATTTACAATAAATCCATGGACGAATTTGAAAAACAAACAAACAAACTTTTTTTTTCAAGCTAAAAGTTTTAGATTTAGTTAAGCTCCCGCTCTTAAAAAATCTAAATAAAGTCTCTATATATCCCTTTTATATGAACGTAGTTACTATCGATTCACGATTGACGTTAATTTCCTTTTAAAATCATTATTTATTATGGCCAGCTGTGTGAATATTTGAAATTGCAGTTTTATAGCAGTGATGAATATGATGTAGAAATTAAGGAAAGTCTATAGACTCGTTTTTATGGCTATAGGAATCTGGAAATGAAACCTATATCCTCTGGTGAGTCACAGCCTCTGCTTAGAAGTTTTAGATTATCGATTTTTATATGCTCAAAGTAAATTACAATGAATTGGTGTTTATATTCAGAAAATTATATATTTATTTATTTATATAATTTTTTAAAATGCTGTATACATTTTTTTAAATGTTAAAGTTAAACATTTAACATACTTTTGTCCTCTCATCATCATTAATCCCATAACCGTTGTGGACGCGGCGGGAAGCGCATGGTCACATCAACAGACAATGATCTTCACATACACCTATCTTGAGCAGGGGCCAGTAATTCATTCAACCACAACCCCGTACATTCTTTTATGTTGTGGAACCAACTTTTCCACTGTCGACTGCTGTCGACCCCGTCGCAAGCCGGTTCTACATTGCCTTGAATGTTGATTTTTGTCGGACTATCACGTTATAGCAAATGACCGAATCATGCCAGCTTGCCTCTCTTAATTCTCAATATATTTGGCTCATTGATAACCCGCAACGAAGATCATTCTGTCCCGAAATACTAATTATCTAGTGTTCTAGATAAAAGATGTGGATAATTTTTCCCGAGCATTTGTTTTCAAATAAATGCATTGAGCTTGCTTTCAGTCGTAGCTAATTGTGTTCAAATCTCACAAGTCTTACACCCATACAGTACAATGGTTTTAACGATAGCTCTGTATCAGTGGCGTCGCTAGGGGGGTGCGGAGGGGGCGGGCCGCCCCGGGTGACACCATCAGGGGGGTGACACCAGACCGTAAAATTCTATATATTCCCGTTATATGGCACTGGAAAACTCGGATGATTTCTATGGGTTAAATCATGAGGGGGTGACACCATGAGCTACCGCCCCGGGTGACACCATGAGCTACCACCCCGGATGACACCAACCCTAGTGACGCCGCTGCTCTGTATACCTTGAACATTGTTAGAAGGCTATTGTTTTATTGGTCTATATTTTGATTCATTTTGATCATTGCGTCCATCACCGACTCAAAACTAGCTCGAATTCAGCTTTAGGGGTACCGTCTCTAGATATAATGGTTCCCCGGTATTTGAAGTTATGTAACTCTTCCAGCTTTTACTGGTTCATTATGATGTTACCAACTGGCAACTTAGGGGTTCACCAAAATTGTGCTTTCTTTTTGTTTATATAGACTTGAATAAAGACCGATGCGTGCAAGACACAGCATATGATAGTTCAACATAGTACTATCTAATGTTACATATTTGGCAGTTGCTTAGCGAAGGGAGGGGGCAAGGGGGCCAAATGCATCAGGCGGCATTTTGCCAGGGGCGGAAAATTCCTGGTAGTCAGTTAGTGTCTAAGAAAAAATGTATAAGAAAGTAGAGCTTTTTATCGAAATAAAAGAAAATACATAAGAAATTAATAACAGAAATAAAAAATCATGTTAAGCCTGGTCCCTATTGGAATTCAGGACGTGTTAGCGCATTTTCGTATTATGTATCAGTACTTATGTTAGATATCAGCATTATGTAGTTATCAGTAATTGTGTTTAGATTTTAGACATATTTTTATGAATTTTCTTGTGTAATGAATATACCTGACATTTTTTTAAATTTAAAAGTCATTTCTTTACATTTAAAAAAAAAATTATTTTCTCTTTAATCTAACTACAAGTCACCACAAATGATGACGTAAAACTCTCTAAACTTTTACACATATTCTAATGACGTCAACTAAAAAAAAAAACTAATTCTTTTGCACCCTTTCGCACCACTCTTCAATGCTTTAAAAACTATGTATTCGACTTCCGGCAATGGCGGCCGTTCCCTGCGCTAGTGTTACCTCTCGATTCGAAATATTTTTTGGTAGTTTTAACGGGGTTTTTTAACGGATCGAGTAACTGAGTGTTGATGCACAAATGGCAGGTCAGGACATACAAAAAACATATATACCTCATGGGTCTAGGACTTATGGATGCTGAGATCAAGGGTGATGACGGACGGACGGACAAAACGGGTGCAATAGCGCATTCGACTTCTCGAAAATGCGCTAAAAATCTATTATTAGGTGTGTGAACTTTAAAACATCAAAATCCTTACTGGATATAAATTCTTCTGATAATAAATCTACTGTCCTGAAATGTACTTAATTAGTATGATAATGTAAGACTGATGTAGTGGTAGCTTAAACGATTCTTAAAATTTAACAGTCACTCCTGTTGTAAAATTAAAACTTATTGTACATGAAACATGAGCCAAGCTCTGGGTGGCTCAATGTGTGTAAAGGGAAGGGAGGGCGGCTAATTCTTCGTTAATTTGCTTCAAAAATGAAAAGCGTTAAAATAAAGTTTATTAAATAAATTAAAAGCAAAGATAAAAAATCAAAGAAATAAAGGAACTATATTATATATATGAACTTTCAAATGTCAGAACTTCAAACTCCTTTATGAATCTAAGTACTTTATGAAACTAATGCTACCGAAGTGGAAAACAAATGGGTTGAATTAGTGTACGAATATGACAATATGGTTTTGGTATATATATTTGATTCAAGCTTGAACTGAAATAAACTGCTGCAAAAATTTGTTGGCGTACTTACATGGTTTATTCTACCAAAACAATATTATTTTATTTTAATGTCTTTTGATTTCAAGCATAAAAAATTAACAAAATTGTTCATTTAATGAAATTAAAACTTTGCACGCATATATACAAACGTAGCCACCCATGAACAAGTGCTTAACATTTCATAAAAAATCAGATTTAAAAAAATGACAAAGAAAGAAAAACAATAATTTGTGAAATGAAAAAAAAACACAAAGTTGCAGGACGTTTTTAAAAAAACATTTTGACATTAATGCCTGGCAAGAGTAAATATGTTTTTATTTTCGGTCACAGAGAGGAAATTACTAGTGAAAATAAGGTAGTGAGTATAGCCTCGTCAAAACGACCCAATATGCGGCTGCATACGCGCTCGTTCACTTCCGGTTATTGCTATTCTTAGTAATATTTTTTTTATAAGGTTAAAAATTTCACGGTGAATGTGTGGCTGTGTGGTCATATTGATAGTACGATAGTACGCTACATCGCAGGTCCGGGGTTCAATTTCTTGTAGATGCCTATTTTTTTATTTTTTTTTTCAAACAATACTACATGAATTGATTATGAATAAGATTTTTTTTTTTTTAAATGGTTTGTTTTGATGTTAGGCTTAGGGATAGACTTTAGGGTTACGTTAAGTGATAGTTATTAGGGTTTGGGTTAGGTTTAGTGATAGTTTTTAGGGTTTGGGTTAGGTTTAGTGATAGCTTTTAGGGTTTGAAATTCGGTTTGGGTTAGGTTTAGTGATAGTATTTAGGGTTGGGTTAGATTTAGTGATAGTTTTTAGGGTTTTGGGTTAGGTTTAGTGATAGATTTTAGAGATTGTTTGAATGCACATATAGAATCGGAGGTTCAATGAAAGGCGCAGTGAATACTTGTAACTCTTCAATTTTATAAACATCATTTTCTAAACAATGTTACTAAGAATAGCAATAACCGGAAGTGGACGAGCGCGTATGCAGCCGCATATTGGGTCGTTTTGACGAGGCTATACTCACTACCGAAAATAAAAGCAATATTCCGGAACTAATGCATTTGCTTGCCAAGTACGATCAAGCACTCACAGAACATCGTATGAAAAAAAAGTTTTCAAAAGTGTCATCTAAAATTGAAACTGAACTCATAGCGATTTTCAGGAACAAGATACCCAAAATTGTTCTTTTGTATTCGAAAGCTCTTAATATATTTTACATAATCACCAAACAAGTCTAGTTGTTGGATATGTCATGATCGATTGAAAATAAAGATGTAGACATTGTAGAATCTTTAAAATATTTCATTGAAGTAAAAGTGAATCTGCTTACATTTCTGAAATGATTTTTAATAAATAGTGATCTTAAACTAATGGATTGCAGTGTATCTTCATGTGTTAATTCTCCTTCTTGGTGTTTGGAAAGTATACAGGCGTTTAAGAAAGACGCACTGTCATAAACTCTCACTATTTAAATTTGCTAAAATAGTTCATTAAATCGAATCTGCTTACAAGATAATCCAATTGAAACGAATTATCTGTTTTAGTACTCTAGAACGTTGTTACCCATTTTTATCAATGCGCATAATCGTTTGGAATATATTCTTACTTTACAAGGAATTCTTCAGAATACAAAATAGTGAATATACCATAGAGCAATTTTGAGATTATTTTGAAAGCTATAGAAAAAATGTCAGAGGCATTAAGAAAAAGCTGATCAGACCACCAGTCACAATAAAATCTTTTTATTTTCGTATCTATGTCAAAGATGCACAAAATCATTTATAAATGTATAGTGCTAGAAAAAATTTTAAGGAGAAGATGCTCACAGATTAATTAATGAGTATTTAAAGGATGCTTTGAAATTTGATAAAATTCTATGTGGAGACCCCATGATTTAAATCGAATCTTCAAGTCAAAGTACCAGACAGCAAATTTTTGGTGATCCAAAATATGTATCCATGTTACTTAGAAAAACATTTAAGAAGAAACTTCTATTAATACACAAAAGAGGGTGCAATCCGAAAAAAACCAGAAAATTTTAATTTTATTAAAGAAATTAAAGAAGTAAAGATTTTCTTTTTATCTTTATTACAGTGTCATTATTACTTGCTTTTAAAAACAATCCTTACTTTACAGCGGTAACATAAATTATATTTCGGCCGGGGGGTGGTGAGGGGGTAAATTTTGGTTCTGCCCCGGGCGGCACAAACCCACGCTACGCCGCTGATATTTGGTCCTGTTATTACCTCTGCCCTTGAGGCCACTCTTTCTTAATACATTTACCAAATCTTAGAAGGTAACTGGTGCGTAGCTGAGATGTGAATATACGCTTGGCATCAAGCTATAGACGACTAAAAATATCTTGAAATACATTTTAGTCAACCAAGCAAAAGAAGCACCCCATGCTGGCTGTGCAATAAAGCTAACTTTAAAAAAAAACCTTATCAAATTGGTGAGGAACGAATATTTTGTACCCTTCATGCACCAATAATATTATTTCATTTAAAGCGTCACTCAAATTTCTTTAAGGAAAAAAAAATTAATGTTTCAAAATATCCCTTAAAAGTCATATTCTTTGACATAAGAAAGGTTATAGATTAAAATACCATTTCAAAAGTAGCTTTCGAAAATTATTAAACCAAATATCTTGGATAGTGCTGCTGAAATAAAAGATTAATTTCTCGATTGACCGTTTAAAAATTATCAATTAAATAACTTTATAAACGCTTAATCGACCCTTAGATGTGCCTTTTATGCAAAAGATTATGGCACCGAAAGTGATAGCGAGTTGAAGTAGGGAAAATTCGACCCCTCCCACGGGAGGTCAATAAAGTGGGAGGCGTTTTTTGACCTAGTGTCCTGGACGCCTAGGTGACAGCGTCTAAAAGCGACCGCTCTGTGTGTTGGGGGGGGGGGCTTCTAAGCTTTTACGACCTAGAGGAGGCCAGAGAGTGTTTTCCGGGAAGCCCCATGAAGAGCGCAGGCTCAGGACTGCTGATTTTCTTTCACATGTAGAATCATCATTAGTCAGCTATAAAAAAATGCATATGTTACCGGCAAAGTGTGAAATCAGTCATTCTATAGAATGCCTAGGTAATGTATAGAATGCCTGATGGTTTCAGGCAAACTGTGAAATGATTGATATTTTATACATTGCCTAGGTATTCTATAGAATGCCGGATTACCGGCAAAGTATATAACAGACCTAAAGAAATCACGCAATCTCTTGGCGGTTGTTATGAGCGTGACGGAAGATGGCTTTTATCGACTTGGAACTGCACAAGGAAGCTTAAAACAACTCTACGCCAGATCAGAATTCACCGTATGTCCAAAGAACTTAATGAGAATTGAAGACCTCTCCGATCTGCAGCTACTTCTCAGTCCACAGGAAGCGGACAAGGATTCGTCAGATGTATGTGCAAGACAAAATGCCAAAATATGAAGTGCCTTTGCGTGAAAAAGAAAGTTAAGTGCAACTCAAAATGTCATTCTAGCCTTCCCTGCTGCAACAAGTAGGCCTTGCCGATTGTGCTTTGTGTTTTACCGGTAACAATATTCTATTAGCATTCTTCTTTAATTCGCGAGATGTATGTGCAACATCAAAGTGCTAAAATATGGAGTGTTTTGTGTGAAGAAGAAAGTTAAGTAAAATAGCTAGGGTTCTATGTTGCATTTATAAATATAGATCGTGCATCATCATGCTACAAACATGACATGAGTTAAAATGTGTTCACAAATAATAATATTTTAAATTTAGAAACAGCCAAAACAAATCTTTGTTTTTTTTAACGTATGCTATCATAAAGCGTAGGGATTATTTGCAGACGCGTAGGAATTTACTTATTTCCAACTCAAATATTGCAACACGTTTTCTAAAGCAGTAAACATAGAAAAAAATTCCTTTTTTATAGCAAAATTAATATATTTTTTTTCTTATTTGATTATTTTATTTGTTACCGAATACACATACTTTAAGAATTAAAATAAAGCCTTCGGTGCGAGAGTACAGTGCGGCACAAACTGAATCCCAAGATGGCCGAACACAAACAGAAAGTGAAAGTATCTCAGGAAACTCCGAAAAGGCGAAGATTTATTGATTTGGGTAAGTAATAGCTTTTATTTTGCTGCAAATTGCGTTCATTCAATTTTGTTAGATAATGATAATATAATATAGAATGCGGATAATTTATATTGGATCAGTAATCACATTTAAAAAAACCCAACAAACTGGTAGTGATAATCATAATAATAAATTAAAAATAATACTTAAACTTTAATTTTAATAGTAGTAGTAGTAGTAGTAGAAGTAGTAATAGTAGCTTGTTGATGTACAGGCTGTTAGGCCTTTTAGGTGCTCCATCTTTGTTAACTTTATAATAAAGACTTTATAAAACTTAATATAAGGTCAGATTTATGCATGCATTAAATCTACCTATTTCATTATCATTCGTCATGAGTCATAGCATCTAAACTTTAGTATAAATTTTGGATTGCTGTCTATGAGATTTTTGAAATTGTTTAAACATTTATTTTTCTCTTTCTTTTAGATTGTGCAGCCACTTTTTATTCAGCCATGGATAATCATAATGTAAGCCATGAAAACCAAGATGCTGCTAGTTTTCAACCCATTAACTGGGATATGTGTGCGCTTTGTCAGAGTAATACCAAAGAAAAATTACAGTGTTCCACTAATGCCAGACAAACAAATCAAGGATCTACATATGTGACTTTGGCTGAAAATCTGACTAAGTTTGGTGAATGTGGTGCACTGTCACCTGGCTTTTTAACTAGACTGGATGATGGAGATGGTGTTGAGGAAACATTACAGCAGGATTCTGATTCGCACTGTTGACGCAGATGTGGTGGTTCTTTCTGTGGCTGCCATGACTCGCCACCCTCACCTGGAATTATGGATTGCAATGGGTACAGGAAAAGACTACCGATACATTGCAGCTCATGACATAAGCACAGTTTCAGGTGTTGCCAGAGTCCAGTGTCTGCCTTTGTTTCACAGTTTTACCGGTTGTGACACCGTCAGCTGTTTTAATGGTATCGACAATAAGACAGCTTGGGAGGTCTGGAGCAAATGCGACCATGTTACAGCCACATTTCAAAATCTGTGTTGTGCTCCATTTGAACTAACAGCTAAGGACGTGTCAGTTCTGGAGCGTTTTGTGACGCTTTTGTATGACAGAGGTAGCAACTGCCATGATGTCAACAGTGCCAGGAAATACATGTTTACAAAGACTGGCCGCCAAATGAAAACATTCCTCCAACGAGTGAGGCCTTGTTTCAGCACTGCAAACGGGCAATTTACCAAGGAGGCCATATTTGGAGCCAGGCACATGAACGACAACCAGTGCTTCCTGATACAAGTGAGTGGGGTTGGCAGTTAATGGACAGACAAGGGCAGCCTTTTTGGACTGTTTAGCCACAAGCATCTATGACTTGTCGTGAAATGTTGAAATGTGCTTGTAAAAAGAATGCAGATCCAAGCGTTGTAAGTGCAACAAGGCCGGATAAAAATGCACTGCTTTATGCAGCTGTGTCTGTGGAGCCGACTTTTCAGTACAACATCCAGTTCAAGCATCTAACACAAATTGAACCAGATTCAAAAATGTAAACAATTTATCATCATACTCAAAATTTACTTTTGTGACCATTTTTATGTAAATAAAAATAGAAACTTAACAAACTTGTGCATTTTCTGTCTCACATTTTGATTTGCATTATAAACTGAACATGTGTGCTAGGTTTGGTGTTTGTTGCTTAAAAATTATCAGTTTGTCCCCCTTTCGTGAATTTATTTAAATGGTCATTTTTAATGTTACTATAAATAGAAACTGATCACAATTTTGCTTTGGCCCTTTATCACATTTTATTCAGCATAAAAAACTGAACATGTGTGCCAGGTTTGGTGTTTGTAGCTTAAAAATTATCAGTTTGTCCCCCTTACATGAATTTCTTTAAGCTGCCATTTTTAATGTTACTATAAATAGAAACTGATCAAAATTTTGCCGTGGCTCTGTATCACATTTTATTCAGCATACAAAAATGAACATCTGTGCCAGGTTTGGTGTTTGTAGCACAAAAATGCATGATTTGTCAACATAGAACCCCAGCTAAAAAGTGTCGTTCCAATCTCAGTTCTACTTTCATTGTTTTCCGGTAAGAATATTCTGTGCTTTATTTCGTATTTTTGTTTTTCCTTTTCAAATGCGTATTAATTAATAAAGGTTTCTCATCTTGTGCCGTTTTAACACTTTGCCTAAACGGTACTGGTCATTCTATATAATGCCTAGGAATTGTATAGAATGCCTAGGAAAAGTATGTAACATCTTCATAAACGACTTCTATTTCACAGTTTTCCTGAAACCATCAGGCATTCTATACATTACCTAGGCATTCTATAGAATACCGGGATTTCACACTTTGCCGGTAACACATACATTAAATACTTTCGTTTAAATATGTGCATATAACTTTTAAAATAAATTTATCTTATCTTATCTGGTACAGACGCTCCTTCTACCCAGAAGATTATTGCTCCTACTTTTATCTATTGTTTGTGTCTAGTCCTGAACTCTTATTAGATTTTTAAAGGATGATAAAGTGGCTTACCTGGTTTCCTCAGGCAACTTATTCCACCCCCGAATACTGGACGGGAAGAAAGAAATTTTGAATGTGTTGGTTGCTGCATACGGAATAAGAAAGGTGTTTTTATCCTTACGTCTATCTGAGGGCTGTATTAAGTTTTCTCTGTTTTGTATTTCTAAATACGAATTAATCGCTTTATGTAAAAAAAATATTAGGGTTGCGGAAATTAACGATTAATTTCTCGATTAATCGTTAAAGAATTGTATCGATTAAAATAATTTTAATAACAACAGAATAACATGTATTTCGTAGTGTAATGTTTAGTACATTCGCCTAACAGGCGGAAAGTCGCATGTTTAATCCCCAGCTAAGACATTGCTCTTTTAATTTTTTAAAATGTTTGTGTTAAGCCCGTTTTTTTCCCACTTTCTTTTGTCGAACATGCGACATCAATCTCTATATATAATTCTCTGCATGGTCCGACCATGCCGAACTAGAAGCTGTCTGACCTCTGACCCCACCGACCAATCCGATTGCAAGAAAAGGTAGTAAACATTCAAAATTTCTTTGAATTGAAGTCAATTACTGTGTTCTTTCAGAACAATAAATTAACATGTATCTCGTAGTGTAATGGTTATAACATTCGCCTAACAAGTGGAGCTCGCAGGTTCAATTCCCAGCTAAGTAATTACTCTTTCAATTTATAAATTTTTAACTCTCCAAATAACTTCGTGCTCTCCATTTTGCTCAGTTACAGAAAAGTAGTCATAAACTTTCCTCAACAATTACTTTCATAAAATGAATACTTTAGGCGCCCTCCCTTGCTCTCCAGGCATGCGCAACTGTGTGTACACGTAGTAATGTGTAGTTCATCGCTCCTGTGTTCTCAGTTGCTTTTGTATCTCTTACTGTCGGCTAAGCCTTTCCATTGCTCTCTTTGATTCCGGAGATCGCAGATTAAATCCCCAGTTAAGGTTTTAATTTTTTAAAAAAATATTTGTGTTTGTGCCCGTTAATTTCCCACTATCTATTCGATCACCATAACAAGCACAAAACGAGTGGGTTGACGATTGACCTTTGTCAGGTTATGCCAATTAGTTTATGGTTGGCAAGCTAGGGTGGTGCAGGATGGGGGGTGGGCAAGTGACTAACCACAGCGCATATGTTTCCAGATGAACAATGCGTCGTAGTTAACCCCGCATCCGTGTTTCGCCCCCCTCGACTTTCTTTGCACTATCTATGATCAAATATGCGGCGTATGCTATGCCGCGGAATCTAGTATCCATATATTACGTACGCAAAAAGTCATATTTTTCGTACCCCCTCTCCTTGTACTTAGTACATTTTTAGGACCCCATCCCCAAGTGCGTACGTACAAATTTGCTACTGCCCCCCCCCCCACATGTTGAAAAATTACTATTAAGACAGAGTCAAAATATATTGGTTTTACTCTTTTGGACAGTCCAAGCGGGGTGGGTCAAGCATTTGTGATGATGTGTGCAGAGGGTGAGGGGGGTGTTTATGAAATATGACGTCACATCAAAATGCGCAACTTTAAATAAAAGTTCCCCTAAAATATTTGATTGCTTCAATTTATTTAACGACGTCTTCGAGGGCTTTACACGTGTTAAGATAACGATATTCAAGTGCAGCCTTACTAAATACATATTTAAATGATAGACTATGAAGTAATTTGCAACATGCTAATTTTCAATAAGTAAATAAGGGTTTTTGGTAGGTCGGGGTGTCAAAACTTTTTGACGTCATATTGGTCTAAATTTTTGTGACGAAGTTTGACAAGCGGGGTTGGGGGTAAAAATAGGCAAAAATCGCTGACGTCATTTATAGACAGCCCCTTTAACGTTTTTTTTTTTGTAACATCGTGGTTTTCTTCAACACTGCATGAAGGGCCGTCCATACATGACGTCGCGCCTGGGGGTTAAGGCGGAAAAGGGTCACGCATTTTGTAACGATGTCAGAAAGGGGGAGGGGTGGTGTTAAAGAAATCAAAGACACATCAAAATGTGCTAATTTAAATAAAAGTTCCTCTTGATTGCTTACAATTTATTTAGTTACATTTTCAATGGCTTCACAAATGTTACGATTTTAAAGTGCAGACTTACACTAATTTCCTATTTTAATGAAGAAAATGTAATTTGGAACGGGGAAAATTTCAATAAGCTTTTTTTTCAATTTTTTTTTTTTTTTTGGGGAGGGGGGAGGATCAATCAAAGCTTTGTGACGTCATATTGAAGAGAGGGGTCTAAGTTTTGTGACGAGGAGGAGGAGGGGGTAAAATCGTCAAAATCGCGTGACGTTATTCATGGATGGCCAAAAAAGTTATAAAATATAACAATATAAGCAGTGAAATCGCCATCCCGTCATGTATATATAACGGCTGAAACAACTATAAGCGAAAGAAAAACATCTACTAATTTAAAGAAATGGAAATATCAATCAGACGGATATTTTTAGCAATGTTTGAACGTTTGGTCTGAATCAAATATTAATAAATTTTAGTCATTAACAGTTCAGAATTTCCTTTGCATTAAATTATAAAACATTATTGCATATCAGTCTTGACTCAGTCAGTCACGTATGCCGTTTGCAGTCTGAACGATTTACGTTACTAGGCTTAGTATTATGCAATTTAATTTTTTTGTGCTTACGTACGCATTCATTTGAGACCCCCCCTCCCCCGTACGCATCCATACGCAAAATGCCATTTTCGAAAAACCCCTCCCACCTGCTTGCGTACGTAATATAAGGATAGCCCCATGACTTCGCAACATGGCTGTTCATTCGAATTATTCTGATTTCTTCGTGATGTTGTTTTCGTTTATTCCCTACCCCCCCTTAATTTCTTTGCACAATTTATGAGCAACTCTGCGGCGTATGCTACGCCGCGGGCATCTAGTTTTGAATATTCCATTCTCCAGTAATAAATCTGACAGCTCTTATCATGAATAACTGCGTTACAAAATGGAGATGAACGTTCTTGAATCCATTAATCCAGTACAATGGTGGAAAGTTAATGAACACTAATATCTGATAATGTCATTCCTTGCCAAGACCGTTTTGAGCATACCAGTTACATCAGTTCCATGTCAATGATTGTTCAGTTCTGCTGGTGATATTGTCAAGTAGACCCGCTCATCACTTGAACCAATTAATGTCAACACACTTTTGCGTAGTTGGTGAAAAGTTGATATATAAAGAAGACATTCCATTTTAGATTTTTATCAGAACGTAAAAAAGTGTTACTTATGACATTATAAATTAATTTTTTTGGCTTTAATCGAAATTAACCATTAATTAATCGTTAATTTTTCAAAAGTTAACAATTAAATTTTAATTAATCGTTAACAGCCCTAGTATTTACCCAGAAATCTGTTTTTTAGTAAAATTTTCGGCGCCCCCTGAAATTCTCCTCGCCCCCCCCCACGCAGACAAAGCTAAATCCGCCACTGCCCCCAAAGTAGTGTCCGAAATTTTTTTTACATTCAATATTACGCCACTGCCGTATTTGTGGGGTCCTTCAAAGAGATTAGGTACCCCCGGGCCCCCAAACGGAAGTAGCGCTCTGGGTAGAAATGAATTTAATTTTAATGGGAGATTTTCACAGATAAAATACTTCAATCCATACTGAATATTGTTACTCAGCTGTTTAGTTTGAAGTGTTGCCAGTTCTCTTGCAACTAGCAGAAAAGTGAATAACGAAGTCTATGATCTTGATAATCGCTGATCTAATAATAATAAATCATACTTAAGTAACTTTTACGTTTTTTGAGATATTAAATCGTTTTACTTTTTATTGTTTTAATTAATATTTGATACGACCAACCCCATTAGACTTCACATCCATGTGGACTAGTTGATTTTAAAATCCTTGCTTTAGTTGATCGGTTGGCAGTCCTTACACATTCTTTAGGCTAGGCAAATATTTGAGAAAGTAAGCAGGATTTTATTACAAATTTGTTTTTTGTAAGGAGTAGCTTAATGTTTAAATAAGTATCATATACATAATATACATTGTACATTATTGTGTTAAATAAAAAAACCCGTGGGGCCATTTTAGTAAAGAAGAGAAATAAATAATTCAAACTAATAAGTAATCAATAGGCCTAAAATGTTCATTTTATTTATTTTAAAATTAATTTTTTAAATTTACTGGTGGTGAGTTTAATTAATTTAAGAGAAAGAAACTTGATATGAAAAGATTAAATGTATAAGAACACTATATCAGTTTAAAGAGAAAACTCATCTGAAATGAATATTAGTTTCACCACCATTTAATAAACGTATTTATAAGAGCTTTTAAAAAATAATAAAGTAATAAGTTAACTTTATTTGTAAATAATTTAAAATATTATATTCACAGTTGAAAGTTGGGACGTGGTGGTCGAGAGGTAGCGCTTTCGACTGTCATACCGATGGTCACGAGTTCGAATCCACACGAAAGGAGTCCCCGAGCTCCGAATGGGTACCTAACTAGACAATAGTTAGGCGGCTGGGGTAATGCGTGGAACCCCTATAGCCGTGGCCTATGACCGCTGCATCGCTTGCCAACAGATCATCTCTTATGGTCTGTGGACGTAATTATCTTCTGCATAGAAGGAGCGTCTGTATATCTAAGATAAGAAGACTTGTCAGTTTTTATTTCTTCATTTTTTAGTTTCTGTGTTGGACTTGGTGCTACCTATTTCGTGAATCTGTATTCAAACCACGCTTTACATTGGTCAATCCTGTGAAAAGGCCACATGTGCACATACTTCCAGATTTTCGGAGAGCTTTTCTTAGATAACTTTGAAGGTAAAATAAAATCTTTATAATAAGTTAAATTAATATAACTATCATTTAATTATAAAGTAATAATAATTTTCATAAAAACAACATGCATTAATTTAAAAATTACCAAATTAAAAACTAACAAATTTACACTGATTCTCGTGTAATGCGCATTTTCTCCCTCTATCTTGATGTTGGAGCTGAATCAATTTGACCGCAAACCTAAAGAAGGTCTAAACAGCCAAGTCATCTTTGTCTACTGATCTTGTGTTTTGTTGGGTACTTGATGCTACAACCTCTGATAACATTAAACTGTGGTCATGGTTGGTTTCTTTTACTAAGTGTCAAGGGTTCATCAAGGGATGGATTAAGATAGCTAAGAGCCCCTGGTTGCAATTCAAACTGGGGCCTGGTTCAGCCAGCGTACACTTAAATAAAATTATTTGTAGCAGCTAATGTAAGAGTGTAACTTGTAAGATAAAGTTTAAGAAAAAATAAATAGAAGTCAATTTCAATCTATAGAAATTTACATGAATCCACACTTCATTAAAATATTTATTATTATTTATTTCAAACAAGAAACTACTTTTGCGAACTGTTCTAATAGCGACCTTTTCTTTTGAGTCAGTTAAGCTAAATGAGCTTACAATTTCCCTTCCAATCGTCATTAGGGGAGCAAACTATGTCAATGTTGTCCCGTGCAGCTTCTAGCTTCATTTGTTACTAGCCATCCTGCGTCCTAGAATACGCCGCTAATGATTTAGTGACGGGTGACATTTTATGAAAGTAATTGTTGAGGAGAGTGTGTGACTCCTTTTCTGTCACTGAGCACAACAGAGAGCACGAAGTTATTATGCCAATGTCAAGCAACAAAGCTTACAGCTGTGTTGCGAAAAAAGTGGGAAATAAACGGGAACAAATACAAACATTTTAAATTTTTTAAAAAAAGTAATGTCTTAGCTGGGGCTTGAACCTACGACCTTCTGGGTGTTAGGCGAATGTAATAGCCACTACACTATGAAATGCATGCAATTCTGTTGTTCTGAAAGAACAAAGTAATTGATCTCAATTGAACAAATAGTTGGTCTCGATGACCCCACCCTCACACTACCTTTTCTTGCAAGCTGATTGGTCGGTGGGGCAGGAAGACAGCTCGGTGTCCGGCATGGTTGAACCATGAAGAGAATTATATATAGCGATTATCTTCAAACTTTAACATGATTTATCTCCGCAAATGTTTGATTTCACTATTGAGTGATAGATGCAGTGCGGTGTGGAAATTCAGAACTAACAGTGTAAAATGCAGCTCATTCATAAAACAGCATCACCTTTAGCTATGACCATGGTTTTTGAGGTTGGCATTGTGCTTCTTCTTTTCCATGATCCTGGCCAAATATTGTTTTAAAGAGTTCTAAACAACGTTATTTAGGAGAAAATAAGTCTTTGAAATCAAATGAATTTTTACTAGGCTCTTGCCCTTGGGATACGTCATTTCTTTGCTAAGTTAGATTTGTAAGAAAGCCAAAGTTCACATGGATGTCTTTATATTCTTCTAGCAGATGGAAAGTTTGAGATTTCAATAAATAGAATGCTGTTTTACAGATAGTCCTTGCTCTTACAGGGATAAATTCGTTCTCAGCAAATTTTACAAGATTGCTTTCCTAATTTCACTTTTCGCGTCCCAATCAATGGAAAAAATTGCACACCGTAGACTATATAATAAGCTTTTTTGTTGCTGTCCACAACAAACTTGAAATGCAAAGGACATTTTCTTTCTCTTTTAAAAAAAAAAATTAGAATAATTTGGTGAATTTAGAAGAAAGTGGGATTCGTGGAAGATGCTGATCTTCTATCAAGCACCTCCCAGGCCGGCGGATAGGGGAAAGCCCACCAGATATGGAGGGTACCGGGATAAAAAATACACGGGATGGACCAAATCAGCCTTACTGCCCTTGTAGGAAGTGGAGGGGTCCACAAAGGCTAG
This sequence comes from Radix auricularia, assembly GCA_002072015.1. Classification (NCBI taxonomy): domain Eukaryota; kingdom Metazoa; phylum Mollusca; class Gastropoda; family Lymnaeidae; genus Radix; species Radix auricularia. The sequence goes on along the minus strand of MUZC01004625.1, from coordinate 98,004 downwards.
GGACCCAACCCGAACAAAGGCAGCTATCCAGAGAGCTGTGAGGGGCAGCCCCCCAGACGTTTGTGCGCAGGACTAACAACCCAGTCATGTTAAAAAACATGTTACGAAAGCCAATCAACTTAATAAAACCTGGGCTGATATCAATGGAAATTGACCTATGCCTGTAGCTGGACGCTAGTTTTGGTTTGGAACTTGGAATGTACTAAGTCTGTTCAGAACAGGCGACTTAAAAAATCTTATATTCCAATTGAATAAATATAAGATCAGCTGCACTACAGGAAATTCGATGGAAAAATGCAGACATACTACAAAAAAAAGAGAATACACAGTATTTTATAGTGATAATAACACCAACACGCTAGGAACAGGATTTGCTGTTTTTTTTAAAAAAAGTAGTCAGTGCAGTCATAGGCTTCAAACCAGAGATTGTGCTCCCTACATGTGCGGGGGAAAATGTTCAGAATAACATTCATAAATGCACGTGCTCCCACTAAAGAAATAAGGTTAAAGAATCCTTTTGTGAAACACTGGAAAAAATTTACGAAGAGGCACCACGACATGATAATAAAATAGTGATCAGAGACTTAAATGCAAAAATAGGACAGGAAAAGGTGTTGATGCCAACTATTGGCAAGAAAATTCGTCATGATGAATCCAATGGCAATGTCATGAGATTGATACACTTTGCTTTTGGAAAAGGAATGTCATTGAGCAGCAACAAGTTTTAACACAAGAATGTACATAAAGCCACTTTGAACTCACCAGATGGAGTCACCCACAACCAAATTGACCATGTTCTAATTGCTAGGAGACATGGATTCAATATACTTGACGCAAGAAGTTATCAAGGACCAGATGCTGACTCTAAGCACCTACTTGCACCAGTTAAACAGAAACCCATTGTTTAAGCAAACAATAAATAAAAGTATTATTAAATTAAGGTAAAAATAAAACTTCCACTTGGGGATACGCCTCTGGACTTTGTTAGTGGTTAACTGAATAAGTAGGTTATCTTGCTCCATCAATTGGCGTCCTTGAAATTCTCGTTCAAAATATTTATATTACAAAAACGAAAACAACAACATAGCCTCGCTTTTACCATACATAGAGCAACATTTCCCATACATAGAGCAACATTTCCCATACATAGAGCAACATTTCCCATACATAGAGCAACATTTACCATACATAGAGCAACATTTACCATACATAGAGCAACATTTCCCATACATAGAGCAACATTTCCCAATTCCACAAATTAAGAAAATTTGTCACTACCAAGATATTCCATCCCATTGAACCAAGTTGCTGAATTGTGTTTTGCAACTTTAAAACGAATTTCAGCTGATATGAGGGACTTACAGTACATTCAAAGTATGGTATAAAAAAATACACAAATAAAAAATCACACTTACACACAAAAACACACAACAGAAAAAAACAGGGGAAAAACACACAAAATTTAATGCAATAATTTTATTTTTAAAATTATTTTAATTATATCATTATTTTTTTTATTTATAACATCAAAATTTGAAATTAATTATTGCTTAACATAGTGATTTGAATAATTACCTGGAATTTTTTTAAATTTTCAAAATGAAAGAAAATATTTTTTTAAAGCAATAAATTTTAATTGTGCTTAGGTAGATGGGAAATTCATTGATATTGGCAAATAGGTCTAGACTTAATGATAAAAAGGTTTAGGAATTTTAAAGTAGATATTAAATCTTATGGAAGAGATGTATGGCTCATACCTTTCACATTTAAAATTAAAGTACCGCATAGCTGAGCAGGAGGAAAAAAAAAGTATTGGGAGCATATGATATTAACATTTTCCCTCTCAAATATCTCAACTCTCAGCTGTGATGACATCGTAATTTTTTAAAAATTTTCCAAGACACAAATTGCAGCCAAATTATTATAGGAAAAAGTTTTTTTTTTTTAAATTAAAAATACTAATTAAATATAGCAATTATTTTAAGTATATCTTCTGCAATTAGTTCTGTTTATGAAGCAGCAACTGAGCTGAAAACAAGCTGAAGGGATTTTAAAACAAATGCATGATGAAAATCCTCCAATCTCTTATCTATGACACATGATCGATGAGTTTTTCTGGGACAAAATAACCTCCATTGCGGCCATCCAGAAACAATTATAGCAAGTATTATGAGACGCACACGGGCATGTTTCAGTTGTTGACTGCTACATGATAGTTTGACAAAAATCCTCCTTGAAGTAATGCAGAAGGAAGCAGGCAAAGATGTTGACAGCGGAAAATTTGGCTTTACAAAATAAAAGATTGAACATGGCTGAGGTTAAATGAATTACAGGCCACTACTCAAGACATGGGAATGTGGATATCATTGTCTGTTGAAATGTCCAACCCCTCCCTACAATGACTGTTACAGTCATTGGCCTGATAATAATGATAATGCAGATAAAAAATTCTAGTATAAGGCAGATATTTTATTAACTTTTCAGGTCAGAAAAAGAATATATGAAAATTAGTATCTAAGCTGAGACAAGATCAAATTTACTGAGCAGTATTAGAAAAGCCATACCAATATCCACACTTAAAATTATGTTTCAACACTTTACTGCATACATCATTGCTTTTTATATCTAATTTATCCCTAGGTGCAAAATAGTAAAACTCTACTACTTAGGTTCCTGCCTGCTCCTTTAGATTGCCATGTTTTGCAGCTTTGTCGTGACTTCACTAAGCCTGAGAGATGTCTGTGTCATCTGATAATGGAGTTCTCTCAACTGAGCTTGCAGTGATAGAACCTCCTCATGTGAAACCATACTATGGAACAACATGGAATGGTGTTAACAAGGAGCTCTCAAGGCTGCTTGGTGTGGCAGATATTAAGAAAAACAAGAGTAGTTGTTTTTTAGGTCTGTGAGTGGGGAAGTTAGTTTTGTTCTGGCCTAAAATAAGTGTGCAATCACACATTTCTGGGTTATTTATACAAGTATATTTAAATTAATATCATTTGATCATCCCAAAAATATCAAGAATTGAAAACATTTCCATATTTATATATTTAACTAGGGCTGGTACTGATTTGAAAAAAATGTTTAATTAATCAGGGAAACAATTTAATCAATTAATTTCAATTTATTATATTTTTTCAATGCATAAATAGATCCTGTTAAGTTGCGATTAATTATTTCACAAAATCGATTAAGCCGAGATAGTTAAATGGCTCCCGAATTTTGTGACATAACACAGCAAATTTGTTCTGCTATGCAAGAAATAATGATGACAAACCTTTTTGTTTATGTATGCACTTTTAATAAAATCGTTAATTTTTTAAGCACTAAATTTAGCGTTTAATTTCAAAAACTGTGAAGCATTCTTGATGATTTATATATTTATAATTTACCATAACAAGAACAAAATGAGTGCAAATAAGCTTGAGGAATGACACCCGCCAAAGTTTGCCAATTACATTTGACAATCTAGGTTGGAGCAGGGGACAATTAGCTAACCACAGTGTGCATTTTTCTAGACCAACAATGCGTCGGCTGTTCCCCCAGCATTTTCTAATTTCTTCGTGATGTGGCTAGTGTCCATTCTCCCCCCCCCTTTTCTTAGCACTATCTATTAGTAGGTCTGATGTATATGTGAATAATCCATGTAGACACTACTAATCAGGTATAGTTTTACATAGAAACCTTGTTTTCAATACTGATATCTATATATCTATATTATATATATAAGACGCATTTGTTGTGTGTGTGTCTGTCTGTCTGTTCCCTAATAACTCAAGATCCAGACAACCCAGTCAAGTGAAATTTAGTAAACGTACACACAATCATATGGGGAAGGTTCTTAAATAGGTTTCGTTCCATAAAATCACAATCAGGGGCGCCGGGGGCCCAAAAACCTGTTTTTCCTTCTTTGAGCTATATAAAAAATGAAAATCAACAATTTTCAAGATCTAGACAACCCAGTAAAGTGAAATTTGGTAAACGTACACACAATCATATGGGGAAGGTTCTTAAATAGGTTTCGTTCCATAAATTCACGCTTATGGGCGCCAGGGCCCCAAAAACATTTTTTCCTTTTTTGAGCTATATAAAAAATGAAAATCAACATTTTTTTTTCTATTTCTCGAGGAGGCAGAAGCATGAACTTTTAGAAAATTGTTGAGTTCACTCCTGCAATGGTAACAGAAAAAAAATATATTTAAATTACCTGTATCTGGGGGCCCAAATATAGTTTTTTTTCCGTTTATGAACTATACATAAAAACTGAAAATAACTAATTATCATATTTTACGGATAGGTAGAAGCATGAAACTTTGGCAAGTTGTTAAGTACGCTACGCCGTCGATATTAAGCGAGAAAGAATTTTAAACTTCTCACTTATGGGGGGCCGGGGCCCAAATGTTTTTTTTCTTATATTAGAAACAAACTCATCACTAATTCTTCAATTTACCGTGTCGGTAAAAACATGAAACGTTTGGAAATTATTGAGCAGACTCTAATGGCTTCCTTTTTCATGGGGTGCCGGGGGCCCAAATGTACTTTTTTTTTCAAAATTCAGACAACGAAATATTGTGAAATTTAGTTCACGTATACGTCATTACATGATGAAATCTCATAAGTAGATTTCGCTTAAATTTCCCGCTCATGTGGGGCTGGGGGCCCAAAAACGTATTTTACTTAGATGGGCTATATAAAAATTGAAAATTACTATTTCTCCTATTTCTGATTAGGTGGAAGCATGAAATTTGAGGAAATTGTAGAGTACACGCCTGCAGTGGTAACAGGTGAAAAAATATTTAAATTATCACTTACTGGCAGCCGGGGGCCCAAATGTAGTTTTTTTTACTACTACACGCCATATAAATACTGAAAATCACCCATTCGACTTTTCCCATGTAGGTAGAAGAATGAAACTTTGGGAAGTTGTTAAGTACACTCTCCTAACGCTAATTTGCGAAAAAGAATTGTGTTAGCTTCTACAGAAAACCTTATTAAAAACCCGTGCGAAGCCGGGTACTTGCCTCTAGTTATATATATAAGACGCATTTGTTGTCCGTGTGTCTGTCTGTCTGTCTGTTCCCTTATAACTCAAGATCCAGACAACCCACTACAGTGAAATTTGGTAAACGTACACATAATTATATGGGGAAGGTTCTTAAATAGATTTTGTTCCATAAATTCATACTCATGGGGGCTGGGGGCCCAAAAACTTTTTTTTCCTTATTTGGGCAATATAAAAAATGAAAATCAACAATTTTTCTATTTCTCGAGGAGGCAGAAGCATGAAATTTTAGGAAATAGTTGAGTATACTTCTGCAATAGTAACAGGCAAAAATATATTTAAATTACTTCCTTCTGGGGGCTGGGGGGCCCAAATTTAGTTTTTTCTCTTATATGAACTATATATAGAAACTAAAAATCACTAAATATCCTATTTTACGGATAGATAGAAGCATGAAACTTTGGCAAGTTGTTAAGTACGCTACCCCGACGATATTTTGCGATAAACAATTTTTAACTTCCCACTCATGGGAAGCCGGGGGTCCAAATGTAGTGTTTTGTTTTACTTATATGCGCTATATAAATACTGAAAATCACACATTCTACTATTTCCCGTGTAGGTAGAAGAATGAAACTTTGGGAAGTTGATAAGTACACTCTCCTAACGCTAATTTGTGAAAACGAATTTCAAACTTCTCACTCATTGGGGGCCGGGGGCCCAATTATTTTTTCTTTTATTAGAAACAAACTCATCACTAATTCTCAAATGTACCGTGTCGTAAAAACATGAAACTTTTGGAAATTACTCTCCTGCAATTATGGCAAAAATTAAATAAAATTCTCCCTTATGTGGTGCCGGGGGCCCAGATGTACTTTTTCTTAAGTGGGCTATATTAACAAAATGTAGACAACGAAATACAATCACGTCTAAAGAAAGATCAGAATTCTGATTAGGTGGAAGCAAGTACACTTCGGAAATTGTTGAGTACAAACCCCGTAGTGGTAACAGGTGAAAAAATATTTAAATTATCACTTACTGGGAGCCGGGGGCCCAAATGTAGTTTTTTTTTTTTTTAAACTAATATATGCTATATAAATACTGAAAATCCCCTATTCGACTATTTCCCGTGTAGGTAGAAAAATGAAACTTTGGGAAGTTGTTAAGTATACTCTCCTAACGCAAATTTGCAAAATAGAATTTAAAACTTCCCACTCAGTGGGGACCGGGGGCCCAAATTTAGTTTTTTCTTATATTAAAACTCACTCATCACTAATTCTCAAATTTAAAGTGTAGGTAAAATCATGAAACTTTTGGAAATTCTTGAGCATACTGTCCCGACAATAATGGCAATCGTTCCATAGATTCCCACTCATGGACGCCGGGAGCCCAAAAACAATTTTCCCCCGTAATTTGATGCATATAAAATTGAAAATTACTAATTCTCTTATTTCCTGAGTAGGCAGAAGCATGAAATTTTAGGATATTGTTTAGTACATTACCCAAATTATAACAGGCGAAAATATATTTCAATGATTACTTTCTGGGGTCCAGGGGCCCAAATATTTTTTTCCTTAAAAAAACTATATAAAAATTGAAAATCACCAATTCTGCTATTTCCCGTGTAGGTAGAAGCATGAAAATTTGACACTCTACCGACGCCAAAAAATCCCACTCTTGGGGGCTGGGGGCCCAAATGTTTTTTTTTCTTATAGTAAAAACCGTCTTATCTCTAATTCTCAAATTTACCGTATACGTAAAGACATGAAACTTTCAAAAGTTATTGAGCAATTGATTTAAAATTCTCATTCAGGGTGGGGCTGGTGTTCCGACATGTATTTTTGACCTGCATTAAGATAAATGTACCCTTTTACTTCATGCAAATAAACAGTATAAAACCTCATTTAAAACCCGTGCGAAGCCGGGTACTTGCCTCTAGTATCTATATATATATAAGACGCATTTGTTGTCCGTGTGTGTGTCTGTCTGTTCCCTAATAACTCAAGATCCAGACAACCCAGTAAGGTGAAATTTGATAAACGTACACATAATCATTTGGGGAAGGTTCTTAAATAGGTTTTGTTCCATAAATTCAAACTCAGGGGCGCCGGGGGCCCAACAACTTTTTTCCCCTTTTTTGAGCTATATAAAAAATGAAAATCAACAATTTTTCTATTTCTCGAGGAGGCAGAAGCATGAAATTTTAGGAAATTGTTTAGTACACTTCTGCAATGGTAACGGGCAAAAATATATTTTAATTACTTCTTTCTGGGGGCTGGGGGCCCAAATTTAGTTTTTTTCCTTATATAAACTATATATAAAAACAAAAAATCACTATTTATCCTATTTTACAAATAGGTAGAAGCATGAAACTTTGGCAAGTTGTTAAGTACGCTACCCCGACGATATTTTGTAATAAACAATTTTTAACTTCCCACTCATGGGGAGCCGGGGGGCCAAAATGTAGTGTTTTTTTTTAACTTATATACGCTATATGAATACTAAAAATCACCCATTCTACTATTTCCCGTGTAGGTAGAAGAATGAGCTTTGGGAAGTTGTTAAGTACACTCTCCTAACGCTAATTTGCAAAAAATAATTTCAAACTTCCCACTCATTGGGGGCCGGGGGCCCAAATGTTGTTTTTTCTTATATTAGAATCAAACTCATCTATCCCTAATTCTCCAATGTACCGTGTCGTAAAAACATGAAACTTTTGGAAATTACTGTCCTGGCAATAATGACCAAAAAAAAATTAATAAAATTCTCACTTATGAGGTGCCGGGGGCCCAAATGTACTTTTTCTTAAGTGGGCTATATTAACAAAATGTAGACAACGAAATACAATCATGTCTCAAGAAAGATCAGGTTTCTGATTAGGTGGAAGCATATACTATCCTGTAATTAATGAGTACACCCCCGCAGTGGTAACAGGTGAAAAAATATTTAAATTATCACTTACTGGGAGCCGGGGGCCCAAATGTAGTTATTTTTTTTTACCTATATATTATATAAATACTGAAAATCCCCCATTCGACTATTTCCCGTGTAGGTAGAAGAATGCAATTTTGGGAAGTTGTTAAGTACACTCTCCTAACGCTAATTTGTAAAATAGAATTTTAAACTTCCCACTCAGTGGGGGCCGGGGGCCCAAATTTAGTTTTTTCTTATATTAAAGACTCACTCATCACTAATTCTCAAATTTAGCGTATAGGTAAAATCATGAAACTTTTGGAAATTCTTGAGCATACTCTCCCGACAATAATGGCAATCGTTCCATAAATTCGCACTCATGGTGGCCGGGGGCCTAAAAACGTTTTCCCCCGTTATTTGAGGTATATAAAATTGAAAATTACTAATTCTCTTATTTCCCGAGTAGGCAGAAGAATGAACTTTTAGGATATAGTTTAGAACATTACCCAAATTATAACAAATGTAAATTTTTCTTAAATTAAAAACCGTCTTATCTCTAACTCTCAAATTTACCGTATACGTAAAAAATGAAACTTTTGGAAGTTATTGAGCACACTCTCCCAACAAAAATGGAGAAAAATTTGTTTAAAATTCTCACTCAGGGTTGGGCTGGTGTTCCCACATGTATTTTTTCCTTAAAAGAGCTGTATTTCACATCTCCAATGGTAACAGCTGAAAACATATTTAAATTATATCTCTAAAGGTGCGGGGCCCAATGTAGTTTTCTTCTTTATATGAGCGATATAAAAAGTGAAAATTAATATTCCTCCTATTTCCCGTTTAGGTAGAAGCATGATACTTTGGGAAGTTGAGAAATACATAACTGCAATGGTAAGAGGAGTAAAAAAAATCACACCCCTGGGGTCCGGGGCCAAAATATATTTGTTCTGATATAAAAACAGACTCATCACGTATTCTCTAATTTTCGGTAATGGAAGCATAAAAGTTTGGAAATTTGTTTAGGTGGCACTCACGATGAAAATTAACAAAGCAAAATTTTAAAACTCCTGCTCATGTGGGGCTAACGTTTATAAAATTTAAAAAAACCCACTAATTCTCTTATTTCCGAGTAGATAGAAGTATGAAATTTTCGAAAGTTGTTGAGTACACTTCTGCGATGGTAACAGGCGAAATAAAATATTTATAACACTTATTGGGAGCCTGGAGCCCAAATATTGTGTTGTTGTTTTTTACTCATATAAGCTAAATTAAAATTGAAAATCTTTAATGCTACTATTTGGAATAATGGGAATTCGGTTAGTTGTTAATTACACTACCACGATGGTGCAGTCTTAACTGGTTTGCCAGAGTCTTGGGATTGCTGGTATAGAATTGCAGACACTATGCTTTTCTGATAGACAATTGCATTTGACCTGCTTTAAGATAAATGTACTCTTTTACTTCATGCAAATTGACATTACAGTTCGCTTCTACAGAAAACCTCATTTAAAACCCGCGCGAAGCCGGGTACTTGCCTCTAGTTTTATATGTTTGTGAATTAGCTATGTCTGTGTCAACTTACCAACTGGAACTTAACAATTGGAACTCGGTTTTAATATCTGATGGAGACATGATTTCTTCAAAAGGTAATGAGTCTCTTGAGTTCATGAGGTTTGTCGCAGTAGATGTTATTGGTTCTGCTATGATGCCTTTCTCTTGTTGCTGGATGCTCTCTTTGATTCTCTGCAGATCATCCATGACTAACTCAAGCCTGAACAAAGGTGGTTGAAAATATTTACAGTACAAATCACAAAACAACTCCACACAAAAGACTTTAAAAACCCCGCAAAACAGCACACAAATAAAATATCATACTGAGTCGCTAAGAGTCGTGTTGTAAAAATGTACTGCAGCACTTTCACTAATTATTTCATTTATTCATGGTATAAACAGTAAGAAATTCTGAAAGCTCTTAATCTCTAGTTTTATAAAAATTGTCTTTGATAAGTTCAATTTATTTGAAGTAATTAATTTTTATAATTAAGCAGTGGAATTAATTATTTACTGAAATTTCAACCCAGGATGTTTCGACCCCAGGACATTTCAACACCGGACGTACCAACGCTTTTATTTCTACACAGTAGTTTTTTAATTTTTTCTTTCTTTTAATTTAAAAAATAATTTTTGGTGTAAAAATAATGTATTTTAATTCCATTATCTATTAAAAATTTGAAAACAAAATTATTGAACTATTTTTAAAAAAATAATTTATGATAAGACGATATATACACTGACATCCTGTAAGTGTAAAATGCCTATTCATTATTGTGATAAATGCACCATTCCTCTAAGGTAGAAAGTCCTTACAAACCTATTTAACTCTAGCCCCACATTGATTCGATGTAATCCGACAATAAAAAGGCTATGTGGTCAGATAGTCCTACATACATGCTATCTGCCCACAATCCCTTTATTTAATTTACCCTTAACTCTCGCCTCCACACTAGGCATAAATTACACTTTTACTTAAAGGTCATGTTTTGTATTGCTAATTTTTTTTATAACAATTATTATACTACATTTTTAAAATTTTGTCAGTGGTCTAACAATTCTTTTGTCAAATCGTGTGAGGTCAAAATGTCCTGTGGTCGAACTGCCAGGGGTCGAATTGTTTGAGTTTGAAATGTCCGAAAGCCGGCATTAATATCAAATTTCTCACCTATCGGCTGTTGACGCCACTCTTCTGTCTAACTGCTCTCTCTCTTTCACAGAGGAAAGTGCTACATAAACTTCCATGGCATACTTTTCAAACAAGCTCAGACGATCGTTGTGTTCATCAGAAAGGGTGATTCCTGTCGTTAGTAAAATAGAACTTGATAATAGGAATATTATTTTGAAAAATTAAACTCTAAATTTTGAGTCCAGTAGAAGAAACTCATTTTCGGTCTACTGGATATGTATATTCTTTTTAAAAAATTGAAAATAGAAACTATTTGCAAAAAAAGTTAAAGATTTGAAGTATATGACTTAAAGTTTAATTTAAATAGATACTTGAAATTATCTACATCAAAGATCTCACCAAATTTATTTGGCCTTTCAGAAGCATGACCTTTAGGATACAGTACATAACGAGCCATTGTCCAAATGTGATTTAGCACAATGATGGGAGGGACCAAAGGTGACCGGTGAAAGTATTCATAAACTAGTGAGATTCTATAGTAGCGCCAGACTTTTGTGGAATTATCTTGCACCGTTTGAAAAGTGTAGCTGAATTAAATGAAAGTTAATGTTTAAAAAGTGTAACAAGTTGTAGTGTATTGCATTAAAACCAAAAATAAAAATTTAGGATGTCAAAACTAAGAATTGTTAAAAAATATTGCTGAAAATCTAAATAACACTGGAATGTCTCCTTTACATGTCATCTTTTAACTAACTATGCAAAAAGATAAGCGTATGGACACATTTTTTTTGTTTCAAGTGACATGCGTTTCTAATTGACAATATAACCAGCCCAGCTGGACAATCATTTACATGGAACTGAGGTAACTGGTATGTACATAATAGTCTTGGCAAAGAATGACAATATCGGATATAGGTGTTAATTAAGTTTCCACCATTGTAGAGGGTTAATGGATTCAGGAATTTTAATCTTCATTTTGTAACGCAGTAATTCCCCAGAAGAGCTGTCGTCATGTTCCGTCTCTGATTCAGACGCAATTATTGCTATTAGCTTAATACGCATTTCATTTGGTCAGATAAGTAGGCAAAGTCTTAGAATAAAGGTAGGTAAACGTTATTAACATTTTGAACATTCCTGTCAGTCAATAGTTTAAAACAAAAATGTTCGTGTATTCGTCATGAAATTTATTATTTATCAGCCACAATTTTAAAAAAATTTTTGACTTTGAAATTTGTAAATGATTTGTTGAGTAATCGTAAAAAAATAATTAAGTGGTTAAATTTTTTAACGATTAATCGACAAATTAATCGTTTAATTTCCTCAGCCCTAATATTTACACTTTTAATTTCATTAAAACCACCCTATTAAATTAATCTTTTTTAATTTTAGATGTTAATACTCATAATAAAAAAATAAATTTTACTGAAGTATTTTTTTAAAATTTCTTACAATGCTTTATATATTATTTGAATTAATGCACCTGACACTGGTTCAGAAACAATTCTTTTTTCTAGCTCAAATGGGAATTGCACTCAAATAATCATTCAATCTAGTAGATAATTAAGTAAAGTTTTGTTTCCAGACCATAGCTATATGATGCAAGTGAAACAGTGTTCACAAGTTTCTGTAGCGATGGAAGATTGTGTGGATGGCACATTGCTTAGCTTCCTTTACTTTAACCCAACTTTCAGCTATACATCAGAGTCGGTTGGACATACTTAACACAGGGAAATAACTTACTGCCATCATTGAGATTTGAACTCGTGAATCTAGTTGTATTATAGCAGATATAATAGGGCTTCAATACTTCAATAAAGCAATTAAACAAATTTACAAGATACACAAATGAATTGTGTGAAACAATAAATTAAAGCTTTATTAATAGACTTAAAAACAAGTACACAATATTTATAACTCGAAAAATAACCCTGTATGCCAGCCGAGCATACATGCTACTCATCCACCATGCCCCTCATCTAGTAAGAGAAGGCATTACAACAGAAAGTATAACTGAAAAGAACAGTGACATGAGAACTAAGACATTCCAGATTTTACCTGAACATGGCTATAAGCAGATTGACCAGCAGAATATTGGTCAAGACCAAGTAGAGAGCCAGAATGATGAGAACTATTGCATTCTGTTCAGGACATCGGGTGGTTGGATCCTCCCTCCAAAGTGTCTCATTCCTGGTGCAGCCATTGACATCTTCTCCTACAAAATATGCTATAGCATCAATAGGGTTCAAATAGAATTGTTCAATTTGGCATCCTATTCAATATAATTTGTACAAAAGTCTTTTATGTGGATTAATTTTTGAAAAGCAAAAAGAGTTGTGCAGGCTTGAAAATAAATGTAAATTTTTATAAATTTATTTAAAATACAAAACAGATAAAAACATGTCACTCTGAATTATATTGTTTTAAAAAATATCATTACATAAACGTAACTGTTATTTTCTCATAGATGCATAAAAATGGGAAACTCTGAAGATGGTTACTAATAGATTTAAACCTACCTCGTATGTCCTCCATGAAGAGTTCCCCATAGATCTGAAAGTAAGGGTAGTAGAGAACATTGAAGAGAATATCCCAGTTGGCAGGTGAGTTGGGGTACATGTTGATGTGATAAGCCACACCAAAGCTCAGCATAAACACAACCAGAATCAAGAAGAAAAACATCAGATCTGTCAACTGAAACATAAGCATTGCAAATTTGACATTACTCATAATCTACTTGCAGCTTAATAAGCTCAGTGAAGTATTTCATTTCTAAATTAAAAGTCTATAAAGTATTTGTCATGAAAATTATGCTTTACTTCTATGGCAAGACACAATTCAATTTTTACAAAACGTAAAAAACAAAGTTTTTGAGTATAATACCTTATTTATGAAACATAACTAAAAGTATGTTAAATAAAATATGCATCCCACGCCATATAAAAATTGTAGGTATGTCTCATACATAAAGGATTAATAGTAAAACAAGTAATAAAAACTCAAATTAGTATTTTAACGCGATTTCCAAAATGAATTTCTGATTTTTTTACTCAAGTGAAATCATTCTGATTACATTAAAAGTCATTTCAAATAACTAATTTAGAAACTAAACAAAATATGACGTCACATCTCCTCAGCTACATCACACCAAGAATGGCAATGCGCAACAGTTTAACATTAGCATTCACAAAGCGGGAAATCATCATTAACTATCATTCTAGATTACATTAAAAGTCATTTCAAATAATAATTTTGAAACTAACAAAACAATCGCTTTGAAAAATTGCTTCTAAAATTACAAGAGTCGAACGAAAAGAGATTTTTGAAAAATTACTTTTCCAACATTGTTCTAAATACTATTAGCTATTGTTTGACATTTGTTTTAACTCAATAGATGTTATAATTTGCAAGAAATTGACAAAATACTCATATGTTTTCAGTTTTTTTTTTAAATTTTCCAGGAAATCCAGTAAACCTTTTCAGTATTCTTTTGGCCACTGAACATCTTTTGGACCTCCTTAGCATAATTGCAAAATACCTGATTAAATAAACCCAATTTTTCCAAGAAAAATTGTGTTAAAAAACAAACTACTACAGTCTGCCTGCTAAATTTCAGCTCAATTTGATCACGGGAAAAGGGTTATAAAAATATGTTTAATTAAGTGTGCATCACCAGACAGACTAGCAATTATTAGCAGTTACATTTACAGATCGGGAAAATATTTTTTAAATGTGTCGTCAATATAATACACACTGCATGACAAGAAAATATTAAAAAGGTTGCTCAATATAATATGCAAAGCGACACTCTAGATTTACAATTCACATGTTGCATAGAGATAGAGAAAATCTAAAAATTTATTAATTTAATTACAGTACATTTGATAGATCTGAAAATTTAAAAGATAAATTTTATCATTGGCACAAGTCTGCCTGCAAAATTTCAACTCCCTAGCATACAAGGAAGTGGGTTAAAAATCGATACAAAGTTTTTTGACAATAAAGGCATTAAGCAATAAAGCAGACTACAAGTTAATATAAAGGATTTAAAAATAATACATTTAAAAGAAAAACATTTAAAATAAAATAATTAGATAAATAAATATTTCTCAAATTTTTTTAGTTTCACAAATCGGATTGTAATACCAAGCAAAAAAATCTTGATATTTTTGTCATTTATAGTAATGTATTTCACGGAGTATGCATTTAGTGTTCTTCCATTGAACATTCATAACCTACCTACTATTCAGGCTTTCAAAAGTGCACTCCAAATATTATCTGATAAGTTGTTACTTTTAAGTGTTTAACCAGTGCGAGAGCCTTATTCTTCCTTACAACACATCTTATCTTATCTTAGATATACAGACGCTCCTTCTATGCAGAAGATAATTGCGTCCATGACCATGACAAATGATCTGTTGGCATGTGATGCAGCGGTCACAGGCCACGGCTATGAGGGTTCCACGCATTACCCAGCCACCTAACTATTGTTTAGTTAGGTACCCATTCAGAGCTGGGTGACTCGGGGACTCCTCAGGCACCTGGAACAAATCCTTGCCTTCACGTGGATTCGAACTCATAACCATCTGTATGCCAATCGAGCGCGCTACCACTCGACCACTGCGTCCCAAATGGTTTGCCAAATACATATTTTCAAATTATAACTAACAATATAAGACATGTTGACATGTCTTTGAGGAATGACCATAGTGCATGTGTGCCATCCATGCCGGTATGTTTTATTTCCAAATGAGATCAAAGTTTCATTTAATTTATAGCTTTTCTGAAATGCAGTGAGCCCAGCCCCAGAATGGGTTTTACCACAATTTATAAGTTTTAATAATATTTTTTTTATTATGATACTAACCATTTTCCTTATCATAATAACCTTTGGCCCCATGTTTTTCTCAGCAAAGAAGTACTGCATTAACCTTAGAAATGACATGGCCAATGTAATGGAGTAGACAACCCTGACATAGACAAAATGTCTCTCAGTTGACAGTTGGTAACGCAGGATGATGGAGATAATGACGCCCAGGTACATGACAAAGTCAAACTGATTCCAGAAGTTGCCCCACCATGTTTGAATCTTGTACTTCACTGACCGTTGGTCACATATAATAACCTGGGGAAAAATATAGAGATATATTTTGGATTTTAGAAATGGACTGACTTGAATTAAGATACTACAATGACTATCTTGACCATTCTAGAAAAATATAAAATGTAACTGATTTTTTAAATCTCCAGATAGAGTATGCATATTTTTTTCTCGACCAAAATGTTTTCAACAGAATAGTAATTTTAAGTTAAATGTCTAAAATATCTCTGAATGCTATTTGACATATAACTTGGACTTGTTTATCTTTCCAAGAATCAAGGAAAAATTTCAGGCATAATATATGCTCTGTACAACTTATTGACAAGCAAAGAAATACTTACTCACATATTAGGGAAAATGAATGTAAGGTAAGGATAAATAATAATGATCACTAGTAAACATTTACGGTACATGGTTTTTGCTTTACATATTATTACAAGGGTTCTCGTTCCATCTGCTTGTAGTGGGAGGGTGTTACAGTAAGGATAATCTTAAAAATCTGGCTTCTATCAGGTGGTGATTCATAAGTTGCCGATATATCAGTTTATCTGACTTTAAGCTTCTTGAGCACTTTCCATCCACTTACCTGCCTAACTTCCTCTAGAATCATGGTGAGAAACAACACCCACACCACATACTCTACCCCAGATGGTGAGTTGGGCTGGTCAATCGGGTTCATATTAGTAAGTAGAAAATAGCTGAACAAGGCCAAGAATATGAGGTAAGCTATCTGTAAGTGAAACAACAAAAAGTTAATTTTGCTATAAGACTGATTTGATGATATTTATAAATCCAAAATTAAAGTTTTAACGATAAAGTATGACATTATTATATGACAAATTTAGTTCAAAATAATCTGGAGGGAAGGCGGCGACATACTTTTTTTGTCCATTACTCCAAAAATTTTAAGTTTATGTTGACGTTACCCCAAAGGCGTGAGGTCAATCCCACATGACGCAATGTAAGCCCCCCACCCCTCGGAGGATCTGTGGCTCAACCCCCCTCGAAAATGATCATATGAATTGTAGAAGGCTGATAATTGTCTAAAAATGAATCTGAAAAGGATTATGCTTAAATATTTCAGCTCAAAAAGATACAAAGGATCAATATTTAAGGGGGTTATTTGATACAAATATAAAAAATTACTGTCAAATATAATGTTTTTAAACGTTATATGCCTAACTGCACAGGCCAGTCTACGTTATTGATAAATCGAACATAAATGTGATTAAGTCAAATAAACACAAAACTTCTGGTTCAGTTAGGTGAAAAAAGATGTTATTTTATATTTGTCATAATTACATCAAGATAGGACCTGCGATGTCAGGGCAAGTTGGAAACTGTCTTCCGGGTCCAATCAATTTCGCAATTTTGTTTTTATATTCATTAGATTGGATACATATTCAAAGAACTTCTTAAATGTCTAAGCTCAGTTAAATGTGCTCATATATAATGTAGGAATAGGTGACAGTTATTTGGCATTGCTTAAGAATATGAATGGGAAACTCGTTTTGGTGGAGGGGGTGGATGATTTTAATGGAATTGTCAAAGGATAGTAAGGAATTCTTGGAATATAATATTTTATCAGCTGCTAAGCTTAAAGAAGTTTATTTTGAATCAGAGACAATATCTGAATTAAAGTGCTTACTTTTCTTTTTATCTCTTTGATGAGCAAAACTGAAATTTTTTGGTAATAGTAATAGCGTGTGTTTATATTGCTTATGACTTCAAATTTGCAAAAATTATATTATTTCAATTTGTAATATTTGCAGTCATTTTTGAATAAACAATAGATGTCTCAGGTAAACATATAATAATTTCGTTTTAAATTATTTTTATTTCTATCTTTTTATCATTGAAATATGTTTACTAGCTAAAGAGTTGATATTGATACTAATGCAAACATAAATGTAACAAATGTACAAAATTTCTTGGGATAAAAATGAAAAAGTACCTGCCCTGCAAAAGGTTGACAAAGTAAATAGGATTACCTCTAAAAAAATAATTTTTTAAAAAGATTTTTATATTAATAACTCAGTGTAATAACTTACAATATTGTTTATGAACTTAGTAACAGGGGCATTATAAAATTGGTAGGCAGCATGGAGCAGACTGATTGAGTCACCTCCACCTCTAAACACATTGACTTCCTGAAACTTGGTATGCATAGTCAAGTCCTGGTTGTTGGGTGTTCCAAAAACATCAGGATCTTTGACTGTACTTGAATCATGTGATTCCAGAGGCTCCATCTGCTCTTGGTGCTCTTTGTGCTCAATGGTGGATGGCTTGAGGAAATACTGGGACCTCTCACTGTGGGAATTGTTGAACTTCATAAAGTAGATCAGTGGTGGAAAGACTATGGTGGTCAGAATCTGGAAGTCAAATAAGGAAGAAAATAAAACATCACATGATTCAAAGATATTAACTTTTCATTAAATTAGTATCTTTCATAGTAAGGTCTAAATTATTTTTGGTGAGAAAAAAGTTCAAGACAGTTAAAGTTGACCCTGAGTTCAGATGTATGAAGTGCCAGGCTTCCTTTCCAAATTTTAGTCAGCTTTGTCTGGCAAGCTGAATGCTCAGCAAAGTCCATAAGCTGCTGTCTCTCAACCAGGAGGAGTATGGTCATGTTGCCAAGTTGCTTGATTTTACGACACAGGAGCATGTGAGTGTCCTTTTTGCTACGAAGATAGCAGACGTCAAGAATGCTCACAGCAAAATTCTCAAGAATTCTACAAAGATGAGAACACATTTTAATAAAAACTTTGTTTTAATTCTATTATAAAAAAAAAGAATGGTTTTAAAAAAAGTATTTTTTCACCGAATGATATTAAAGAAAACAAAATAAGCTTTATGTTTAATTCTTAATGTGCCATAAGGTTTTTGGAAAACTTCCGCCTCAGTCATCATCTGTGGCACTACAGCCCATGTAGGGCCCTGGCCTGCTTCACCACATCCTTTCATTCAGATCGATTGATGGCTTTCTTTCTCCATGCTCAAACCCCCAGCTGGTGTAGGTCCATTACCACATCATCGATCCATCTCAGTCTTGGGCGATCAGTGAGTCGTCTGCCTCCTGGTTTTTGCCTGTAAATGATTTTTGCTGCTCTATATTCTGGAATTCTTTCAACATGCCCTGCCCAGCTTAGTTTTCCTTTTTTGATACATGTGACTATGGGTGGGTCTTTGTACAAATGGTATAGTTCTTGATGTGTGTGAATTCTCCAGACATTATTTTCTATCACAGGGCCATATATCTTCCGGAGCATTTTTCTCTCCCAAGTATTGAGTAGGTTCTCTGCCTTTTTGGTCAGGGTCCAAGTCTCACTAGCGTACAATACTGCCGGTCTTATAATAGTGGTGTATATTATTTTCTTTGTTTCCTTTGAGAGGTTTTTGCTTCTTAGAAGTTTTTGTAACCTGCTGTTAACCTTTCTTTCACCTCCGAAATTATCTCATTGTGTTCGTTTATAGTTGCCCCTAGATATTTGAAGTTAGTAACTATCTCAAATTTGTGTTTGTTTATAATGATATTATCACCACTATTGGTGTTTCGTGACATAATCATATATTTTGTCTTTGGTTCGTTTATAATGAGACCAGCTTTGGCAGACGCATATTTGAGTTCCTTGAAAGCTTTATCTATGTCATTCCTGTTTTTTCCCAGTAGCGCTATATCGTCTGCATATGCCAGGTATTGAAGTGGTTGACTATACAAGGTTCCTGATGGTCTTTGTTCTGTTATGCTCTCAGGAAATAGTTAGTTATGGTTCCTCTGGAACTAACATGTATGTGTCTAATGATTTTTTCTAGTGTGATGTTGAACAGCATACGTGATAGTGAGTCTCCTTGTCTGAGACCGCGGTCAACTGTGAACTCCCTAGAGTAATTTGACTCTACTTTTGGAATTTTCCATTGTCATATATATGAGCCGAGTTAGTTTGTTTGGGACTCCAAGTTCCTGTAATGCGTTGTATAGGTAATTCCTATTTATGCTATCATATGCAGTTTTGTAGTCGATATAGAATTGATGTATGTCGAAATTATATTCATAGCATTTCTCCAGGAGGCATCTTATAGTAAAAATATGATCTGTGGTTGATCTATTCTGTCGAAATCCACATTGATAGTCCCCTAGTATCGATTCACTATACTTTTCAAGTTTTCTTGCTATGAGCTTTGTGAGGATTTTATACATCACATTGAGGAGTGATATTCCTCTATAGTTAGAGCAGGTTAACTTAGATCCTTTTTTGTGAATTGGGATTATGAGTGCTGTGTACCATTCGGTTGGCATTTCTTCCTCCTGCCAGATTGTGGATATAAGTTCGTGTATTTGCTTATGTAGCTCGGCACCTCCTTGTTTTATCAATTCCGCAGAGATGAGGTCTATTCCTGGAGCTTTGTTATTTTTCATGGAGGATATTACTTCTTTTATTTCATTTAGAGTTGGTTGGTTTACCAGCGGGTCCGGTCTTCCTTGCGGTGGTGTGTAATCCTCATAGATAATTACATCTGGTCCATTTAGTAATATCTCAAAGTGTTGTGTCCATGCCTCTAATACTCTGCTGCTCTCTGTTATCAATTCTCCCATCATATTTTCGCACATGTGAGATCTTGCTTGAAATCCATTCTTTTCCTGCTTTATTTTCAGGTACATTCCCTTCACATCTCCTTCTTTTGCCAATTCTTCTATCTCAACTATTTTTGATTTTTCCCAGATTCGCTTTTTCCTTCTACAGGTTTTGCTGGCTAGCCTTCTTGCTTCACTATATTTTTGCCGTTTTCCTCTTGTCTCCCTTTGCAGCACCATTAGTCTCGCCTTGTTCCTTTCTTCTATGAGTTCTTTGCATTCTGCGGCATACCATCCTGTTCTTTTCACTATAGATTTAAATCCAATTGTTTCCTCTGTTATATTTTTAACTATCTGCTTCATCTTTTCCCACTGCTGATTTATAGTAGCGTTGCTGGTTGCTTCTCCTTTGTATGCTTTTAATTGAGTTTCGATCTTCTGTTGGTATTCCTCCGTAATTTTTGAGTCTCTACACAGTTTCTGACTGTCGTACTGTTTTTCTTTTTTATTTCGTTTGTTATATATTTTACTAATTCTTTGTTTAAATTTGATCCTGACCAAAATATGGTCTGAGTCTATGTCCGCCCCTCTACAACTTTTGACATCTGATATGTCAGAGCCATGCCTCCGGTCAATAAGTACATGATCTATTTGATTACGAGTAGATCCATCTGGAGATATCCATGTCATTTGTGTATTTGCTTATGTTGGAATTTTGTGCTACTGACTGTCATACCTTTACCGATGGCAAAGTCTATAAGTTTCGTTCCGTTGTCATTGCTCTCATCATGTAGACTTTCCTTCCCGATTGTTGGTCTGTAGGGTAGTTCTTTTCCAATTTTTGCATTAAAGTCCCCAAGGACTATTTTCGTGTCATGGTGTGGTGCCTCATCATATACTCTCTCCAGTTTCTCATAGAAGGCTTCTTTCATGTTGTCGTCTGCATCTTCAGTTGGAGCATGTGCACAGATTAATGAGATATTGAAGAACTTTCCATTATCGCGCTTTGGTAAAAAATGGTAAACCGCGGGGTATCGCGCTTTGGCACATTAAGAGTTAATTAAATGTCAACAGCTATTAACTTTAAATACAATTAAATATTATTATTTCAAAATATTCTGAAAACTAAAGTTGAAAACTAATATTTTTTTAAAATGACCACATATTTGTAAACTAAAATCATTCAGTTCAAGTTAGTGCTGTCTACAAGAATGAATAAACAAGATGAATTACTGAGAGTGTTGCAGCAAGTCAAGACTTGTACTTGTTTCATCCAGCATGTCAGCTCTGTCAGACAAGGCCTTCAATAGTGAGCTTCCTAAGAGGGCAGTACCTGTATGACATAGACATTGTAGTAGGAGTTATGATAAAGAATTAAACAATTTGGCTAATGTGTAACTATTGTTACTCTAGGTTTTCACATATAAAATTTTAAAGAAAAAATTTAATAACAGATACCTACTTCAAGTATTGTTTTACAAAATTCTTTAAAGAGGGTTTTGTGTTAAATATATTTTTTAAAATGTACTTCCCTATGTAAAATTATGGCATCATGGACAAACAAAACTTGTTAGAAATTACTTGAATTCCTCAGATTATGATAATTTCATTAATATTAAGTCTTCGGTTATATGATAATGAAATCATAAATAAAACCTTTAATATGATAGGTGATAAGGAAATTAAATAATCATTGTGAAATATAAGCTAATCATTTTTCTTAATTATTTTCAAGAAAACATTAACAATAATAGTGTGCTTAAATTGTAAAACATAGAAAAATGCAGCTGCAATTTTAGATAAATTTTCATTCCGTTGTATATTGCTGCATCACTTGCCAACTGACCCCAATGGTCTGTGGACACAATAATCTTCTTTATGTAGGACTGTCGGTAGAGATAAGACAAATATATTTTAAAATCTAATACTGATTACAGAAATACATGTAATTAGTTTAAAAAAAGATCCATGAAAACATGGAATGAGCTGGAGAACAAAAAATACTGTTTTGAGATAATGTTCCCCTAAGAACTTATAGATAAATAATAATGATAATGACCCAACTTTATTTGACAAGAAAATATTTTAACAATAATTACCAATTGGTTCATCCCCTTGTTTTAGAAACATATCTGCCATTTGTCTACGGTTAAATAGTATGGAAAATATGAAGAGATCTCGTTCTTGATTTTCCAACTCAAAACTATCTTTACCCTTCAGACTCAGTTTTTTTCTTCTGCCATGTGACATATGGGTTAAATTTTCTGATATAATATAAAATAAACATAAAAATAATTGTTTAATGAATGATTGAAATTATAAATTTTAAGTTCTATGTTTCAAAGAGAAATTATAATCATCTTGAAACAAACAGCAAATGAATTGTAAAATTTTTTATAGAAATATTATGGCAAATATGGAAAAAAACTTAAACAATACTTCATAGTAGTGATAAATTTTTCATCTAAAAAAGAAACAACAGACATAAATGGTTGCAAATTTATATTAAATACCAAAATTAACCCTAATAGTATTACAATTTATTACACTCTCTGAGCGTTGCAATGTATGTTTGTTTTCATTTAGTGAAAATACACATTGTAATAAAATGAATTATTGATGGCCTATTGGTCTCATTGGTAATACATTAAAATTTTGTTTAATAATCATTTATTATCAGAAAACATGAGTAGATCTTTTAGATCAGCAGGAATTATTCCACTGCTCCAAGGAGTGGTTCACCATTTTACTTGTACTGGTGTGGTAACGAAATGCAATTTTTTTGTTTCCCTTTACATGCTTATAGCCAAAAAATCAAGATATTCTAAAGAGTTAGTATGAATGGCAGCTAATGGAGGATTATAATTATATTTTTTTGTCCTTTCTTGATAACTTCTGCGGATTGGGGGCAGATGGCCCACAGAACGGAGCAACAATTTGAGAAGCGCTGTTTTAGATAGCTTAACAGTTAAAACAGATGACTTTAATATCTGTTACATAACTTACCAGTGACAACTGATGGCGTTAAGGGGTTAGCCTGTGAAATACGGGTCTGAAGAGGTTGAATGGACTCAGGGTCTCCTTTCCACTCCATGTTTATTGTCTCATCAAAAACTGTGTATTTTTGTTCGTCTGAAATTACGTTATATTAATTTCTTAATCTTAGAGATCACAAGTTCCAAATATTTTATACCAGCCACACATGATTTTAACAACAGATTAAAGCAATAAGAAGTTATTATGATTATTTCTTACCTTTAACTTTTGCTATCTTTAAACAAAAGAACTTAGTTCATGAATAGATGTTTATAGATAAAAATAAATTTCATTCCATAAAATATAATGAGCTAATGAAAATATTATAAGGTTTTAGACATCCTTACCCATGTAAAATTCAAAACATTCATCCCCCAAGAGATGTATTATGGCTTTGTTTATACAACCAAGAATATCCTCTTTATTGAAGTCTTTCCATTCTTCCAGTGGCTGGCGTCTCAGTTGAGCTCCCCAACCTTGCTAGAAATACATTTTACAAACCAGTTACATTTTTTCTGAATGTCTGTTTAATTGATAATTGAGTCTCAGTTGATATTTTGAAATGAAGGGCAAAAAAAGAGCAGCATTAAAGTAGATCATATTTAAAACTTTTTTTTTAAATGGACTGAATCCTCTGTAATAATTAATGAAATTTTAAAAAAAGAAATGTTTGTGAAAATCAATGATTCAATTATAGAGCATACCTTTACACTCATAATGATGTAACGTAAGTTAGCAGCTTCACCATTATCTTCAATGTTCAGACACTGCAACATAATATTTCATCATATACCTAGTCCTAGTTTAATATTACTTAATAAATGTCTTTTTCACAATTTATTTTATCTATATTTTTCCTAAATAGGAAATGAATTGTTCATGTGAAGTAGTCAGATATTTTGATTTCCCATAAGCACTACCTAACAATCTTCCTACTTTCTATGAACTTAAATTTTTTTTAAGTACAAAAAAATAAATTATTACACAGTTTTATGAACGTATGTGGAGGGTTCATTGAGAAGGCATCAATAATAAAATGATTTAATTATCAGGTACAAACATAAGGTCTGCATGCATTTTATAAGTATTTGTAGAATGGATGATTAGAAAAGTCTTGCTCATAATACTTGATTTATGTAAAAATTAAAAATGTACATAAACTTTTATATTTTGCAAAATTACACAATCTCCAGCGGAAAATATTTGTGGATTTGCATAATGATAGGTAAGATTTTAATCATTCTATTACAAGAACTTACATTACAGTAGAGATTCCACAAAGTTTTAATTGTCAGGAACTTCCTGAGGTCAACACCATTGTCCAGAAACAACTGCACAAAATCAACTCGGTCTTGTACCAGAGCAGTGAACATCGCATCATACAAGTCTTTTTTCTAATGATATTGTAAGAAATGATATTGTGAAAACATAATTAAAATATCCCTTACTGGGAGCCTGGGTCCCAAATATAGTTTTTAATGCACTCACTCACTCAATCATCACTAATTCTCCAACTTCCGGTGTAGGCAGGAGCATGAAAATATGGGAAGTTGTTGAGTAGGCCTACCCTCTCATGACGAAAAGGAAATTTAAAATTCCAAATTATGTGGAGCCGGGGTCCCAAAAATATTTCTCTTTACCTGTAAAAATTGAAAATCACTATTTGTCCATTTTGACGAGTATGTAGAACTTTAAATTTTAGGAAGTTGTTGAGTACACTTCCTCGATGGTAACAGGCGAATATATATTTAAATTATCACTTACTGCATGCCGGAGGCCCCAGTGTAGTTTTTCTATTAAATGAGCCATTAAAGACTGAAAATTACTGCTTCACTCATTTTCTGTGTAGGTAAAATTATAAAGCCTTCTGTAGTTGTTTAGTAACAGCCCGCGATGGTAATAAGGAAAATAATAATATAAACTTTTAAAATTTTTACTCATGGATGGCCGGGGGCCCTAAACCTTTTTTTCCCTAAAATGGGCTATATAAATCTAAATCAACACTAATTCTCTAATCTTCCGTGTAGGTAGAAGCTTGGACTTTTGGGAAGTTGTTGAGTACATTCCCGCGATGGTAAGAGGCAAAAAATATTAAATCCTTTCTCACTAGGGGGACAATTGCCAAAATATAGGTTTTTCTCATAATGAGCTATATAAAAAAACGAATTTTTCAATAACTGAAATCCTTATTTACCGCAGCAAAGCGCGGGTAAATTGCTAGTAAGTAATATAAGTAAAAAGCTTTTTAAATCTTCAGAAAAACAGCTCAATTTGCTAGAGGATAAATAATGTTTAATGTGAACTCAACATCCTACAAGTCTTAGATCTAAAGAGATCACATGACAAGGTCAGCATATGTAAGGATTACTTTGATCTAACTGTTCACCTTACAACTTAGCTGGAAGTTGAAAGAACAAAGTCAAACAAGTACATGGTAGTAAACTTAAACAAATTTGAAGAAATTATATTAAAATGAATTTAATGTTAACTTAAGGAGTTAAAAGTAAGAAATGAATAATTTTGTACAAACAAACCTTCCACTGGTTTCTATTTTCTGGAGTGAAGATTTGTTGACGTGCAATGTCACATCTATTCCATGCCAAGGCCAAGGCCAGCTGGGAGTTACAATTGAATTTGTTGGCTGTAGAGTAACATAGTAAGGCAATGCAAAGTAGATTTGTATGGCATGTTAATGTCAGTTTATATAACTAGCATTTATAATAGTATTTTGTATGTTCTTAAACAATTAATTTGATTTATGAATTTTTTTTATTTAGAATGCAATTTTTGAAGAATAATGTGTATAATTCAATATTAATTTCATCTAATTGGTATTAATAAGATTTGAACTTTGTTTTCACCTTTTAATAAAGCAAATAAAATTGCCCGGTCAATGTCTTGGGCAGATTCTGATTTCTCCAAGTCATAAACATGTATCTGTAAGATAAAATCTAATTTGAAACACCTGACCATCTTCATGACAACATGACAACATCTTAACATAAATATACAAATGCTTTCCTTAGTAAGTATGCAAATATGGTAAAAAATATTTTCTATTAGTCATATCCAATGTTCCCTTTCAGCTGCACAGCTACGCAAATATCTGACTGACACCATGCAGTAGTTTAGAATTAAAATATTAAAGAGCAATTAGATTGAAATAAAAAAGACAAAGTAAAATATGCTCCTACCAGGTTGCGTTTCCTTAAACACATTCTCAGTGAGTCTATACATCTTTGAATTTTTTTGTCTTTATGTATGTCTTGATCTTTCCACACAAAAATTTTTTCAGCTATCTGCCTCACATTAGCATCAAAGTCAGGTGGAATTTTTGATTTATCAGGACTGTGAAATAAAAGAGACACATGCTTAACTGTAGATTTTACCCATTCTTTGTGCACGTATAAAAAATTTTGCATGAAGCTAACTGTTTTATTACAATAATATTCTTAAAACAAATGAGACCACTGAGAATAGACATGAAAAAAAATAAATATATGAGTTAAACTATGTGAGGAAAAATCCTATTTAGTTTGTTAAAAATGAAATTTTACTTAAAGTTGAAATCGGTAGGCAAAATATTTGTATAATTAAGAAAGTTTAGAAGCTGATAATATTTGTTTAGACCATACATTAACACTGCCGCAGCACAAAGATGTAAATATTTGTTACTTTTTGTTTGAGTTTTCATGACATAGATCAGGTTTTGTGTACCTGATATACAGTAGTTCATTGTTACAGGTTGGCATGTACAAAGTCAATAAACAATTTATTTCTTTTTTACATCGTACGGTACCACTATATTTCTCAACTAGAAGAAATACAAGAAACTCATTATAATACATTTTTCAAAACTTTCTCCTGTTGTGATCTGCTGGTTCACTTATGTGACACCCACAAAATCATCACACAGCGATGAGTCATAGGCAGAGGCATAGCTAGGGGAGGAGAGCAGGGTTCAAATTCAAAAGTCCCTCCAGCCCCACTTGAGGGGGCCCCAAGGGAATGTCCAAAATTTTGATTTACATTAAATATTATGCTACCACCATGTATCAAGGTCTCCAAAAGAGGACAAGCCCCCCGCCCAACCCCCAAGCCCCCAATTTCCTAGCTACACAACTAGTCATAAGTGACACATTCACCTGTGCAGTCTCGATCTTTCGACAGTACTGTGCAGAACAGAGGTCATGCTTGGCGTTTGGTTCCCCTACATAAGCAGAGACATAAACTCACTCAGTCTTTGTCATCCCACTTACACCAGAAGGTAAGCAGTGATAAGTCCTTATTGTAATTAGTATTAGAGTATCTAAAGCTTGTTATATTTGCTGTTGTGGTTTATTTATTTATTAATGTTAGTGTTTTTAATAGTGAGTTAATGTATTTTATATCATTTGTTAACTATAGCCAGTATAATATAATTTAGTAAAAGTAGGAGTTTAAAAGAAGTAGATTATTTTCAGTATAAGTATTGAAGTTTCAAGATAGCAGAGCTAATAAGAATCAGCTACCGACGAACCAAACCAATAGTTCTGATTGTCCACCGGGAGTAACAGGCAGATGTATAACCCCTGATGAGGTTACAGGTAGACTGATGAGTGGTTCTTGCCGGAATTAAAATCCAGACATTCCAGTAGGAAGAAAAATACAAGGAAAGCCTGGTTAATAATTACCCTTAAACGTTTAGATAATAGGCTTTTCTTGTGGTTGTTTTAAGGTTGTTGTTGGACGAGTAGATTTATATTGATTTATGTATATGTCCGTATTTTAATGTAATTAAATATTGTTGTCTGTCAAAACACCAAGGTGTTTTGGAGTTATGTATGTGTCTAGTTACATTATTCGATAAAAATAAAGGATGCGGCTCTACGACACATAACATATTATATGGTACTCAACATCTTTCCTTGATTTAATATACTTGCTGGAGACAAGAATTTAAAAACAAAAATTAATGTCATATTGATAAGGGCATACTCGGAAGGGTCAGCAGTAATCTTGATTGACAGAGCAATTAAATCCGCAGCCCTGCCAGAACCTTTGATAACCACAACAGGAGTATTTCTCTTGACAGACTGGAACACTGTCTCCATTGTGCCCACGCCTCCTTCAACCACTATCAAGACCACGGGTGTGTTGATTACTGAAACCAACCAAATAAAATATTTAATTATTTGCCTTTTGACAAGTTAGTTTTTATTGTAATTCAATATTAAAAATATTTCCTAAACGTTTAAAAGAAATAGTTCATACTTTTTGCCACACAATATATTACCTTACCTTACTTCTTTAAATAAACTTAGGGGCCTCCATATATTACATATGCAAGCAGGATGGTCTTCAAAATATGGCATATTGCGTATGGTTGCATATGGGAACGGGAGGGGCCTCCACTGAATGTGTATGTATGCACAACAAATTTAATAGCATAATACTAAGCCTAGTAATGTAAACTGCTGTAAACGGCATTCGCATTCGTGACTGACTGAGTCAAGACTGATATGCAATAATGTTTTATAATTTAATGCAAAAGAAATTCTGAACTTTTGCTTACTTAAAAGTAATTAATATTTGATTCAGACCAAACATTCACACATTGCTAAAATATATTGGTCTGATTTATATTTCCATTTCTTTAAATTAGTAAACGTTTATCTTTCGCCCATCGGTGTTTCAGCCGGTATATAAACATAATGGAATGGCCATATACTTTTTTTCGTCATCCATGAATGCAATTTTGTTGCCTAATTTAACCCCCCTTCCCCCTTGTCACAAAACTTAGACCCCACTCTCCAATATGAACTCTCAAAGCTTTGATTGCCCCACACCCCCAAAATTTTGTTGAAAATTACAACGTTTCAAATTATATTTTTGCTATTGAAATATGTATTTAGTCTAAGTATGCACTCTAATATCTAACACGTGTGAAGCCATTGAAAATGTAACTAAATAAATTGTTAGCAATCAACTGGAACTTTTATTTAAAGTAGCACATTTTGATGTTATTTCGATTTCTTAAACACCGCTCTGTCCCCCTGTCTTACATCGTCACAAATGTATGATCTTTCTTTGCCGCAAACCCCATGCGCATGATGTTATATATGGACAGCCCCTTCATGCAGTGTTGAAGACAATAAAATTTGAATGTTCCATTATATTTACCCCCACCCCCTTGTCACAACACTTTGTCATAAAAACATAGACCCCCCCCCTTTCCAATATGACGTCAAAAAGCTTTGGAGGCGTATTTTTTTCTTTAAATTAGCATTTGCAAATTACTTTATTATCATTTAAATATGTATTTAGTGTAAGGCTGCACTCTAATATCCTAACTTGTGTGAAGACAGCAAAGACTTCATTAAATAAATTGCAAGCAATCAAGTATTTTAAGAGAACTTTTATTTAAAGTTACACATTTTTTGTGACATCATATTTCTTAATCACCCCTTCACCCTCTTCACACATTGTCACAAATGCATGGCCTCCACCCAAAGAGTAAAACCAATATCTTTAGACTCTGGCTTAAATTTAATTTTTCAACCAGTTGGGTGGGGGGCAGAAAGTGTACGGGGTTCAACAGGCGGAAAGGGGAGTACAAAAAATTAGACTTTTTGCATAAGTATTATATGGATGGCCCCTTAAATAAATATAAATAACAATAATTTAATACCTTTACTTTCAGCTACACCAGTATTGCCAAGATCAGAAATGAAAGCCTCCAGTTCAGACCTGAATGCAATCTCTGCCCCATAGGTCCCTACACAGCCGTTATCCACTAGCAGAAAATGTGTGTGGTTTGGGTCCAGTGAAGAGCATCCTTTGGGCGCAGTACTGACATCCCCAGTAGCATAAGTGGCTGGCCATAATCCTCTCTCCTAAACATGCAATTAGACATTTACTGGGCAAATTATAATAGAACAATTGTGTTTTAATATTTTAATTAAAATTTAAACAACAAAATAGTGATTAAATAAATGTAAACTGATCTGATAATTTTAAAAATTTATTAGAAACAAGATGATATACCCGGCTTCAAATGGGCGAGCATTAGGTACCCCATTTTGTACCTCACCCATTATGACCCCCATCAATAATTGGATCTGGTTCTTGGTCAAATCCCCTTACCCCCATATGATTCCACATTTCTTTGAGATTACATGTGCCATTATAATCCCATTATGTAATGGGATCCCATTCAAAAAGTAAATCCCTTATCCATATAAAATACATATGCTTTAATGGGATCACATAGCTCAGTATTATCCCATTGTATAAAGTAATCCTATTTTGATAGAATCACTTGCCCTCATATGATTCCAAACTTCATTTCAAGCCCAATTATGGTTCTGTTGTTATAACAGAGAAGCCTCGCAGTCATTGATGTCAAATTATCAGTGCGAATGTAATTACTTTTTCTTATCTTAACTTATCTGTTACAGACTCTCCTTCTATACAGAACATTATTACATCCTACATTTATCTATAGTTTGTGTCTAGTCCTGCACTCTAATAAGAGTTTTGAATAATGATGAATTATGGGCTTTCCTAGTTTCCTCAGGCAACCCATCCCACACACGAATTCTGGACGGGAAGAAAGAAAACTTGTATGTGTTTGTTGTTGCATATGAAATAAGAAAAGTGTTTTTATCCTTATGTCTATCTGAGGGTTGTATTAAGTTATCTTTGTGTTGTATTTCTAAATTATAATGAATTGCTTTATGTATATTTACTAATTTACTCTTGGTTCTTTTATCCTCCAGTGTTTCAAGGTGTAATGATTTAACAATGGTGTTACTCTTGTGAGTTTTGAATATTCTCCAGTAATGAATCTGGCAGCTCTTTTTTGGATTTGTTCTAACTTATCAATATTTTCTTTGGTGGATGGGTCCCATACAGAAGATGCATATTCTAGTATAGGTCTCACCAGGGTGAGGTAGCATTTTAGTTTTATATCTCTGTTACATTTGTAAAAGTTTCTTTTTATAAAGCCTAAGGTTTTGTTTGATTTTTTAATAACTTCATTGACATGGGGATTCCAAGATAGTTTCTCATTTATTATGACTCTTAAGTATTTTGCATCTTTAGTTTGGGTTAGTTGTTTTCCATGAATGAGATATTTTTAATTTACTTGCTTCCTTATCTTTGTTACTCTTAGCCATTGACACTTTTCTGAGTGGAAAGACATATCCGAGTTAGTTTGTCCTTTTACTAATTCATCTAAGTCTTTTGGTAAAATTTTGCTATCTTGTTCTTAATTAATTGTTTTATAGATTATACGATCATCAGCAAATAATGTAACTTTTGTTCTTGTTGAGATATTGTTGGGTAAATCATTTATATAAATTTAAAAAACTAAGGAACCTAGCACAGTTCCTTGTGGAACTCTTCTTTTAACATTTATTGGTGCAGATTTATATCTATTAATTATCACAGTGTGCTCTCTACCCAATAGGAAGTCTTGTATCTAGTGATGTAAGGGACCTGAGATTCCAAAGTATTTAAGCTTTTTAAGTAAACTAAGGTGGGGAACTTTGTCAAATGCCTTTGAGAAGTTGAGAAATATTGTATCTATTTGAGCATTATTGTCTAAGCCTTTTGATAGTTCATCTATAAGACCTATTAATTGTATTTCACAAGATCTGTTTTTTCTAATGCCGTGTTGATGTGGGTATAGTTCATTATAAATTTGTCAAGTTGTTTATTTTAATTATTCTACTATGTTTTAGTAATTTACAGGTGATACTAGTATGAGAAACAGGTCTGTAATTACCTGGGTCTGATTTACGTTGGCAAATTTCAAATCTTGGGGCACTTTACCCTAATTTTGAGAAGCTTGAAAAAGTACTCTAAGGATTTGGGACAGCTCATTGCTTAATATTTTTTAGTAATCTTGCAGGCAATTCATCTGGGCCAGTAGCATTGTTTATTTTTAAGTTTTTTAGGAGTGAATATATACCCATCTCATCTACAGTTATGTTACCTATTTCTTCCATTTTATTTAAACTTATTAAAACTTCTTTGTCACCTGAGGCAGAAAATGATGATGCAAAATATGTGTTAAGGATATTTGCTTTAGTCTCATTATCATTATAGGTTTTAATAGTTTAGCATTTTAGTGTGGCTATACCTGTAGGCTCCATTTTTTTAGATTTGAAAAAGGGCCATACGATTTAATTGTTATCTTTATTAATTACATTGTTTATTATAGTATTAGATATTCATTTTGGAGATTTTGTGTCAAGTGTTTAATTTTTAATATTTTTTGTGTATCCTTTCTAAATTGGTCGCCTTAAATTTCATAAATAATTTCTTTTTTTATTTGCATAACTTTTTAAATTTAGAATTGAACCAGCATTTAATAATTCTTTTTGAAATTAGTTTTGTTGGAACATTCTCATCCATTATAGTCTTTAGATGTGTTTTTATTTCCTTTCATATTTCTTCTATTGGGCTATCTATGCTAAATTTACTTAGTAAATTTTGGTGGATATTAGCAGCTGATTAGTGTAATTTTATTAAGTTGCATTTATTCCAAAGATAGATTGTTCTTCTAGGCATCCTATTTATTTTATTTTTTATTGTATTGGCTACCCTAACAATATCATGGTCAGACAGTCCAGGAATTATTGTGCAGCCTATTACTAGTCCTGGTCTGTTTGGTAGGAATAAATGTAGTGTTTTATTTTTCCTAGTTGCTGTTTTTACTATCTGTTCTACGTTCATGTTGTTTATAGTGTCTAAGTAATGTTCATTAATTTCTTTATTAGTTTGGTGGCTATCAATTGTATAGTTCCTCCAATTTATATCTGGAAGATGAAAGTCCCCTATAGTCCAAATTACTATAGTCCATTGTAAAACTGTTTCCATTTGCTTATATAAATTTCAATAGGATCACTTTAATCTACTCAGAGATATGATTCAGTATGGTAGTAAATAGTATAGCCAATATGCCTAGTGAGAAATACTAAAATATAAAAAATATTTGTAAACTGATAATACACACTACTCTTTAAGTTTAAAAATTGTTATAAAGAGCAACATAAGTGGTAGAATTATTTTTTAGATGTTTATTATATTTAAACTTTTGATAATAAACACACAATCTTATTATGTTTCTGAAAATATATGAGAACAAATAATTAAATGAGTACTTGAAATATAAATACATGAAATTATTGTTAAATATATTTATGCACAACGATTCGAAAGTTTATTACATATATTCACACTACTTGATCATTCTCGATGGACTTAAAAATTGAACTTATATTTTAAGTAGGGCTGTTATCGATTAATTTAAAGTTAATTGTTAACTTTTGAAATATTACCAAATAATTAATCGATAATTTTTATTAAAGCAAAAAATAAGGTGTATGACGTCATTAAACTGTAAATTTCAAGGGAAGTAGCAAAAACAAGCAATTCCCATTTATTTTTAATATAGTTATGTGTAGTTCAATTTAATGTCAACGAATTTGAATTTTGTTATTGTTAATTAACTCCTAATGTACCAAAGCGCGGTAATCCGCGGTTTACCGTTTAGTACCGAAGAGCGGTAATGCGCGACTCGATAGAACTCTCTTTAGAAACGAAATTACAGAAAATAAAAACTATTGAGTGCGGGATGAACGATGTTTTCGACTTCCGGAAATGGCGACTGTTTACCTCGCTAGTGTTATCGTTCGATTTGCGGTGTTTTTTGGAAGATTTTACGGGGTTTTTTTCGAAGATGCGATTTTGCTATACTTTATTACTAAAATAATAGTACTAAACTACAGGTAAAAATAGTTTTAAACTCAAAACGGTCTCTCGGATACATAAAATAACCATTCTTATTCTAAAAGATGATGTCAGTATGACTATAATAAGAAAAATGGATTTAACGCAATTTTTTAAATTTTATAACCGGTTGATCGCAATTCGGGAATTTCTTATGGTACTAAGGCGGAAGTTTTCCAAAAACCTTATGGCACATTAAGAGTTAAGTAAAAACAATGTTTAATTTAATTGTTGATATCATTTTCCTTATAAAACATTTTATTTTAAAGTTTACACTTTAAAAAAAATAATTTTTTAATGGAGAATATTGTACGTAAAAAAGCAACTATTTTTTATTATCAATAATTGATTATTTTTTTATATATCGGTAATATCATTCAAAGGATTATCCTTAATTTTAATTGCTATTTTATCAATTAAAATAATTTTAATCTATAAATTTTCTACAGATTAATCGAGAAATTAATCGATAATTTCCGCAGCCCTAATTTTAAGTATTGCTAATCTTTGATGGGATCAAAAAGCTAAATTTTATCCCATTGCATAAAGAAATCTCATTTTGGTCCCTATCCCCCCATTTTGATGCCATATTTTTATGTGATTACATACTCTATAAGGATGGCATTGGTCAATGGAGTCCCATTCATTAGTAAAGTCCTTTCCCCTTTAAAATACCATACTTTAATATAATCACTTAGCTCAGTACTATCCTTTGCATAATTGAATCTTGTTTTGGTAGAATCCCTTTCCCTCGATCTCGTTGCATAATGGAATCCCATGCTTTGTAGAATTCCTTACCCCTAGATCATCCTTTCCCCGATTGGATCTCATACTTCGGTTCATTTTATTAAGTATTATACAATTACATTATGGAACCCTGTTCCCTGTGAGATCTCATTCTGGTTTCTCTCACATTATAGCTAAAACACTATGCCTTTAAGTTTTAAAAAATGGTCTCTGGTTAAACCCATTCTATCAACCTGAGGTCTCAAACCCAAAATAAGTCTGAAAAACATTTGGATATGACTTTAAGATTTGATATATTTTTGTTATAAATTAGTACTGTGCACACAATGAAAAATTAGAATGCAGAGGTTTCTAGAATATACTTAATTATACCTGAATTAAATGGATAATAGATGTATAGTTCAATCATGGTGAGCAATTAATTGGACTAAAAAAATTTAATTTGTCCCAATAAATAACAGTAACAATTAATGAAGATCTTGCAAATATATAATTTAGAATTTTTTAGAATATTATAGACATTCCAACCTGCAAAATTTTCTTAATTGAAAATCAGTCCGAAAAACAATTAGATTACACAATTTACAAAAGCTTCTATAATATTTTAAATCTTACCCAAATCAAGCAAATCATAAGACTAATATTACATTCAAAGTTTCACAAATAATGAGGGTAATACTTTCAAGAAAAATAGGCAAAAAAATAATAGCGATCCTGCAATTACAAAATTTAGTATTTTCTAGAATAGTCTAAATAAGAACATAAATAAAGTGACACACTGCCCTTTTCTCTCCTTTTGCTAAGCTGTAACTCACATACGGTTCTCTTTGTTTTCACAGTGGTACCTCTCCCTGTTCTGATGTTTCTGACGCCGTTGACATTCTATTTCTTTCGTGCTCCATCTGCAGGAAGGCATCTCATGAAATTTAGGAAACCTGTTTTAAAAAATTGTTTTATTGTATTTCCAATAAAAATGCACCAATTGTTTATCTAATTGTATAAATAACGTATTTGATGTTAGAAGAAATATAAAAAATATTTTTTTTAAACAATGTATATGTTAAAAATTACATAAAATGATAATGTAACTTACTATTTTAATACCACAGTCCATGTTCACACTGAAGTCAAAATTTGACTTTGCTCAGGGTTCTCATACGATTTTGAAAATCAGTTGTTTTTTTTAAATTGTCCAATAAAAATGCATAGATCTTTTACATTATGGTTAATGTAAAGTATATGTAATCGGAACATATTGAAAAAGTATTTTTAAGAATGTGTATGTTAAAAGTTAGATAAAACAATAATAGGACTTGTGATTTTGGTGTACTGTGCTTTTCCCGCTAATAATGTAGTCTTTGATCACAATGAAGTGGCATTTGATGTTTCTCAGGCAATTTTTGCAACCTGATTTGGAAAAAGAAAGTTTCATAAAAATCATGCAAGATATAAAAAAGAGTGTCTTTATAAATGTTATTAAGCCCGTTAAATGTATATCATTTTGAATGTATCCTTATGCCTTTAAATTATGCATATTAATTAGGGCTGTGGAAATTAATGTTTGATATCTTGATTAATTGTTAAAAATTTATAGCGATTACATTTTTAAAAACAATTAATCAACCCACCACATATAAATGAACCGGAAGTAAAAAAGTAACATATTTCGGCCCATAAATATAAAATAATTTCCAGAAGATTACACCAACAATTTGGTTTTTGATGTATTGACTTACGTGAATGTTCAAAATGTCTAGAAAGGTTATTGTGACCATTAAGAGAAATCATTTGCCTACCATGCCATGTTCCCTCTAAGTCTAAGCTTTGTTGGTCCGTGTCCAAAGTTTAAAAAAAAAACTTGTGTGCAAAGCTGCACAACGTCCATGTTTTTGCAATATTTTATAAAATTTGTTTCCCTGAGATTCTAAATTCCTATCTGGCATTGGTCACATATCTGTGCAGCCGTACTGCTTGAAGGGAACATTGCTAACATAGTTTTAATACTACGCTTACATATCACCTGCAAACCAAACATCCACTACAGTATCAGAAACTTCAGCTGAGATAATCTAATTCTAATTAAAATTGTTCAGCTCAGCTTGTTAAATTGTTAAAAAGACCCTCTCCTCGGTGGAACCAAATAATGTCTGTTTGCGTTTTTGGTTAAAAGATGTCATAAAAAGAAGACATTCCAGTGTTATTTTGATTTTGGACAGGTACCTTTAATAAATTCTACTTATGGCACAATAAATTTCAATTTTTGTCTTTAATCGAATTAATTTTTCAAAAGTTTACACTTGAATTTAAATTAATCATTAACAGCCCTTAAATAATATAAATATATCAAAATATGTTTAAAGGGTATTAATTTTATAGTAATTTGATTATTAAATTTAGAAGAATTAGTAATATATTTATTTCATATATTATAATATTAATAAACTAGCCGTCCAGCGTCGTAGAATACAGAACTACTGATTTAGTAACGGGCGACATTTTATGAAAGTAATTGTTGAGGAGAGTGTGTGACTACTTTTCTGTCACTGAGCACAATGAAGAGCACAAAGTTATTTTGCAAATGTTTGAGAAACGATGTTTGCAGCGGTGTTACGAAGAACGTTGTTACACCATTGACGTGGAGAGGGGGGATATGCTGTATGGGCAGCAGCTAATTCTCCATAATACCCGCCCAGGCTTGCATCACCTCTGGAGAGGACACTCCAGCGTCGCCGCAAGGTGTCGACAAAACACGGGAAGCAGCAGTTACCGGTTATAAGCCAAAGCTCAATTGACGTAGAGCTAGGCGCCAGGGGCTGCTTCCGACGGTGGAAGAGACTACCAATGTCACACTGGACAGCTACCGCCCGCCTCAAACTGGGCAGCCCCCAGTCAAATAGGTGCTATCCCGTCATGGCCTGCCTTCTCCACTGGGTGCGTGGAGATTAGAGTACCACTCAACAAGTGGGCCACTAAGCCCTGCACCAAGAAATACAAAAAAGAAAAAGAAGACCCCAGCTCTTCGAATCGCTAGCTGGAACGTGAGGACTATGTGTCCCGGCATCACTGATGATCTGCAGTCCATAAACGACACACG
Source organism: Radix auricularia (assembly GCA_002072015.1). NCBI lineage: Eukaryota > Metazoa > Mollusca > Gastropoda > Lymnaeidae > Radix > Radix auricularia. Next base: position 60,085 of record MUZC01004625.1, on the reverse strand, counting down.
GAAGACAGGAATAATCGATAGAGAACTTAAAAGGCTAAAGATTGACATAGCATGCCTTCAGGAGACCAGGCTCCCAGACAACGGTTCACTCAAAGAGGCCAATTACACCTTCTTCTGGCAAGGCAGACCGAAAGACGAACCTAGACAGCATGGTGTGGGTTTTGCTGTTAAAAACACTATTCTACCATCCATTGAACCACCGTCATCAGGCACGGAGAGGATCCTCACTCTAAGACTCAGAACAACTGCGGGCCCAGCAAACATTCTTAGTGTGTATGCCCCAACACTCTATTCAACTCCGGAAGAGAAGGACCAGTTCTATGGAGCGTTAGACCAGGCAATAGCCGGCATCCACAAAGACGAGGCAATCTATCTCCTAGGAGATTTCAATGCTAGAGTGGGGAGCGACCACGAAGCCTGGCCCACCTGCCTTGGACTATTTGGAAGAGGAAAGTTAAATGAAAATGGACAAAGGCTTCTGGAATTGTGCTGCTCACGAGGCTTGTGTGTGACCAACACTTTCTTCAAGTGCAAGGATATACATCAAGTATCTTGGAGACACCCTCGATCCCACCAATGGCACCAGCTGGACCTCATTATCACCAGGCGTGCACAACTAGCTAGCGTCCTACTCACTCGCAGCTATCACAGTGCCGACTGTGACACGGATCATTCCCTTGTCGCCAGCAAAGTACGAATAATGAGGAAAAACTCGTACCACACAAAGAAAAAGGGAAGTCCACGCATCAATACCTCCTGCATGAAAGACCCTGCGATAGCGCAGCTGTTCAAAGACAAGGTGAAGGAAAGTCTCTCAAAGATGTCCCCATGCGTCACCATTGACTCCAAATGGACGCATCTGAGAGACACAATCTATACATCCGCAATACAAGCCTTTGGCAAAAAATCTCACAAAAACACGGACTGGTTTGATGAACATTGGGACGAGATGAAACCCGTCACTGAAGCAAAAAGGAAAGCTCTTATGGCTTACAAGGAAAAGCCTACACCCGACAATTTGCATGCCTTAAAAACAGCTAAGTCACTTGCCCAAAAGGTTGCACGTAAATGTGTCAATACCTACTGGCTTAAGCTCTGTTCCAGTATACAATCAGCTGCAGACATGGGCAATGCAAAAGTCATGTACGAAAACATCAAAAAGGCAACGGGCCCCTTGACGTCAAAAGCTGCTCCCCTAAAGTCCAAAAGTGGAGAAATTATTCAAGACCAGGCAGCACAGCTAAAACGGTGGGTTGAGCATTATCTGGAATTGTATTCAACAGTTACCACAGTCTCCAGCACCGCTCTAGATGACATCCCAGATATGCCACTCATGGAAGAACTTGATGTCGTGCCCACACAGGAAGAGCTGAGCAAAGCAATTGACAGTCTAGCTTGTGGAAAAGCGCCTGGGAATGATGGAATACCACCAGAGGTTCTAAAGAGTGGCAAGACAGCTTTACTCCAACCATTGCACGAGATTCTGTCCCTCTGCTGGGAACAGGGCTACATCCCCCAAGACCTAAAGGATGCAAATATAGTGACACTATATAAAAACAAAGGTGATAGGAGTGATTGCAATAATTATCGCGGCATTTCACTCCTTAGTATTGTAGGAAAGACCTTTGCCCGCGTTATACTAAAACGTTTACAAAGCCTAGCATCCCGCGTCTATCCAGAATCTCAGTGTGGTTTCCGGTCCGGTCGGTCTACCATAGACATGGTGTTCTCCATACGACAGCTCCAGGAAAAATGCAGAGAGCAGCAGATGCCACTATACATTGCATTTGTGGACCTTACAAAAGCCTTCGACTTAGTCAGTCGCAACGGGCTATTCCAAATACTGGCAAAAATTGGATGTCCCCCTCACCTACTTGCCATCATCAGACAGTTCCATGAAAATATGCTTGGCACAGTACAGTTCGATGGAGCTAAGTCAGAGGCCTTCCCTGTCAGCAGCGGAGTTAAACAAGGTTGTGTACTCGCACCAACACTCTTCGCAATATTCTTCTCTGTACTTCTTCGATACGCATTCAAGGATAGCAGTGAGGGAATCTGGTTACATACCAGAGCTGATGGAGGACTTTTCAACACTGCCCGCCTCCGAGCCAAGACCAAAACGACGGATGTCCTAATTCGAGAGCTACTATTTGCGGATGATGCGGCACTAACAGCACATACAGAATCTGGTTTGCAACAACTCGTGTCAAGCTTCTCCAATGCCTGCAAAGAATTTGGTCTGCAAATCAGCTTGAAAAAGACAAACATCATGGCCCAAGACACTCGACCTCCTCCTACCATAAATATCGATAATGAAAACTTGCAGGTTGTGGACAGCTTCACCTACTTGGGATCCAAGGTCTCCAATACACTGTCCATTGAAGAAGAAATAAACAGCAGAATTGGCAAGGCAGCCGCAACAATGGCTAAACTAAATAAGCGGGTCTGGCAAAACACCAAGCTAACGGAGAAAACCAAACTGTGCGTCTATCGAGCATGTGTCATCAGTACACTACTATATGGGAGCGAGACTTGGACCACTTATACATCACAAGAGCGTAAGCTTAACAGCTTCCATTTGAGATGCTTGCGCCGCATCCTTGGTATTAAATGGCAAGAAAAAGTGCCTAATAGTGAGGTACTAACGCGTGCCAATACCCAAAGCATGTTCTCAATTCTTAGTGAAAGACGCCTGAGGTGGCTAGGACATGTCAAAAGAATGAGCCCCGGCCGCATCCCAAAGGACCTCCTATATGGTGAACTTGCTTCAGGAAAGAGGAAAACAGGTCGCCCACGCTTGCGATTTAAAGATGTCTGTCAAAGGGACATGAAAGCAGCCAAAATACATACAAGTGACTGGGAGTGTAAGGCAGAAGACCGATCTACGTGGCGCACAGTTGTCAAAGAGGGTGTCATAGTAGCCGAGGAGCGAAGAATGGAGGAGGCTGCAGACAGAAGAGCTAGGAGAAAGGCCAAAACATTTGGAAGCACAGAACTCGTGTGTAAAAACTGTGGCACAGACTGTCACTCAAGGATAGGACTGCACAGTCACTTGAGGAAATGCAACCCAACCCAACGGTGATGCACCATCGTCTCGCGAGACGGAAGGATGCCGGATTACGAAGAATGTGGGAAATAATTGGGCGTAAACACAAACATTTTTGAAAATTTAAAAAGAAATGTCTTAGCTGAAGCTTGAACCTACGATCCTCCAGGTGTTAGGCAAATGTAATAAACACTAAACTATGAAATACATGCTATTCTGTTGTTCTAAAAGAACAAAGTAATTCACCGCAATTGAACATATTGTTGGCTTGGTCTCGATAACCCCCCACCCTCTGCATTAACTTTTCTTGCAAGCTGATTGGTCGGTGGGGCAGGAAGACAGCTCTGTGTCAGGCATGGTTGAACCACAAAGAAAATTATATATATAGATATGATTATGAAAATACTATGGAAATAAAACAGAGTATACATTATGACATGAGTGACATGACTCATATAAAATGTAGTAAATTGTAAATAAATATCTTAACTTAACTTACCTTTAGATTTAAAAGTAAATATTGCATCTTGTTCTCAATCATCGATGAAAATGCATGGATCAAATCCAAACGAAAGTGGTTGATAGTCATGGTGGTATAGATAGTAAATGATACGCGGTGGTCAAGTGGTAGCGCGCTCAACTGGCGCACAGATGGTCACAAGCTCAAATCCACGCAGAGGCGAGGATGTGTTCCCAGGGCCTGAGGAGTCCCTGAGTCACCCAGCTCTGAATGGGTACCTAACTAGACAATAGTTAGGCGGCTGGGGTAATGCGTGGAACCATTAAAGCCGTGGCCTGTGACCGCTGCTGTGAAGGGTTCCAATTAAGTTTTAGAAGCGTATAGACTATAGAAATTAAAATAATTTATAAGCTCAATACCATGTTTCTTTCTGTTTGGAGAAAAGGCACGAAGAAAATACAAACAGATAATCTTCCCATTCATTAATAATAAATATAAAATTTTTATTAGAATTTAATTTAAAAAATTTTGGGTTGTGGCAAAATGATTTCAGGCCTTTTTTATACATATTTAAACTAGGGCTGCGGAAATTACCGATTAATTTCTCGATTAATTGGTAAAAAATTTATCGATTAAAATAATTTTAATCGATAAATAATAAGATAAAATAGCAATTAAAATTAAAGAAAATGTTTCAATTTTTTTTTATTTATTAATAAATAATTAATAATTAATAATACTTTGTTGTTTTTTTTACGTACAATCTTCTCCATCTAAAGTACAAACGTGAAAACTTTAGGTAACCTGTTTTATTAGGACAATGATATAAAAACACATTGTTTTTAATTAATTAACAATAACAAAATTCATTATATTGAACTTTTTATATTTAAATATATCTCCTACAATATTAGAGTTTTAAAATTAAATTAAATACATTGCTTTGGGCTTTTTTTAAAAATGCCATAAAGGTCACAAAATGTGAAAGAAGACAACATAGTGAAAAAAAGTGATTATGAGGTCTTAGGAAAAAATCAGGACTTTTGAACCACTTGGGATAAAAAGATGATTTTATGTTTTTGTTTATCATCAAACAAATTCTATATAGCTGTATTACTTTTATATTTAAAAATTAATTTGAAATTTTCATCCAAGTGCCTAAACTTTAATACGTTATTGAACTTATTTTTATTGATATGTCCTAAAAGTAACTCAATAAAAAAAATAAATTGTCTGTTTTTATTACTTCCCTTGAAATTTTCAGTTTAATAACGTCATACATCTTTATTTTAAGCTTCAACAAAATTATCGATTAATTAATCTGTAATTTTTGAAAAATTAACGATTAAATTTATTTTAATCGATAACAGCCCTAATTTAAACCATTTTAAGTGGTTACAATTCAGTTCTAGAATATTAGATTAAATTAAAAGCTAAATTTTTTTCTTTCTATTTGTAGAAGTGTCAATGATCAATTACAATAAGAACGAGAAAACTGTTGGTTCATAAAAACAAAAATCATCAGACGTTTCATTCGATTTATTCGCAACTTAACTTCATTATTGCTGATTTAAAGGTAAAATCCCCTCAATATTATTACCTGAAAATTGCTGCATATATGTGCCAAGTTTGGTCGAGATCCATCAATACATTTAAAAATGTATGCATTACAATTAAATTAATATTAAAAAGTTACCCATGACAAACAAAGTTTGATTTGCCAAATTTTGTGATTTAAACATACAATAAAAACACCATATGCCAGAATAGTTTATTATTTATTTGTTACAATAATAATTTCAGAAATGACTTTACTGACCCCTTCTCCATCAAGAGCCAAATTGTTTGCAACTGAGCCCCATGTGGCAATACCAAGGGCCACACAAGCATCATCTGTCCCTCGTCCTCTAACAGTCATGTGATCTCGAACTGCTTCACCCACAAACTCCATCACTCCAGTGGCTGTGCCTCCAGTAATGATCCATGCTCCTACAGGAAGAATGAGAAATGTTTTAATTTAAAAAAAAGAACTGGTATTATATCTCAATAAAGTTTATCTTTCCCCAGTAGTTTAAGATGAAAAAAGGCAACGGAACTAAAATGTTATAGATTTACAAATTAAAGCATCCTGTGGTTAAACTTTAAATAAAATCATATCATCAAATATAATTTGTTAAAAGAATTTTATTTGATATAAGATATTTTAATTTACCAGTGACTCTAGAATAAAATATTCTACATACCAGTATTAACGGCTGCCTCCACAAGTCCTTGCTTAAGTAGTGTACTCAGTCTTTGCTTTAACTCAAATCTCTGTGCCCCACCAGTGACTGAGATGAGAAGTCTAGGTGGTGGCATCTTCCAATGTTCAATAAGAAGTTTCCAAATTACAGCTGGTTTTGTTCTGAAGTCAACCCTTGCATACTTAAGGTACGAACAAAGAATGGCTAAATGAATTTTGTACCATAATATTTAGCATGACATGAACACCACATAGATGAAAAAAAAAGTTATTGTAATGTATGCACTTTCAAAATAGGAATAGGAGGTAAATGTTCAAAGCATTTACATTTCTTTCGAGACCCAGTTAGTGATTAAAATGTAGGTGGTTTGAGAATATCTATTATCTATTTAACCTATGGCTGTTAATGATTAATTTAAAAATAAATCTGTAACTTTTGAGATTAATTAATCATCAAGTTTGATTAAAGCCAAAAATTGGAATTTATGGTGTCATAAGTAACAATGATTAAACTTATTAAAAGTACTCTCCACAATGGAAAGAACACTGGAATGTCTCCTTTACATGACATCTATAAAACAAAGCAAAAGGTATTTACATTATTTGGTTCATGTGATGAGCGGGTCTTTTTGACAATATAACAAGCCAAGCTGACCAATCGTTCACAAAGCTTTAGATTGTCTCAGCTGAATTTTCTGATACTGAAGTGGATGTTTGCTTTTCAGGAGATGTGTAAGCGAATTGTTAGATAGTAATTTTCCCTTTAAGCAACGCCACTGCGCAGATATTTTACTGACGCCACGCCGGAGTTTAGAATCACAGCCGAGCAAATGTAAATTATTGAGAAAAAAATGGACGTTGTGCTACTTTGCACACGAGTATTTTTAAACTTTGCACACGGACCAACGAAGTTTAGACTTAGAGGGAACACTGCATGGTAGGCAAATGATTTCTTTTAATGGTCACAATAACCTTTCTAGACATTTTGAACATTCACGTAAGTCAATACTTTAAAACCAAAATGTTCATGTAATCGTCCGGAAAATAGTTAATATTATTGGCCGAAATATATTACTTTTTTTTTTTTTTTTACTTCCCCGTACATTTTATAAATTGTGGGTCGATTTATCGCTAAAAAAATTGTAAATCAAAAAAAAAAAAGTTAACGAATAATACAAAATTTATCGTTTATTTTTTAAGCCCTAATTTAAATATTTACAAATTAAACTAAAATTGTTTATAGAGCCTCTACTCTGTCTGCCTATTCTATACTAAAAAGGCAAAGCCCTCACTCACTGACTTAATTAATCACTCACTTATCACTAATTCTGCAACTTCCCGTGCAGGTAGAAGCCTGGACGTTTGGAAGTTGTTAAGTACACTCTCACAATGATACTTGACCAAAAGAAGTACTAATTGCCACTAATAAGGGGGAAAGGGCCCGCCTCCAATAGCATATTTTCCGTACACCTACATGAGATCATGAGATACATACAAAATTATATATCTCTTTTTCACTGTTTAAGTTAATGGATCTTGACTATAATTGGTATATAAAAAATTGATAACCCATATTTAAATACAGTAAGGTAATAATTCGTAAATGTTTTTTTTTAAATTTTATATCATTATTTTTTATTTTTTATTTTATTATTTTTTTTAAAAATTTTTTTTTTTGTTAGCATTTAATTCTTTATTGCCAATTGGATTGTACAAGATTATTGACAGTTATATCAATAATGATCCAGATTGAAATTAATAGGTGTTTTGAACTTTACATCTTAATACACTAAAAGGCCTTAAGGGCCTTTATTCTTATTTTTGTTTTTATGTAAGTTGTATAAATATTATTTAAATCATCTAAGTAATTTAAGCACCTTGAAATTTTAGAAATTTATTGATTACGTTACAACAAAATTTTATGACAAAAAAGTTTGAAAAATAAAACTAATTGTGGTCTGAGGTACAAAATGTCACTTGTTAATAGAGGCGGATTTAGCTATATGGTAGGGGGTGGCATGCATCCCCGCGCCCCTGTTGGGTCTATGTTGTCTCTATTGGCGCCCCAACCCCTTTAAGATGCCCTGGATGAACACTAAAAGGTTGTCACTAGAGCAAAAAAAGATATTACTAAACACGAAATTTCTAACTAGTTAACAAACTACTTGCAACGCAAGAGCATTGACATTTTATTTTCAAAACGATTGATCAATTTTGGAAGAAATAACCAAAAAACTATGTTGAAATTGGAAGCTATAAAGCTTTTGAAATTCTGGAAGTAGATGTCAAATCGTTTATTAAAGAAAATTGCTCCAAATTAGATGTTAAAAACAAAATTTAAAGAAAAGCGAATTGAAAAAATAATATATATTATTACAGGCGAACTTAGCTGAGGTGAAAAGGCCTATGATCCAACTACAAACTTTAAATCTGAAACGTACTTCATTATCTTTGATGCACTTGTAACACCAATAAATAATCGATTTAATGACTTTCGGGGCACAATTATTTATTTCTATTCTATTGATCAATCAGAAATTTACGAAAAATAAAGATTCTTTTCAAAATGCAAAATATACAAACACGACATTATCCTTGAAAAACAATCGTTAGAAATTATACCTTCAAAGATTAGTATGCATGAAAACGTCAATCAATATCTAGTGAACTACAACTTAAAAGGTTCTGCCATTCTCGACTGAAAAATAACTGTATCAGATCTCCATAATTTGTAAATATCTATAAAAATTTATTTGAAACTTCCTGTTAGCAGTGATTGAAAATCATCAAAAATTTTGTGCACTCAACAATGACAAACGAACGTCTATCTGGATTGGCATTCATTTAAAATGAACGTGAACTAGCTGAGAAAGTTGACTTTGAACCAACGATAAATCGTTTTGATTCAACGAAATCATGTAGATATGAATTTAATTAGGGCTCAGAGCTCTATATAAATTCGCATAGACTAAGTTTATTTCTTAGATCAATAAATATGCTATTGAAATAAATGTACGTTTCTATTTTCAAAACATATACGTTTATATTGTTGCTTCTGTTTGACTTGTTCGATGATTTTGGAAAATTTACTAAACTAGTAGGCTATGCTAATAATTAGCATTTACGCAATGCTCGGTTATTATACAAATTTTGCGACGCTCCGTAAAATTCTCCTGCCCCCTCCCACGCGGACAAAGCTAAAACCGCCACTGCTTGTTCATATGGTTTGTATAAAATGTATGTTAAACAATGGCTACTTGGTAAATGTATAGACCTTGACCAAACTAGGTATATGCAAATTTGATGGCCCTTATTAAAATTCTATATGGTATTAAACTTCTAATGTCCACTCTTAAGGGACCAGATGCCCCAAATCTATTTTTTTAATAAAATTGTATTCCCTTTTTAATCTAAAACAATTAATAAAAACTCGAATTAACGCTATTTATATCACAGAATTTCCTTCTTTTTTTTATTAAGGGGAAATAATTCTAGATTACATTAAAAGTAAATTCAAATAAGTAATTATTTCTGAAAGTAGACAAAATATGACGTAATATACACCAATAATGTGTCAATATAATGCGCACCGCGCACCAATCTAACATTAGCATTCAGAAAGTTGGAAACCACCCATTAACTATCATTCTAGATTACATTAAAAGTCATTTCAAATCTATAATTATGAAAGTAAACAAAACAATAATTGCTATCTACAAATGGCTGCTAATATTGCTGTGATCGAATGAAAATAGGTTGATGCTCGCGAGCATACATCTCCAACATTTTTCTAAATATTAATAGCTATCGTTTGGCATTTGCTTCAACAAGTTAGGTGTAAGGGTTGGCGAGAAATCGACAAAGAACTTAGATCTATATGTTTTTCGGGCTATGGGATTTTCCAGGAAATCCAGTAAAAATTTTCGGTATTTTTGTTTTCGCTCGTGCAAATCCTTAGGACCTCCTTAACATATTTGCAAAAGACCCGAGCCCTCTATCTTGTATTGCTTAGGAAGAGTTGCTTGTGCAAGCTCGAACATACAGCACAGACATTTCAAATACATGAACGTAATTTTTCCCATGGAAAATTGCATAAAAATATTGACACATAGATCTATATCCATCATTATCCAGATTGAAATTTTCAAGCCTTTAGAACTCAACCTCTTGCACTGATTAGGCCTGGGGCCCTTAATGTTATATTACTCACAATTTAATTTACACAACCTTGAAAAATATTGATAGACAAGTAAGTATATGCATCATGTTGCAGATTGAAATCAACAGGTCTTTTAAAATTTACATCTAGCACCGATTTTTCCTGTGGGTTCATAAGGTCGATTTTTTCTTAAATTAGCCTGATAAATATTATTTTAGTCACTAATCGCCTAGAACCTTTAGAAAATTATGGAGTACATTTCTGCTAAAGGTTCTGACTACAATGTATAATTCTTAATCTAAATTTGGTAGATAATTTTTGTTGACACTTTTGTTTGAGGAATAAAGAGTATGTAAACCCTGATGGCAAATAGTTAACATATTTCATTTTGAAATTCTATTTGCGTAACGTGCTTATCAGTCAAGGATGTTCCCAAAGTTAAGCTTTTTTATTTCTCAGCCCCATCTCACGAAATGTAGTCGGCGTATTTGCCCTAACCGGAGCTAATGAACGCACTTATTTTATTATTATGACGCCAATATAAGTCACCATATTGGTACGCGGGAAGACTTATGAAAAGCAATAGGCTCAGGGCTGCTGACTTTTCTTCCACACGTACGTTCGCGGATCCCAAATTTAACTGATTACCACTTTTCCGATCTGCAACGTGGGTATTTTGCTAGTGCAATATAAAGTTGAGGCACAATACTAAAATAAAATATATAATGACCATAATATATAAACTTACTGGAGAGTTGGTCACAATGGTACCAAAACCACTGAAATGTATCTCACCAAATGAGTCACAGGGTACAGTTACCGTATGTGTCTTCTGATGCCAAACGTGTGACTTCTGTTCATCAATGGGCAATGACCGATCTAGATGCCATTGTTTTGTTCTGCCACATGCACACACATTGCTAATATCATTTTAAAAAACAAAAGCATGAATTGATATTTGTTTCTTAAGATCAACAAAATAGCAGTAAGACTTATATTACATAAGTGTAATTTTACGGAAGTTAAAATAATTTTCACCTATAGGTCAATTATATTGGCTTGTTAAAGCGAACAAAGAATTCCCCTGCTTTAAAAAAAGGAATGGTAACTAGAGATTTTCCAAGTATAGTAAAAGAATTAGTAAATTCAAAAATACTTTCAGTGTAAAATGAAATTATCATTTGAATCTTAACAATATACTAAACACAGGTAAAGACGTTAGAAATGCATATAAAAATAATAGTTTTTAATAAATACCTTTGTAATGATTCATGTAAGGTAACAAAGTGACTGCACTCTCTCTGCTTTATGTTCTTAACAATAAACTGAGCAGTTTCTTTCTATTAGGTAAAAATGCAATTGTAAATTAATAAAATTGACTTATGTCATGTGTTAAATTCTCCATTATCAAATTTAAAAAAAACAACAACAACATAAAAATACTGAACTTGCCGAAATTTATTTATCTAAGCAGGGTTATAGAAAGATTAAGATATAATAATTTGAAAAAGTAACCCAATGAAAGAAGTTCCTAGCTTCGGAAAATTTGATTCTATGGAACACGTGGTCTGAAATGATACCCCAGGATAATAACCTAAGCAATAAAAATTAATTTATTAGGGACGATTTCAATTTAGGGAAGCGAGGTCCGACTGTATTTGCAAGGTTTGCAAAGAAGTGACCTTACATGTAATATGAATTTAAAATACATATCTCCATGCTATTTTAAGACTTTTAAAACTTGCCCCAACACTCGATTCTTATTTTTTCCATATAGTTGTAAGCCATATACACCAACTAATAGGCCTAAGTACTTGAAAATATTTCATAAACCTCATACGCTTTAATCCAGGTATAATAGCATTTTATATTAGATAAATAAATAAAAATAAAATAAGCCTTGTACAGATACAATTTAAAAAATATATGACATGATATTTCAAATGATGAGATGAAATTGCATTAACTATTACATTTTTCTCTACTATAGGTTCTATCAAAAATATTTTAAGGTTGTATGCATAACACATTTTGATTTATTTGATCAAAAAGTTTCTTAACCTTACCTTATTCATCACAACATGTCCTTGTTTACTATTCTTCTCCATTTGTGCCAGCAGCTTGCGTGTGATGTTGATATTACTAAACATTCCTTCATTGCCATCCACCTCACTTGTTTGAACATCTTCCTCATTGATTAGAAGACTTTGTCTCTTAACGTTTGCATCAGACTCTTTTCTCTTGAATAAGTAGTCACCTTCATCATTCATTTCCCCCATGCTAAATAATAGCCCCTTAGTAAATAAGTTGTTTTATCTGATAGGTGTCCTTGAGATATCAACATGAGCTTCAAGTGTAGCCACCAAGCTTTTAGGTTGACTTAAATTGAGGATATGCTCTCGTAAGTCTAATTTTGTTGAGAGACATAAAATAGCTGTAGATGAAGAATCAACATTATAAAACTGTGGCCAATTAAAAATGGTAGGATTGCATATTTAAAAATTTACTCTTATATTTTGTGAAATATTGTCAATGTCTTCAATCGACAAAAGACTGTATACTCTTCGCTTATTTAAAGTTTAGATAAAAATAAGGGGAAAAAGAGCAAAAATGTATATATTATCTAGTATAAATTTTGGATACGGAGGTTTTTATTATTTTTATTATTATTGTAAGAATTGTTTTGGCATTCTATTGTGTTTAAGTATGTTCTAAAAATAAAAGTTTAAATCATGTACATATTTGTTCCTCAAAAGACAGGAATATCTACAAAAAAGAAAAATAAGATACATTTCGTATATTTAGTCTGTTTCATTCAATTTAGAACACAACTATAACATCACTGTGCTCTTCATCATGTAACATTTGTCAGGTCCTAGGTCATTTTTTTCTTGATATTCATTGATATTCCATTTTGTTATATTCTAAAATGTTCTCATAATTTTACCCTACAAATTACGATTTATAAAAAAATATTTGTAAGGTATCTTTAATTTCAATAACAAAAGAAATACAAATCAAATTCCTAATTAGGGATTTTACCCGATGACCTTTCTTTACAGAATATTATTGCTTTGACAGACCATGAACTAATCCATGCATTCACGGAGATTGAAACCCATGTCCCCGTGTCCATCGTTACACCAGCCGCGTGCATGCCATTCGACCACAGTAACTTAAACATGTTTTGTTTTGTTTTTTAAAACTTAATTTTATGGTAAATAATTTCTTTAAATTAAGGATCAATAATATGAGAAAATCTTTAAAGAATATTGTTAAATATTTTTAATGAAATATTTTACCTTATGTATTCATCATTTACAAATGTTTACCCCCTCCAACATCGTCACACGCCTACACAAAAAAATTAGACCACCCCCCAATCAACAGCAAATTCAAATATGACGCCACAATGGTATACGCGCAGCCCCACCCCCATAAAACCTTATTTTCTATTTGAAAAAGATGATGTTTCAAATCAATTTTTAGACATTTAAGTACATATTTAGTGCAGGGGTGTCCAAAGTCCGGCCTTCGCTTTAATTTTAACTGGCCCGAGACCTCATCTTCATTAACTAATAAACGGAGGTACTATTCTGTAATGACATTATATTTATTTTTAAATTTTAATTTTTTTTAGTGTTTTGAGTTCCTCAAAATATGGCAAAAATAAATATCATTTTCTTGTTTACGAATTAGTAGACTTCCAGTTTTAGAGACCAAGAATGGGAATAAATTTAGTGGCCTTTGTTCTTCTATCATTGATGTTATAATCGGCATTATTCCATCTCTCAAAACGATGGTGCTTCACCGTTGGGTCAGGTTGCATTTCATCGTGTTGCTAAGCAGTACTATCCTTGAGTGACAGTCTTAACCACACATTTTGAACACAAGTTCTGCTCTTCCCAATGATTTGGCCTCTCTCCTAGCTCTTCTGTCTGTAGTCTCCTCCATCATTGGCTCCTCGGCTATTATGAAGCTCTCCTTTACAACTGTATGCAGCTCGTAGATCGATCTTCTGCCTTAAAACCCCAGTACCTTGTACGTATTTCGGCTGCTTCTTTCATGCCCCTTTGGCCGACATCTGTAAATCGCAGATGTGAGTGACCAGTCTTCCTCTTTCCGATGCCAGTTCCCTAAATAGGTCTTTGGAATGATTTTTACACATCCTAGTCATTACAGGCGTCTTTCCCTAAGAATTGAGAACATGCTTTGGGTATTGGCACGCATCAGGACCTTAGTTTTTGCACTTTGTTCTGCCATTTAAAGCCATGGAGGTGACTCATGCATCTCAATTGAAAGTTATTAAGCCAGACCTAATGGGATGTATAAGTGGTCTATGTTTCGCTCCCTTATAGCAGCGTACTGATGACACAGGGTCGATAGACAACAATTTTATTTTTACAGTTAGCTTGGTGTTTTGCCAGGCCCGTATATTTGGTTTAGCCCTGACGACAGCTGCCTTGCAAATTCTACTGTTAATTGCGTCCTCCAAGAATAGTGTATGGTTACCTTTGAACCCAAGTAGGTGAAGCTGTTTACAACTTCCCCGTTTTCATTTTCGATATTGATATTAGGAGCAGTACTTGTGTCTCGGGCCATGTTTGCCTTTTTCCAAGCTTTTTTGCAAGCCAGATTATTTGCAGGCTTTGGAGAAGATTAACATGAGTTGTTGCAAACCAGTGTTTGTGTGTGCTATCAGTGCCGCATAATCTGCAAAGTGTAGCTCACGAATTATGACATTTGTCGTTTTGGGTATGCTCGGAGGCGGGAAGGGTTGAAAAGTCCTCCATCAGGCTGATTTTTAACCATATTCAATTCTTGCTATCCTTGAAGAGGTATCGAAGCAGTACAGAGAAGAATATTGCGAACAGTGTTGGTGCGAGTACACAACCTTGTTTAACTCCGCTGCTGACTGGAAAGACTTCTGGAGTAGCTCTATCGAACTGCACTGTGCTGCATATTTTCATCGAACTGCCTGATGATGGCGTTAAGGTTTGGGGGACAGCCTATTTTTTCCAGGATTTGGAATAGACCGTTGCGTATGACTAAATAAAAGGCTATCGTAAGATCCACAAAAGTAATGTGTAGTGGCATCTGCTGCTCTGTGCATTTTTTCCTGGATATGCCGTATGGAGAACACAGACCAGCCTGGTAACCGCACAGATATTCTGGATAAATTATGGATGCTAAACTCGGTAATCTAGCTATATATTCTATAACAGGAGTGAGATGCCGTGATCTTTAAATTATCAGTAAACTATATCTTTATTCATTAATTAAAAAGTCCTGCTATGACTGGTGAGCACAGTTAAATAGCTATTCGTGTCTGTGACAATTTGAGCGAAGAAGCTGGCAAAGATTTTAAACTTCCCTGTTTCATTTACCAACTGTTCCTTGTGCCTAAAATCTTTTATGTGATCGTGTCCTTAAACCAGTGATAAAAGCTATAAACACTATTTGCGCCAAAGCAGCGTTTCACCGCCAGTTTCAGCAGTTTCTTCTTGACATTCTGGGAGAATACGAAGATGGTGTGTCTCACAATGGTATAGTCATGCTCAGTAGGGGGACAGTACTTTAGCGCCTCTACACATTTAAATAAGAAATGGGGGCTATGCATCGTGGAACAACTCATTCCAGAACTATCTTATACTGCTTGGCTGGCAGATTTTGAATTTTAAGTTGATATTACCAAATATCTAAACTTTGTTAATACAAATCTTCAAAGGCGAACAGCAATGGTTATCCAATTATATTCATAAATCAATGTCTTTGGAAATAAGCTGCACATTTTTCAAATGCAATTGTCTTATAGGCAGCCTAATACCACACATTTTGACCCACTACAGGAAATCATGAAACATTTTCCAAAAAGAAACTGCAATTAACAACGACAGAGGTAAGTTGAAGATGTCATATCCATGATTGAAGAATTTTAAGACGCTGTAAGGGCTTAGCCACTATTGAACAGGTAATATTTTTTTTTTTTAAAGTTTTTTTTAAAATTTTTTGTTTGTTTGTTGGTCTTCACATTTTTTTGAGTTCCCGATGATGCTCCAGGTCATTAGCAACTTGAAGTCATGGAGTTTCAAAGTGAAGCTGAATATCGCAGCAGCCAAAAAAGTTTTTTTTTTTTCTAATTGCCTTTTTACTGTAAGTTGGTTTATGACAGATTCAAAGAAATTCGAACATTTCCTAAGAAAATGCTCTGCTTGTTTGACTTAACATGTGTGAGCAGACATTCTCAAATATGAATTTTAACAAAAATCATACGAGGATAAGACCAAATGACTCTCACATGTGGGATGTTATACGTATAAAATTAGTGATATTGACTATGATTCACATATATACTGCATTCACGTCCTCAGTCGCACCTTTCACATAAAAATTGTGCAATAAATAACTTTTCTAAGTGTGTTATTTTTAGATGGAATAGGACTGGTTATGCAAAATGTTTGGACACCAATAATTTAGTTTCAGGATGTATTATAATATCTTAACACAAGTGAAACTATATAAAACGTCATTATATAAATTACATTGTAAGCAATAACATATTTCAGTCAAAATTTTATTTAAAGTTACGCATTTTGATGTGACCTTACATTTCTTAAACACCCCCCTCCTCTCGTCACACTATGTCACCAAAAAAGTGACTCCTCCCCCTAGATGTTTGACGTCATTCATGAGGGAACCTTTTCTATTGTTTGTAATAATTGTATTAAAATTAATTCTTTTTCTAAGTGGACTTAAAAGGGACTACATTTTTTACTTACATTTATTATATTCATTAAACTATTATTATTTTTTATAATCTCTATATTGGTCATAGATAAGCCACTGAGACAGACTGTCAAAAAAGTGAGTGAAACTTCAGTGAGTCTTTTCTATGATTTTGAATAATGTTTCCTCAAATGTGCATGGCTTCACACATATTCGACACACGCCATTTTTTCCCAATATGGCTTTATAAAAATTGAAAATCAACAATTTTCCTATTTCCCGTGTAGGTAGAAGCATGAAACTTTGGAAATTTTTTGAGTACGTGCTCTCGACGATAATTGGATGAAAAAAAGTTAAATTTCCCACTCATGGGGGCCGGGGCCCCAAAAACGGTTTTTTTTCTGATATAAGCTATATAAAAATTGAAAATCACTAATTCTCCTATTTCCCGTGTAGGTAGGAGAATGAAGCTTTGGAAATTTTTTGATTACACGCTCCCGACAAAAACTGGCAAAAAAGAATGTTAAAATTCACTCTCATGGGGGACCGGGGGCCCAAATATAATTTTTCTTATATTATAAACTGACTCATCACTAATTCTCCAAATTCCCGTGTAGGTAGGAGTATGAAATTTTGAGAAATTGTTGGGTACCCTCTCACGACGAAAATTGGCGAAAAAGAATTTTACAAATCTCGCTAATATGGGACCGGGGGCCCAAAAACATTTTTCCTGATATGGCTTTATAAAAATATAATCAACAATTTTCCAATTTCCCGTGTAGGTAGAAGCATGAAACTTTGGAAATTTGTTGAGTACGTGCTCTCGACGATAATTTGAAAAAAATTAGTAAAATTTCCAACTCATGGGGGCCAAAACGTTTTTTTCCTTATTTGAAATTTTGAATTTAAAAATTGAAAATCACTAATTCTCCAATTTCCCGTATAGGTAGAAGCATGAAACTTAGGAAATTTTTTGAGTACACGCTCCCGACAAAATTTGAAAACACATGTTTTAAACTTTCTCTCATGGGGGGGGGGGGCCCAAATATAGTTTTTTTTTTATATTATAAACAGGCTCATCACTAATTCTCCTATTTTCCGTGTAGGTAGGAGCATGAAATTTTGTGAAGTTGTTGGGTACCCTCTCACAACGATAATTGGCGAAAAATAATTTTAAAAATCTCGCTATTGTGGGGCCGGGGGCCAAAAACATTTTTTTTCCTTATATTGGCTCCATAAAAATGAAAATCACCAATTTTCCAATTTCCCGTGTAGGTAGGAGCATGAAACTTTGGCAATGTTTTGAGTACACGCGCTCGACGAAAATTGGCAAAAAAGAATGTTAAAACTCCCTCTCATGGGGGCTGTGGGCCCAAATATAGTTTTTCTAATATTAAAAACAGACTCATCACTAATTCTCCAATTTCCCGTGTAGGTAGAAGCATGAAACTTTGGGAAATTGTTGAGTACAATCTCCCGACAAATATTGGCAAAAACAATGTTAAAATTCCCACTAATTGGGGACCGGGGGCCCAAATATAGTTTTTCTTTTATTATAAACTGACTCATCACTAATTCTCCAATTCTCAATGTAGGTAGGAGCATGAAACTTTGGGAAATTGTTAATTACCCTCTCACGACGAAAGTCGGTGTGAAAGAATTTAGAAATACACACTTATTGGGGCCGGGGCCCCAAAAAACTTTTTTTTTTCTTATATGAGATTTATGAAAATTGAAAATCTTATTTCCCGTGTAGGTAGACAAGGGAAAATAATTTTGGTGGCCCAAAACTTTTTTTTCACCTAATATTAGCTATATAAAACTGAATCAACACTAAGTCTCCAAGTTTACGTGTAGGTAGAAACTTTAAAATTTTGGAAGTTGTTGAGTAGCCCCCTCCCCTCGCGATGGTAAGAGGCAAAAAATATTAAATCACCTCTCACTAGGGGGATGATTGCCGAAATATAGTGTTTTCTTCCCAATATGAGTTATATAAAAAAGACGCATCTTTAAATCTCCAAGTTCTTGTGTATGTAGGAGCCTGAACTGTTGAAGTTAATATATTTAGTATATCCATCTTGATTCAGATTAAAATCAATAGGTGTTTTGAATTGGTGTTGCGCGGGTTCCCAACGCTAACTGAAATCCTAATTTCCGCAGCAAAGCGCGGGTAAATTGCTAGTAGTAATATATAAGTCTAAATCAAGGAGTACTAAAGACAGGAGATGCGTTTTTTCAGGGGTAGCTAGCGAAGGCCATTGTATTATTTCGCATAGACTATTCCGAATCGTGGTAAAAGTTGACTGTCCTCACACCTACTAACCATCATCAGACAGTTCCATGAAAATAGGCAGGGAACACTGCAATTCAATGGAGCTACCTCGGAGGCTTTCCTTGTCAGCAGCGGAGTTAGTGGCCGTCCATACAGTACGTCACGCTATTTTGATCATTTTAACCCCTCCTCCCCTTGTCACAAAATGTCACAAATCTTGGACCCCACCCCACCCCGCCCACCCCGTCAAGTACTTCACACTTTCAAACAAAAATATTTCTTTAATAACAAAATAATTAAAACTTAATTTAGACATCGTGGCGTCAACATGGCCGGACACCCCTCTGTCACAAACTGTAACACTTTCTTATACCCCCTCCCACCCTCTGGAGCGTGACGTACTTTATAGACGGCCTCTTACACACGTTTTGTACTCACACTAACACTGCTTGAATACTGTTTTCTGTACTGCAAATCAGCTTAAAAATACATATATTATGCCCCAAGAGAAATGTTCCCCTCATACCATAATTATAGATAATTAAAACTTGAATTATGTGGACACGCTATTTTTGACAATTTTTGACTCAACCCCCCTGTCAAAAA